>SJYS01017484.1:1335032-1354485 GCA_006410695.1 Philantomba maxwellii
CCGGGGGCGGACGTGGGTGGGAAGAGCGCGGCTGCCCCGCGCGCCCCCGCTGCCGGGTCCCACCCAGGTGAGCGCACGCGGGCGCCGAGCGCGGGGCCGCGCGCCCACCATGAACGCCAGCGGCCCGGGCTACCCGCTCGCCTCGCTCTACGTGGGCGACCTGCACCCGGACGTGACCGAGGCCATGCTCTACGAGAAGTTCTCGCCCGCTGGTCCCATCCTGTCCATCCGCGTGTGCCGCGACGTGGCCACGCGCCGCTCGCTGGGTTACGCCTACATCAACTTCCAGCAGCCCGCGGACGGTGAGCCCCCAGGGGAGCGGTGGGGCGGGGGGTGGGTGGTGACGGACAGACAGACAGACAGACTGTATCCCAGCCACCAGCGCGCTTTCATCTCTGGCCACTCCCGCACCTTCCATTTTGCAGCCAGGAAAACTAAGATCCAGAGTTGCAGGAGGGGGGCCCTGAGACAGGAACTAGCAATTAGTGTGCCCCCTACTCTGTCTCACCGGTGCTTCGTCTTCCAGAAGAGAGGTGATGCTGCTGAGTGAAAACAGCCAAGGGCTTGGGGTCAGCCAGACCTGGGATTAGAAGGCCAGCAACAGTGCGACCTTGAGCAAATGAGTCATTCTGAGGTTCAGTTACCTGTCTGCAAAATGGGGGTGGCACCTGCCTCTAGAGTAGGAGGAAAGCAATGCACACCACCTGGTGAGGAAGATGCCCCGGAAGGCACAGGTGATGGTGGGTGGGGCAGCCAGGAGTGCTCAGCCTCGGCCTGCGGCCTTTCCTGACAGCGGATCCCGAGGTCTGTCTGCATCAGGCGCCTCCACTTTGGGGAACCCCGAAAAGCTGCCTCCCCTCTGGAGTCCACAGCCCATTTCTCAGAACTGGTAGGATCGATCAGAGCTTGCCAGCTGGGTATGTCCTGACTTCTGTTCAGAGCCGAGAGGAGAAAAATTAAGAGCGCTGGGTTTCTGCTATGAGGGTGTGAGCTCGAGCAAGTCGTCACACCTGGCGCCTCTTTTTCTGTAAAATGGGACTAAGGCTCGTTCTCCAGGAGCATGGAGGGAATGGGGATTGTGTCTAGGAAGTAGTTCCAGTGTCATGCGGCACATTGTAAGCCCTCCGTAAGTGCTAACCTAAGAAGAATCCTGGTAACTAGCAGGTGTAAGACTGGAGACGTAACCAAAAGAGGTCTGTCCCGGCCAAGTCCACAAGGGGGCGCCTTTACTCTGAGGCTCTTGGGAGGCTGGGGAGGTTCCCGCCTCTGGGAGTTTGCTGGGGAGGTTTAGCTGGTTTCCCAGCAGGTGACTGAGGCGGATTCCAGGGAGCGTTCCCTTCTGCTCTGCTTCACCCAGCCACTGCCTCTTGCCGTCTTCCGCCAAGCCCTGTACAACCTGATTTAATAGAATGGGAAATCGAGCTCCAGACAGGAGAAGGAGTTTACTCCTGGCTGTTAATGGCAGAACTAGATGCAAAACCCAGACTTTTCCAAACTTGCCCACTGAGTATGCCATGGTTCCCCTCCATGCCTCTGAAACCTGAAGTGTCCCTGTAGCTGGGGACAGCATGCCACCTGGCAGGACGATGGGCATATGCTGTTGTGCTTAGACATACTACTGTTTACCAAATACTTATTTGAGCTAGGCACAGGGCGCTTTGAACAGGTTATTTAATTTTTAACACTGAAAAAAATGATTTATTTATTTGGCTGCACCTGGTCTTTATTGCAACATGCGGGATCTCTTAGTTGCAGCATGCAAACTCTTAGTTGCTGCATGTGGGATTTACTTCCCTGACCAGGGATGGAACCAGGGCCCCCTGCATTTGTGAGCTCGGAGTCTTAGTCACTTGACCACCAGGGGAGTCCCACCCCTTATTTAATTTTCAGTCTGTCTGACAAGCTGGAGGTGGGTGATATTCTCTCCCTTTGTTAGATGTAGAAAGTGTGTTAGGCAATCAGTTGTGTCCCATTCTTTATGACTCCGTGGACTGTAGCCGACTGGCTCCTCTGTCCATGGAGTTCTCCAGGCAAGAATACTGGAGTGAGTTACCATGCTCTTCTCCAGGGGATCTTTCCAACCCAGGGATCGAACCTGAGTCTCCTGTATTGCAGGCGGATTCTTTACCCGCTGAGCCACCAGGGAAGTCCTTGAGTAGTATAATCATCAGCATCTCTTTCCAAGTGTAGAAATGGGCTCAGAGATGTGAGGTTCAGTTTCCCGAAAGCCATCCTCTTTGGGATCAAATCTCAACTCTGCTGCCCAGCACCTCTGAGCTTCACTTTCCTCAAACTGCTGCCTCCCTTGTCATAGGGACCCTTCTGATTGTTTCCCCTTCTGAGCCTCAGTTTGTCTTTTTATAAAATGGGGGTAGAAATTCATGCTCATTTCACTATGATAAAAGAGTTGAAGGAGACCCTACCTGGAAGCCACACACATGAATTCTATTTATTCCTCTTGAGCCTTCAAGCTCTTATCTCGAGTGAGACCCAGCCAGTGGCTCATTTATTGATTGGCTCAGCTCCCAATTAAGCTGTTGAGGGCTCAGGGAAAGAAAATGCCCTTAATCAGCTCCTTTCTCCCCTCCTGTCCAGCGGAGCGGGCCCTGGACACCATGAACTTTGAGGTGATCAAAGGCCAGCCCATCCGCATCATGTGGTCCCAGCGAGACCCAGGACTTCGTAAGTCAGGTGTGGGCAACATCTTCATCAAGAACCTGGAGGACTCCATTGATAACAAGGCCTTGTACGACACCTTCTCCACCTTTGGGAACATCCTCTCTTGTAAGGTGGGTGTGCCTGTTGCATTGGGTGGGGGGGCGCGCGGTTGGTTCTGGGTTAGACACCTGAATGATGGTAGAGGATTAGCCAGCAGCACCTCACTTTACACTTTACAAGGTCTTATCAGTAAAGTTCCAGGTTCAGCTAGCGCCTGGATGATAATCGTTCTCAGTTTTCTCTTCATAGAACTATTAAGTGGTCACCTATGGATCGCCTAGCTATTGCCGAATAACCACCTCAATATGGCAGATGTCAACAGCAACCATTTATTTTGCTCATAATTCTGCCATTGGTGGTTTGGGCTGAGTTCAGCTGGGCAGTTCTGCTCTTAGCTGGATCCTTCATATGCCCACTGAGAGCTGGATGGCTCTGCTTCCAGGGAGTGAGTGGTCGTCAGCTGGACTGTCCTGGTTTTCCTTCCTGTGGGCTTTCCTCCTCCAGCAGGCTCGCTCGGGCTGTTCTCATGGCAATAGTAGGGTCTCAGCAGATGGAGAGCGGAAGCTCGCCAGGCCTCTTGAGACCTAGACTCAGAACTAGCACTGTCATTTCATTGCATTCTACTGGCCAAAGTAAGTCATGAGAACAACCCAAATTCAGAATGAGAGGGCAGGAGGCGTTATAGGGCAGAACATGCAAGAAGGCCCTCAACTGGGGCCTGATGGCAGCGGACATCGTGTTTGTAGCATTACTCTTATGATAGAATGGAAACTTCCTAAGAATAGGGATCTTGTTCACCACTGTCTCCCAGTTCCTAAATGAGATATGGAAACATTGTAGGTTCTCAATAAATATTTGTTGCGCTAATGGCTGTATTATCATTTGGGAAGGAATGTGGGCATTTCTCTGACTTATAGTTGAGGGTCAGGGGGCCATACAGCCGGCTAGTCTGTCCTGACAGGCCTAACCCTGGGTGATTTTGCCCCCTGATTTTTTGAGGATGGTTGGTCAGTTACCTTGCAGCCTTTGGTATGTGCAGCCTTCTGGGGAGGAGGCCGGGGGAAGGAGGAGTGATGGCACCCCCATGTGTTAGAACTCTTCCTTGACTCCTACTGTGTGAGAGGCACAGTCCTGAAGTTCTCAAGTGAGGACTTACCCCCTCTCTGTGAGTGAGGGGGTATTCTCGTGACTCAGAGGGGCACACAGACTGGAGGAGGTGCATTAGCTGCTAAAGGCACTCCATGATGGAAAGAGCTGTTTCCTATCTCTGAGGATCAGTGGAAGGGGAAGTCTTAACTGTGTGCTAAGTTCCTACAATAAGAATAGCAGATTTTCCCAGCACTTTCCGTGTGCAGATCTTCTGCATATACATCCTCATTGAATTACCTACAGTGGCCTCTTAAGATGTAAATAGGAGGATCCCTGAGTTACCATGGAGGGCAGATAGGCTCAGAATTGGGATCACTTATTCCCAGTTATATGTTATGGGGGTGGGAAGTAAGTGGCTAAGCCAGGATCTGAAGCAGTGGGTTTGCCTGCTTAGTTGAAGCTAACTTAACAGGGATGGGTATGTCTGTCCCCATCACTGAGGGCTTGAGGCTCCCTCTGGGTCACTGAGAATTGGAACAAAAGCTCTGTGTGACTTGGGCAAGTCTTTGCAGGCCTAATGAAGCCCTGTTGGGGGCCTGGTTAAGTACAAAGCATTCACTGTGGTCCATTACCCTGAGTGTTTGCCTTTATATTTTATGAGATGGCTGGTCAGTTACCCTACCCGAGACCCTGGCATGTCCAGCCTTCTGGAGAGATGGCGAGGGCAGGAGAGAGGTTGGGAGTGATGGCACCCTCTGTGTTAGAACTCTCTCTTGCATGCTCTCAGGCTGTTGGGAGGAAATAGTGAGACTTTTAGCAACAGCAGGAAATTGAGCTCTGAGGGAGATGCATTGGGACCCAGGGAGACAAAGGCCCCGGAAGGACAGTGCCCTGAGTGGCTGAGTAAAGGTTTGTGAGGCATGGTGGGACTCCCCCTGATCTGGAGCCAGGCTCCCCAAGTGCAGACGTCAGCCCAGCCTACCAAGCAGGGAGGCAATGTAACATAGTTGGTTAGACCTTGGACTTTGGGACCAAGAGTCCTGGGTTCAAATCCTGCCTCTTTCACTTTCCAGCAGTAGGGCCTTGGGCTGGTTGTTTAAGCTCTCCATACCTCAGTTTCCTCTAAAAGGGGGCAATGGCAAACCCTACCTCGTTAGGGCGGTGGTGAATGTATTGGTTGGCCAAAAGTTTCATTTGTGTGTTTCCATAACATCTTACAGAACCCCTTGAATGAAATTTTTGGCCACCCAGTGTTAACTCAGGTAATTTTCACAACACGGGTAGCCCTAGAGAGAGTAATGGACTTCCCAATAGGCCTATGTCAAAGTGTCACTAGCTCATTTGTGTCCGACTCTTTGTGACCCCATGGACTGTAGCCCACCAGGCTCCTCTTTCCATAGGATTTCCCAGGCAAGAATACTGGAGTGGGTTGCCGTGCCCTCCTCCAGGAGATCTTCCCGACCCAGGAATGGAACTAGGCTCTTCTGCACTGCAGGCAGATTCCTTACTGCTGAGCCGGTGGGGAAGCCCATTAAGCACCTACAAGAATCAAATAATTATTTCTGCTGGCTGGCTGACCTTGGACAAGTCATTTATTCCCATTTTCCCCAATCAGGCATTTGAGACTCAGAGGATAAGAATTGCCTAGGAGGGTTCTAATGACAAATATATCAGTATGGGATGCCTTAGCAGGTGTTTGGCTCAGAGTGGGGCTCAGTCAGTGTGATTAAATCTGAATGGCAGAGCTGGGCTTGAGTTGAACATGGAGGGGCCCTACTTGGGGCTGGAGGGGTGTGTGTTGGTTATGGATTTGGAAGCAGGACTTGTGCACGCCAGTTGGAGAGCCTCAGTTGTCAGGTTGGTGTANGAGGGAATGGGGATTGTGTCTAGGAAGTAGTTCCAGTGTCATGCGGCACATTGTAAGCCCTCCGTAAGTGCTAACCTAAGAAGAATCCTGGTAACTAGCAGGTGTAAGACTGGAGACGTAACCAAAAGAGGTCTGTCCCGGCCAAGTCCACAAGGGGGCGCCTTTACTCTGAGGCTCTTGGGAGGCTGGGGAGGTTCCCGCCTCTGGGAGTTTGCTGGGGAGGTTTAGCTGGTTTCCCAGCAGGTGACTGAGGCGGATTCCAGGGAGCGTTCCCTTCTGCTCTGCTTCACCCAGCCACTGCCTCTTGCCGTCTTCCGCCAAGCCCTGTACAACCTGATTTAATAGAATGGGAAATCGAGCTCCAGACAGGAGAAGGAGTTTACTCCTGGCTGTTAATGGCAGAACTAGATGCAAAACCCAGACTTTTCCAAACTTGCCCACTGAGTATGCCATGGTTCCCCTCCATGCCTCTGAAACCTGAAGTGTCCCTGTAGCTGGGGACAGCATGCCACCTGGCAGGACGATGGGCATATGCTGTTGTGCTTAGACATACTACTGTTTACCAAATACTTATTTGAGCTAGGCACAGGGCGCTTTGAACAGGTTATTTAATTTTTAACACTGAAAAAAATGATTTATTTATTTGGCTGCACCTGGTCTTTATTGCAACATGCGGGATCTCTTAGTTGCAGCATGCAAACTCTTAGTTGCTGCATGTGGGATTTACTTCCCTGACCAGGGATGGAACCAGGGCCCCCTGCATTTGTGAGCTCGGAGTCTTAGTCACTTGACCACCAGGGGAGTCCCACCCCTTATTTAATTTTCAGTCTGTCTGACAAGCTGGAGGTGGGTGATATTCTCTCCGTTTGTTAGATGTAGAAAGTGTGTTAGGCAATCAGTTGTGTCCCATTCTTTATGACTCCGTGGACTGTAGCCGACTGGCTCCTCTGTCCATGGAGTTCTCCAGGCAAGAATACTGGAGTGAGTTACCATGCTCTTCTCCAGGGGATCTTTCCAACCCAGGGATCGAACCTGAGTCTCCTGTATTGCAGGCGGATTCTTTACCCGCTGAGCCACCAGGGAAGTCCTTGAGTAGTATAATCATCAGCATCTCTTTCCAAGTGTAGAAATGGGCTCAGAGATGTGAGGTTCAGTTTCCCGAAAGCCATCCTCTTTGGGATCAAATCTCAACTCTGCTGCCCAGCACCTCTGAGCTTCACTTTCCTCAAACTGCTGCCTCCCTTGTCATAGGGACCCTTCTGATTGTTTCCCCTTCTGAGCCTCAGTTTGTCTTTTTATAAAATGGGGGTAGAAATTCATGCTCATTTCACTATGATAAAAGAGTTGAAGGAGACCCTACCTGGAAGCCACACACATGAATTCTATTTATTCCTCTTGAGCCTTCAAGCTCTTATCTCGAGTGAGACCCAGCCAGTGGCTCATTTATTGATTGGCTCAGCTCCCAATTAAGCTGTTGAGGGCTCAGGGAAGGAAAATGCCCTTAATCAGCTCCTTTCTCCCCTCCTGTCCAGCGGAGCGGGCCCTGGACACCATGAACTTTGAGGTGATCAAAGGCCAGCCCATCCGCATCATGTGGTCCCAGCGAGACCCAGGACTTCGTAAGTCAGGTGTGGGCAACATCTTCATCAAGAACCTGGAGGACTCCATTGATAACAAGGCCTTGTACGACACCTTCTCCACCTTTGGGAACATCCTCTCTTGTAAGGTGGGTGTGCCTGTTGCATTGGGTGGGGGGGCGCGCGGTTGGTTCTGGGTTAGACACCTGAATGATGGTAGAGGATTAGCCAGCAGCACCTCACTTTACACTTTACAAGGTCTTATCAGTAAAGTTCCAGGTTCAGCTAGCGCCTGGATGATAATCGTTCTCAGTTTTCTCTTCATAGAACTATTAAGTGGTCACCTATGGATCGCCTAGCTATTGCCGAATAACCACCTCAATATGGCAGATGTCAACAGCAACCATTTATTTTGCTCATAATTCTGCCATTGGTGGTTTGGGCTGAGTTCAGCTGGGCAGTTCTGCTCTTAGCTGGATCCTTCATATGCCCACTGAGAGCTGGATGGCTCTGCTTCCAGGGAGTGAGTGGTCGTCAGCTGGACTGTCCTGGTTTTCCTTCCTGTGGGCTTTCCTCCTCCAGCAGGCTCGCTCGGGCTGTTCTCATGGCAATAGTAGGGTCTCAGCAGATGGAGAGCGGAAGCTCGCCAGGCCTCTTGAGACCTAGACTCAGAACTAGCACTGTCATTTCATTGCATTCTACTGGCCAAAGTAAGTCATGAGAACAACCCAAATTCAGAATGAGAGGGCAGGAGGCGTTATAGGGCAGAACATGCAAGAAGGCCCTCAACTGGGGCCTGATGGCAGCGGACATCGTGTTTGTAGCATTACTCTTATGATAGAATGGAAACTTCCTAAGAATAGGGATCTTGTTCACCACTGTCTCCCAGTTCCTAAATGAGATATGGAAACATAGTAGGTTCTCAATAAATATTTGTTGCGCTAATGGCTGTATTATCATTTGGGAAGGAATGTGGGCATTTCTCTGACTTATAGTTGAGGGTCAGGGGGCCATACAGCCGGCTAGTCTGTCCTGACAGGCCTAACCCTGGGTGATTTTGCCCCCTGATTTTTTGAGGATGGTTGGTCAGTTACCTTGCAGCCTTTGGTATGTGCAGCCTTCTGGGGAGGAGGCCGGGGGAAGGAGGAGTGATGGCACCCCCATGTGTTAGAACTCTTCCTTGACTCCTACTGTGTGAGAGGCACAGTCCTGAAGTTCTCAAGTGAGGACTTACCCCCTCTCTGTGAGTGAGGGGGTATTCTCGTGACTCAGAGGGGCACACAGACTGGAGGAGGTGCATTAGCTGCTAAAGGCACTCCATGATGGAAAGAGCTGTTTCCTATCTCTGAGGATCAGTGGAAGGGGAAGTCTTAACTGTGTGCTAAGTTCCTACAATAAGAATAGCAGATTTTCCCAGCACTTTCCGTGTGCAGATCTTCTGCATATACATCCTCATTGAATTACCTACAGTGGCCTCTTAAGATGTAAATAGGAGGATCCCTGAGTTACCATGGAGGGCAGATAGGCTCAGAATTGGGATCACTTGTTCCCAGTTATATGTTATGGGGGTGGGAAGTAAGTGGCTAAGCCAGGATCTGAAGCAGTGGGTTTGCCTGCTTAGTTGAAGCTAACTTAACAGGGATGGGTATGTCTGTCCCCATCACTGAGGGCTTGAGGCTCCCTCTGGGTCACTGAGAATTGGAACAAAAGCTCTGTGTGACTTGGGCAAGTCTTTGCAGGCCTAATGAAGCCCTGTTGGGGGCCTGGTTAAGTACAAAGCATTCACTGTGGTCCATTACCCTGAGTGTTTGCCTTTATATTTTATGAGATGGCTGGTCAGTTACCCTACCCGAGACCCTGGCATGTCCAGCCTTCTGGAGAGATGGCGAGGGCAGGAGAGAGGTTGGGAGTGATGGCACCCTCTGTGTTAGAACTCTCTCTTGCATGCTCTCAGGCTGTTGGGAGGAAATAGTGAGACTTTTAGCAACAGCAGGAAATTGAGCTCTGAGGGAGATGCATTGGGACCCAGGGAGACAAAGGCCCCGGAAGGACAGTGCCCTGAGTGGCTGAGTAAAGGTTTGTGAGGCATGGTGGGACTCCCCCTGATCTGGAGCCAGGCTCCCCAAGTGCAGACGTCAGCCCAGCCTACCAAGCAGGGAGGCAATGTAACATAGTTGGTTAGACCTTGGACTTTGGGACCAAGAGTCCTGGGTTCAAATCCTGCCTCTTCCACTTTCCAGCAGTAGGGCCTTGGACTGGTTGTTTNCCCCTGATCTGGAGCCAGGCTCCCCAAGTGCAGACGTCAGCCCAGCCTACCAAGCAGGGAGGCAATGTAACATAGTTGGTTAGACCTTGGACTTTGGGACCAAGAGTCCTGGGTTCAAATCCTGCCTCTTTCACTTTCCAGCAGTAGGGCCTTGGGCTGGTTGTTTAAGCTCTCCATACCTCAGTTTCCTCTAAAAGGGGGCAATGGCAAACCCTACCTCGTTAGGGCGGTGGTGAATGTATTGGTTGGCCAAAAGTTTCATTTGTGTGTTTCCATAACATCTTACAGAACCCCTTGAATGAAATTTTTGGCCACCCAGTGTTAACTCAGGTAATTTTCACAACACGGGTAGCCCTAGAGAGAGTAATGGACTTCCCAATAGGCCTATGTCAAAGTGTCACTAGCTCATTTGTGTCCGACTCTTTGTGACCCCATGGACTGTAGCCCACCAGGCTCCTCTTTCCATAGGATTTCCCAGGCAAGAATACTGGAGTGGGTTGCCGTGCCCTCCTCCAGGAGATCTTCCCGACCCAGGAATGGAACTAGGCTCTTCTGCACTGCAGGCAGATTCCTTACTGCTGAGCCGGTGGGGAAGCCCATTAAGCACCTACAAGAATCAAATAATTATTTCTGCTGGCTGGCTGACCTTGGACAAGTCATTTATTCCCATTTTCCCCAATCAGGCATTTGAGACTCAGAGGATAAGAATTGCCTAGGAGGGTTCTAATGACAAATATATCAGTATGGGATGCCTTAGCAGGTGTTTGGCTCAGAGTGGGGCTCAGTCAGTGTGATTAAATCTGAATGGCAGAGCTGGGCTTGAGTTGAACATGGAGGGGCCCTACTTGGGGCTGGAGGGGTGTGTGTTGGTTATGGATTTGGAAGCAGGACTTGTGCACGCCAGTTGGAGAGCCTCAGTTGTCAGGTTGGTGTAGTTCTGTGGATTGTAGGAGCTGCTGGAGGTTATTCCCAGAGGGACATGGTCACAGTTACATTTTAGAAGAAGTGTCACATAGGTCAGCCCAGAAAGAAACTGGGTTGGGAAACTGGGATGGTGGTCGAGGTAGAAAAGTGTCACTTAGCTGAGTGGGGGCAGTCCCCTCAGTGAGGGGAGCCGGGGACCCCATGACATGGTCAGGGGTCTTAGTGCAAATTCAGAGGAAGGGAGACTCTATGAACCCAAGATCTTTCCTGTTCTTGAGGTCTCTCCTGACTTGAGAGGGGAACCTTACAGAATGGGAGTAGGATGTTTGTGGATCTTTTCAAAATTTGAAACAAGTCTGCTGTTGAAATAACTAATTGATAAATGTTTTTTGAAAATATTTATTTGGCTGCACTTTTTGTTGAAGCATGTGAATTCTTAGTTGTGGCATATGGGGTCTAGTTCCTTGACCAGGGATCGAACCCAGGCCCCCTGCACTGGGAGCATGGAGTCTTAGCCACTGGACCACCAGGGAAGTCCCATTAATTGCTACAGTGTAAACAATGTGGAAATAAATAAATAAAAAAAGATTCCATCACTTTCAACTCTAGTTCCCCAAAATAGTAATTCTTAACAGTTTTGTGTGTCTGTTTAAAAATTTCTTTGCCAAGGTATGGAAGCAACCTAAGTGTGTGTCAACAGATGGATGGATAAAGATGGTGTGGTTTATATATGCAGTGGAATAGTACTCAGCCATTAAAAAGAATGAAGTTTTGCCACTTTGCAGGAATGTGGATAGATGTGGAAGGCATTATTCCAAGTGAAATAAGTCAGGAAAAAAACAAATACTCTATGATATCATTTATATGTGGAATCTAAAAAATACAACAGATGAGTGAATATAATTTAAAAAAAGAAGCAGCCTCACAGATATAGAGAACAAACTAGTGCTTGCCAATGGGGAGAGGAGGAGGGACAGGGTAGAGGTGGGGGAGTGGGAGGTACAAAGCATCGGGTGTAGGCTTGCTCAGGGGTATATTGTATAACACAGAATATAACCAATATTTTGTAATCACTGTAAATGGAAAGTAACCTTAAAAATTATATAAAAATAAAAATATAGCCATCCCACATTTTCCCTCTCCCTACTTTCCTTCCTTCTTTTATCTTTCCCCTCTCTGTCACTTTTCCATTCTTTCTCTATCTCTTTGTCTCTCTCACTGTCCAAATGGTTTCCACTACATACGTATTTCTTGTGTTAGCAGAAACTTAAATGTTATCAAAAATGCCAAAAAAAAAGTTCTCAAATGTGTAGATGCCCACTTGAATCCAAGTGGACTCGATTTTTCTCCCCCAGGTAACAATATACCTTACAGGTAACTCTGCCAGCCATGAAATCTCTTCGACTATGCATACAGCAGACCAAGATGTGTTATTTACTTAACCAGTCTTCTCTCTTCTGTCTCTCTCTTTTTTTTTTCGGTCTGCCAATAAATAGATTGTTTATTTAAAACAGATCAGCATTAATAAAATGTACAAATTAAATGTATGAATATTAGAAACAGCGTGTCATTATTATTTTACTATATGCCCGAGACAGTGAAGTGAGGTGGTTCAAGTCTCAGTTTTGGTATTCACTAGCTGTACAATCTGGAGCAATTTATGAAGCCTCCGTTTCATTTCACTTATCTGTAATAGGGGTTAATAACTCCTACCTCATAGTGTTATAACAGGGATGAAAGAAGTTAATTTCACACAAGCAGCATTTGGGACGCCAGTCTCCTCTTGATGGACACTTGGGTTGTTTCACGATGCAGCAAGGGAGGGCAAGTGACTTGCATCTAATCCTTTTATCCATCGCGTTAGTAAGATCATTAAAAGCTGGTCTGTGGTATAGACAAGACCTGTGTTCAATCTGAGGATTCTGTCCCTCTTTACTGTGTGATCTTAAGCAAACAGATTGACTTCTCTGAGCTTTCATTTCCCATCTGTAAAATAGGGCTCTTGCGTGACATAGGTTGTCTTGACAGGCAGGGAGCCAGCACTCAGGTATTAGTCATTTATCACGACTGTCATTCTTTTCTGCGGGAACCTCCTGCTGGATGCTCTGTGTCCTGTTTCCCTGTGGTGCAGGTGGTGTGTGATGAGCACGGCTCCCGCGGCTTCGGCTTTGTGCATTTTGAGACCCACGAGGCTGCACAGAATGCCATCAGCACCATGAACGGAATGCTGCTGAATGACCGCAAAGTGTGAGTGAGGAGGTGGGGGGCGTGGGGTTAGGGCTAAAGGAGCAGAATCATGGTGCAGGCACCTGTGGACGCTGCTCATCCACGGTCCCAGCCTGGGACCAATCCTACTGCTGCCCCCTAACGGGCACTGGACACGGAGCAGCTGTGGTCTTACTGGCAGTGGGACCTCACATGAGCTGCTCAGTCTCCCGGGGACTTGCTTTCCTCAAGTAAAACATGGGGCTGCTGACATGTGTTGGAGGGTGATTCTGAATAGTAAATGAGGGGATGCTTTGGAAATTCCAGCTAATGGCCAAGTCATCCGTGGACTCAGTGATCTGTGTCTGTTTTCCAGCCTTCTCAGTATGGCTGTGAACTTTATTAAACCTTTTGTTTCCTGGGATTTGGAGACAGGAAGGAAGATTGGCATACACTTAGCCTTCCACTTTCATGCCTTTAAGTTTGGCGTCTTTCCCACTTTACAGATGGAAAATTGAGTCACAGGTGCTGGAGAGAATCTGCTCCAGTGATTCTCACTTAGTTTTGGTTCTTTTTTTTTTTTTTTTGGCTGCACCGAGTCTTAGCTGCAGCATATGGGATCTAGTTCCCTGACCAGGGATCAAACCCAGCCCCTTGCGTTGGGAGTGTGGTGTCTTAGCCACTGGACCACAAGGGAATTCCCCCCTAGTTCTGGTTCTGCTCATCAGATGGCCCAGCCCTAAGCCTGAGGCTGAGCAGTGGAAGAGACTTTGAGCTGGGAAATGCCCAGGGTCATTTTGTCCAGAGTTTCTCTATCCGTAAACCTGAACTTTGGTGAGCTTTTCCTGAATCTCCAGAAGTGTGTTTCTATTTTTGGCAGGTTTATTTTGCCTATTTTCCTGTTATTCTGTTTCCTTCAATTTTTGGTGCCAGCTATAACTATCCTGTGCTAAATATCTTATAGGTACCTCAAGTTTTCTTGTGCTTGCTTTTTTCCCCCTTAATCTAGGATAGTTTCTTAATTTTATGTTTATGTGGACTTGGAAATTACAATTTGTAAACTTCATATTACATTTAAATTATTTCAGGGCCCCCCACCCCCACCCTGCCACCTGCCCCAGCGACACTGGCATAAACTGCATCTGGTTCTCTCACAACCAGCGCACCCAATACATGTTACATGAATAAGCAAATCCCTGTGATGTGAGTTTGATCCTCAGTTTTACTGGAATGACCATTGAGGCTCAGTGAGGTTAGTAACTTGCCTGGGGTCACACAGCTTGGCAACTACCAAGTGAGGATTCGAGCCCTTTTCTGTGTGACTCCCACCTGACTTTGTGCTCTTGTCTCTCGGGCACTCAGCTGCCTCATGTGCAATAGGAGATCCAGTGCATTTGTTACAAGAGGAAAGTCATCTGAGCCTTACTCCACAGGACAGAGTCTTGGCTGTTGGAGGTGGTTGGGTCTTGGAATATTGTCCTGCCCAGTCCCCACATGAGGAGTATGGAGGCCCCAAGGCCGGCGGCAATTGACTCAAGTGACCCAGGCCTGCTGGGCAGGCTGGAGCAGGAACGGGGGTGGTTGATGGCAGCTGTAGGCAGCTGCCTACCCTGTCGGTGTGTCCACAGCTTCGTTGGCCACTTCAAGTCCCGACGGGAGCGGGAGGTGGAGCTGGGCGCTCGGGCCATGGAGTTCACCAACATCTACGTAAAAAACCTCCATGTGGACGTGGATGAACAGCACCTGCAAGACCTCTTCTCCCAGTTTGGTGGGCGTGTTTCCCAAGGGAGTTGAGGATCACTTCTACTCCCAGCTCAGGCTGTGGGGGAGGGGCCCCTGGGGCTTCCGGAAGGCTTGGGGGGAGGGTGGGGGACATCTTGAGGCTTCTTGACACCCCTTTGAGCTGAGTTGCCCTTCCCAGGGAAGATGCTGAGTGTCAAGGTGATGAGGGATGACAGCGGCCACTCCCGCGGCTTTGGCTTTGTCAACTTCGAGAAGCATGAGGAAGCCCAGAAGGTAGGAGCATCCCCGTGGCCCTGTTTCATGGAGGAGGTGCGGAGCCAGGCCTGGGAACAAGGGAGATTAGGAGCGGAGGGTTCCAGCTGCCCATGGAGGAAAAAGTCCCTCCCCAGACTGGGTCCACCGGAGCCAGGGCCCTTCATGCCTGTGGTGAAGGCAGATTCCTTCTGCCTCCTCTGGTTGCTTCCATACCCTGAGGTTGGCTGGCCTTTCACAGAATCTTACTACACGGGAGCTCGGAGGGGCCTTTGAGACAGCCATTGTTTTGGCCCTGCACGTGGCATGTGGGATCTTAGTTCCCTGACCAGGGATCTAACCCTCATCCCTGCAGTGGGAGCACTGAGTCTTAACCACTGGACCTTGACTTGATGGTGGGATTGAGGGCAGGGACGGGCAGTGCCATGTTATTTCTTGCTTCCAAGCCTTTGCAAACATTTTCTCAAAACACTTCCCCTCCTGTATTCTTTAGACCAGTGCTGTCCATGAGAAATATAACATGGGCCACGTGTGCAGTTCAAAACTGTCCAACAGCCATGCTATCAAGGATAAAGAAACTCCTGTAATTTTAATAATATATTTTCTTATTCAAATGATCACTTCAGTATGATATAACAGTGATACAATGGATTGTGATACAAAATTTGTATTGATAAGCACTGAGATTTTTACATTGCCTTTTTTGTACTAATTCTTTGAAATCTGGTGCCTCTAGCACGTCAGTTCAGACACCATATTTCAAGTATTCAGGAGCTGCATGTGACAAGTGACTGCCATGTTGGGCAGTATAACTGTAGATTATTGACAGGTCTCAGCTTATACTTTCCCCTCCTCAGGAAGCCACCTCTTCCTGTCCTCAATGCTTCTGATGAAGTGCCCCTCCTGTCTGTCTCCATCTTTAGCACAGATTCTCCTTGGATAGAACTGAGGGCAGGGACTGGTCTTGTGTCACTGTTAAATCTCTAGTATTGCTGGTAGGTACTAGGTACATATATCCTGACCTAGGGAAAGGTTCAAGGTCACACTATGAGTAACAAAGGGTTGATGTCCTATTTTACCTCCCACCGTGAAGCTGGTTCCATGGCTGCTGCCCCATTAAGCTCACTGGTCATGGAAGGGCTCAGCCGATGGTGGGATCCTGGGCCCATCTTGAGAGCAGCCCCTTCTCACTGAGCATGTACCACGGGCCAGGCGTTGCCCGGTTTTTCATATGCTCTCCTGTCTCTCCCACCGATGTGGGCTCTACTGTAATTATCAGGATCCAGTAGGTTATAGCTAAGAAGACAGATCATTGGAGTTAGAACCAATTCTATGAAGTTTTGTCCTGAAGGGCTCCTTTGAAAACTGACTTTTTGTGTGCCCTTGAACAAGTCCCATCCTTTATGTAGACTTTGATTGTCCCAACTATAAAACGATAAGTTGGGAGTAGATGGATGAAGCTGGCAGGGGGAACCGTAGTCTCCAAGGTCTTAGGTAATGACCTGAGACTAATGTAGAGAGTCAGTTCTTGGGGGCCCAGTGTTTTTATATATATTTACATTCATTTGCATGTTTAGGTAGAGAAGCAAGCCATCATCATGTGAAAGTACTAATGAACTGACCACTTAAAAATTCAGTTCCCTTTCAAACATTTCTCCTCCCTAACACCAGTGTCTAATCCACATCTTTGAGTCAGTGCACATATGGGTCTGCCTTTTGCAGATTTTTCCAGATGAATTGATGCAGATTCAGTTCATTATGAATGGGTTGCAGAAAGACACTGTACCTCTTACAGAAGATATAGGATTCCATAACTGAAGAAAAATCAACAAGGGTTAAGAAGTCAATGCTTCTAATCTAAAACCTTCATAGTTAGCAAAAAGGGTTATCTTTGCTGTGAAACCCCAGCATGAAGGCTGTGGATGATGGCATCACACCATTTTGAAAGAATCATGCTTGTTGCTTTGTTCAAATCATCAGTGTGTAGTTACACTTGGAAGCTAAATATTAAGTATGGGAAACGTCGCAAATTAAAAATTCACTTTTTAAAGTAAAGCTCAAAGCAATTAAAAAAAAAATCTACAGTTTACTCTGAAATTTTGTCCCATGTTTTTTTTAAAAATGGATTCACTTTAAATGGCCTTGATCCTGGTACCAGTTACTCTCAGCTAACGAGGCTGGCCTGGCTTGCAGGTGGCGCCCCCTGGACCCAGGAGATGGGACTGGAGGCCAGGTGAAGGCCAAGGGCTCCTGAGAGTGGTTACCAGTGAGGTAACTGGCTGCCTCTTCTCTGCACAGGCTGTGGTGAACATGAACGGGAGGGAGGTGAGCGGGCGGCTGCTCTACGTGGGCCGGGCCCAGAAGCGGGTTGAGCGGCAGAATGAGCTGAAGCGCAGGTTCGAGCAGATGAAGCAGGACCGGCTGACCCGTTACCAGGTGAGGGTCAGGCTTCCTGGGGCAGCTGCTTCGATGTGACAGTGTGTGTGCTGCCCTGAGAATGTGGCTCCCTCCCCCAGCAGCCCCACTTCCGGAAATCTGGCTTTGGGGATGAGGGTGGGGGAAGGGGCTGCAGCTTCCAGGTGCTGGGCTGGCTGAGTGACGGCTGGGGCCGGCTGGGGCGCTGGGGTGCTGGGGCGCTGCCTACTGGGAACTGGAGGCTTGGTGGGTGGAGCCCGTATAAGCCCCTCCTTCCATCCCAAGGCATTCTGGGACTTGGAGGGGAAGGGGCATGTCTAGCAGGTATCTTTTTCCTTCTAGGGCGTGAACTTGTATGTGAAGAACCTGGATGACTCCATAGATGATGAGAAACTGAGGAAAGAGTTCTCTCCCTATGGAGTGATCACCAGCGCCAAGGTAAGGGCCCGGGGCACCCACAAGGGATCCGTAGCCTTCCCTTCCATCCTCACTGGCCTTGAACACCCCACCCCCGCCCTGCCTTGTGGCTTTCAGGGAGTTGGTGGTGCTATGCTGCATCTTCTGGAGTGGGAACTGGGTCTGACCCCACTGAAGCTTGTTTATCTGCATCTTATCTGGACTGGAGGGGAAGAGGGTAGAAATATAGGCCCACTCACACAGCTGGACTTATTGGGGCTCACAGTAACTTTGGTTCATTCAACAAGCATTTATTGAGTGCCTACTGTATGCCAGATACCAGAAATTTATATCTCATAATTTCCATTGACTTCTGTTGTCTGGCCCTGGCCGGTGATATAACCTCTTTCTGGGCCTCAGTTTCCTCATACGGAAAATGAAAGAGTTGGCCTACATCATTCTTTGCTTATTATTTATTGAGCACCTGCTGTGTGCTCAGCCTTCTTAGCATCAGAGACGTGATGTTGGCTCTGACCTTGAGCAGATGTCTTCCTAGCCTCCTCTATAAGATGAGGGTGATGGGCTCCCTGGATGGTTCTGAACCTTGGCTTCTCATTAAAATCCCCTGGAGAGCTCTAAAGTAGACACCCAAGTCAGAGAACCTGAATGTAGATCTCTGGACATCTTAATTTTAAAAGCTCCCCAGATTTTTAAAAATATTTATTTGGCTGTCTCAAGTCTTAGTTGTGGCATGTGGGTCTTTTTGGTGCCCACATTCTGTAGCTATGGCATGCAGGCTCGGTTGATGCAGTTCGTGGGCTTCGTTGCCCCAAGGAATGTATAATCTTAGATCCCTGACCAAGAATCAAACCCGTGTCCCTGGCATTGCAAGGTGGATTCTTAACCACTAGATCACCAAGGAAGTCCCACCCCAGATTATTTTTAAGAAGAAAGACACAATGATCCTTCATTCCCTACTTGAGCACCTGCTGTTTTGCCAGGCGCTGTGGGGAGCACACAGGAATAAGTCGGATATAGTCCTTGCTCTTGAGCGGCTTATAGTCTTGTGGGGAAGTCAGATGCATCACTAACTCATGCCTACTATAGGGTGTGGTGGGAGTGAGGTCAGTATAGGAGGCAGAGTTGTGGTAGGTTAGCAGAACAGGGAGGAGGACTTCCAGTAAGAAGAGGCAGTGGCAGCAGCGTTTGCCTTGGCTGTGAAGAGGTAGCGAGCTGCAGGTGGGAATGAAGAACTTTCCAAAGAGATCAGTGTGGGTGAGGGCCTTGGGACCTGCACATGTAGTGTGATAGTTGGGCTCTTAGGAAGTGGTCTAGACGTTCTNTTTGCCTCGGCTGTGAAGAGGTAGCGAGCTGCAGGTGGGAATGAAGAACTTTCCAAAGAGATCAGTGTGGGTGAGGGCCTTGGGACCTGCACATGTAGTGTGATAGTTGGGCTCTTAGGAAGTGGTCTAGACGTTCTTT
This sequence comes from Philantomba maxwellii, assembly GCA_006410695.1. Classification (NCBI taxonomy): domain Eukaryota; kingdom Metazoa; phylum Chordata; class Mammalia; order Artiodactyla; family Bovidae; genus Philantomba; species Philantomba maxwellii. The sequence continues at coordinate 1,353,967 of SJYS01017484.1, forward strand.
TGCCTATTGAACCCTTTTAAAATATTCTTCAGGGAGCCTGGTATTTGGGGACGAGGTTCTAACAGTTTTTGAGTTAAGGACCTTTTCTCAAAAAAAAAAGTGATAGAAAGCTGTGGGACATGTGAATTAAACATCAGTAACTCAGATTCAACTGAACAATCAGTAAGCTGATAAATTTGATTTGTATAAAGGTCTAGGCCCTCTTTCTTGGCAAATGCATACTTTATATAGTATTGTGGTTGGAAGCTGGGATTTTAAAGTTAATCAGAACTAGGTCTAAATCCCAGTCCTAGCATTAACTAGTTATAGAACCTGGAGGAAGCCATTTGGTCTATTTGCTGCTGCTGCTAAGTCACTTCAGTCATGTCCGACTCTGTGTGACCCCATAGATGGCAGCCCACCAGCCTCCCCCATCCCTGGGATTCTCCGGGCAAGAACACTGGAGTGGGTTGCCATTTCCTTCTCCAATGCATGAAAGTGAAAAGTGAAAGGGAAGTCGCTCAGTCGTATCCGACTCAG
>SJYS01017484.1:1382898-1393626 GCA_006410695.1 Philantomba maxwellii
TGTGAGATGTTCATTCTGATTTCTGGGCTTATAGAAATTTCACTTCTGACATTGAAGTTTCACTTCAACCCGTTTTGTTGTGAACCTGGGAGTTTTTGTGATGTCATTGGAATTTAATTTTTAGGACCTTTTGATTTTCAAAGGTCAGTGTGGCTGTTTCTTTGGTTGATTTTCAAGTCATGGCAATTATTGACCTAGAGCAGTTCTCCCTTTTGCTAGTCTTTGATATTTATAAAATCCTGTTAAGATTGTCTTCTTGAGATCAGCATTTACTGGAAGATATACTTGATGCGTTCAGGTGTGGGGGGTTTTTTTTTGGCTTCTCTTACAGTTTTGCCATTTTCTCTAGGAAGGTACACATTTGTGTGTGTGTGTATTTTAGTTTATTTTTCCTTGTAAAAGCTGGTATTGTCCAGCTAGTTTAAACATGTTTCTTTACAAAGAAATTTCCAGTGGACTGCTTCCACATTTCACCACTTCCTGAGCTCTCCTTTCTTTGTTGTCCTTTGTAGTTTCAGGAAACCATGGCATAGAACACTCATATGCGCGCACACGAGTGCTTCTTGGCAGACAGCTCACCTAAGACTTAATAATTTTCATAGTTCTCAGCTAAAAAAAAAAACAACCCTGTGCTTAATTTATAACCTCCTATGTTGATTGTGGTTTGTCATAGAAACATTGGAATTATCTGGAAGTTGTATGCAAAATCTTTGATTTTGGGGAATAGTCAGGTACACAGTCACCCCAGGAGAGTCTTGGTGAGACTATTTGAAACTTCCAGCTGTCTGGTTATTTTTTCACTTTTGATCACATCTAAGCATATACTCTCCACTTTCTGTTTCTGTGATAACTTATAGAATCCATGTGTTTCCACAAAAATAAGTACCAAAATCTTGCTAATGGAGAGCAAGATTCTTCTCCATCTTCGTTGGCCTCCAGTCTAAGCCCATGTTTCAGTTCATTACTAAGCTTGCAGTAAGCATCTTTTCTGAACAGAGAGTTATGTCATCTTAGTTGATGGAATCTCAAGATTTGAACGGATTCTAGCTATTGCTTAAATCTACTCTACTGCATTTCAGCTACACAAGGACTCATTTTCTGTCTAGATGCTCCAGTGATGGGAATCTAGGGACTTCTTAATTGCAGTCTAAACCATTTCAGAGCAACTTTTAGTGTTAGAAAATTCTTACACCTGTGGAACTGAAGTCAGCCTCATGGTAGCTCTTAACCCTCCGGTACTGATTTTGCTGGTGAAGGTGACCCAGGACACCAATAACATTTCCAGACCAGCCCTTCAGCTTCCCTTAAAGGTCTCTTAGCTTGCCTTTATTGGCATTTACCAGTGTAGGCTTTGCAGAGAAATTCCTCAGATGCTAATTGTAAAATAAATAATGTGTTTTGTGTTCTCTCAAGTTGCTGGTAAGTACAATGTATTTTATGCTTAAATTTCTTCATTCACAGGCAGCTGAAAAAGTTGGATGAAGATAGTTTAACTAAACAACCGGAAGAAGTGTTTGATGTCTTAGAGAAACTTGGAGAAGGGTGAGTGCCCAGAAAAGTGTAGGTGGACTAGGAGGTCTCCGTCTTTTTCCTGCCCCAACACCAGCAGGATGCGAACCTTTCTCATGCAATAATCTGTAAAGCTAAAGAAAAGAAAGGGAAATGTTGCATATCAGCCTTGCTCTGGGTGGGGTGGGAGGTAAATTTACAGCTTGAAATGCCCTTTCTTTCATTCATCCCCCAATCACTTTGATAAACAGAATTAGTGATTCCTGGTCTTTTCAGTACCATGGACATCTGTTGTTTGCTCTCATAAAATGTATGGTATGCATGATTATAGCTATTTAACAGATAACACTAATTAGTTTATACTTTGTTCAAAAAATTTTATTAATCAGACATACTTTAATTTTCTGTTCGTAGCCTCTGAGAGATATTCAATAACTTGTTTCATTTTTTTTTTTTAAAGGAATTCAGCATTTTAGTTAGTGCCACTTTGGGAAATAAAGAAAATAAATCAAGGACTGTCACTACCTTTACAACTTCCTAAGAGATCTAGGATCCTAGGTTGGGAACTGGAGGACTTCTTGAAACACAGATTTGTGAATGAGTTTATAGAATACCAGTAGAATAATATTTCGTAATAGATAGTGACCGTCATTGGCTTTCATGATACAGTAAAGGTTACATCATAATTTTTTATACTTTTGATATTTTTATATTTATTTCTTTTTCTGTAATGACCAAGACATTAAAATATTAGACACCCTTTCATAAGTTTTCACTGTTCATTTTTGAATAGGTAATCAAGTCACGTTTCAAGATTTGAAAGGCATAAAAAATGGCCTGAAAAAAATCTGCCTCTTATCTATCTCAGCCACCCAGAAGCAACCAGTATAGCAGTTTTTAATGTATTTTTCAGAGGTAGTTTATGGATATATAAGCATGTAAATGTGTGGGTGTGTATTTGTGTATTATGTAGACTCTCTTGGGAGTAATTCTGGTTCAAGAGAAGAGCTGAAATGTTAATTTATGAAAATGTCTGGTGTCTAATTAGTGTTTCTTCTTTACAATCAGCTTTTATATGTCATAAGTTTATTTTGGAGTCAGTGTTATTTATGCCTAATATAGATAACAAATGCTAAACCCAATCCTGGATTACATGGAATAGGATTTCATGGATTNTGTAGACTCTCTTGGGAGTAATTCTGGTTCAAGAGAAGAGCTGAAATGTTAATTTATGAAAATGTCTGGTGTCTAATTAGTGTTTCTTCTTTACAATCAGCTTTTATATGTCATAAGTTTATTTTGGAGTCAGTGTTATTTATGCCTAATATAGATAACAAATGCTAAACCCAATCCTGGATTACATGGAATAGGATTTCATGGATTACCTCCTTGTGAAAAACATTAGTCATCATCTTTTTATAAGTTGGAAAAATGCTCTTTGGAATCAAGCAAGAAATCAAGCAGAGAAGGGAAGTAAAAGATGACAACAGCTGCGCTACTAAAAGACAAGTACTCGATGAATCTGAACCTACAAGTTGACTTGCCATCCTTAAAGGTATGGGGAAAGAAAATCCAGTCCCTCTGTCTTTGCCTGCCATTTTCAACTCTAGCTGGATATCCTTGGTATTTTCCTCCATGTAGTGAGTCCAAGGCCCTTAATCTAACCATGCTCACAGGTTATACTTAAAATAAGATCAAGAGTGGTAGGCATAATTGACTAGGTATGTAACTGACTTGTTTTATTTTTAATGAAAGTGTGTTACAGTAGTAAGAACATAGACTCTGAAGGTTGATGAACATCTGAAGCTTCACAAGCCTCAGCTTGTGAGGATATTAACATCTCCCTCATAGGATTATGTTGAGTATTACATGAGATAATGAGACTAAAGTACCAGTACAGTGCCTGTCACCTAATGAGGGCGCAGTAAATGGCAACTATTATTTTATTTTTAAATATATCAATTGAAGCATTTTTCAGATCTTATCTTGCCCAATCAAAGTTAAATCTTAAGTCTTAACGTATATTTAGATGTTCTTGAAGGGAGCTCTGTTTGGGTGGATTGGGTTTGAGGAATGTCAAAAGAAAACTACAGACAGAGAGTGATCAGAAATATAATGTAAGAAGAAACTAAGCTAATTATGATTATTTTAAATTACATTTTAGATCTGTGGATGTCTTCTTTAAGGACCTTGGGAATTTCCCAGTAAATCTATCACCAGAAAGAAAACAAACAAACCTTCAGATCTTCAAATGTTATCATCATATTGTTCTTTTAAATATTACCACAAGTGCTTGGATTTCTGTCATCCTGACTGAATGAGCCTGAGCAAGCTCCATTTAATCAGCAGAGTCCTGAAGGAAGACCTGACCTGCACTTCCTTCCTGAACACAAAAGACCATGCCATGGGTCTGGAACATGAATGGGTTGTGAACTCTCATGGACTTGGGCGTTATGTAATGAGCTCTGGCTAAAGGATTGTATTGGATTCCCAAGACTGCTGCCATTCTGTATTTTGAGGAAATCGTGGATCTGTGGCAGAGCGGGGTCAAAGCTCCAAACCAGAATGGATGGACCGCCCTCAGAAAGTGTTTTGAATTAGAGCTTTCACCTTTCTTCCTTCTATTGTATTTAAAGTTTTACCCATTGACTCATTTAAGTTTTTAATCAGGGGATAAGAGCAAAAACATTTTGCCCATCGTTTTGTAACTAGTGAGTGATATGGTTAAGACTGACCTGGTTAATTTGGCCTCATATACTATATAATTTCTATTTCTCTGCATTGACCCTTGCCTTGCAGAGCTTGTGTGAAGCACCTCCTTTGTGGTATTATTTGTTTTGTTCTCTGCCAGTTAAAATTCATTGAGTCACTGTAGCGTTTTTTTTTTTTTTTTTGTAGAGAGTCAGGTCTTGGACTTACTTTCAGGAAGGGGTTCTTGCTGAAGCCTTCTAAATTGTACTCTTAAGTGCAGTCTGGAATTGTGAATCTTAATTGTTCATATGAGCTCTTGGAGTTTTCTTGGCTGTCAAGATAGCATAGTGAGGTGTGGAGGGTGTTCTAGGCAAGATTTCTCAGTGCATGCAGGAACCTCTCCTTTCCACAAATATATAAGAATAATGAATGAAAATTAGTTTATTTTAATATAAGGATACATAGCCAGCTATAGACCAGGAACAGAAAAGATAGCTGTCATAGTAATAGGAGAGTAAAGCATGCCATGTTATTGTCGGGAGATTGGGCTTCCTGCAGGAAAGTTTTGTATCAGTTGCCTGTGGCCTGGGGAAAAAGAGGGACTATTCTGACTATAGGAACTGGGCCTGGCATGTATTCAGGTATGGTGTCTTGAGGGCTGAAAACCCTAAATCCTAGTGCAAGACCTAGTTTAAATTGTACAGCCTCGATAACTGAGCTAAGGGAATCATGAAACCATCATGATGTCATGAAATGCTCAAGAACAGTGAGCACTGTATAGAAAAGAATTATTCAAAGTAAAATGAAATCCATATGAGGAAATCCAGTGCCATTAAATAATCAACAGACGTAACAAGTAGGAAATTCCCACCCAAGGAAATAGAAATAATGGAGCAATCTGAAATGGAATTTCATGTTTACAATTTTCAAAAAGATAAAAGGGAATAGAATTCTTAAAAGACAAACACAAAATTATTAACATGAACAGCCCCATGAAAAAGAAACAGCTGAGGGGCCTGACAATGAAGACTATAATAATTGAAGTTCTAATGCCCAGTAAATTGCAAAAGCTGTTGACTCGACAAACTGAAAAGAGAATTTGTGAGTTGAAAGCTAGAAATGAGACTGATCACAAAATGCAGGACAGAAATGCAGTGTTGGAAACTAGGGAGACAGCATGGATTGACAGGGTCCACTATAGGTCCAGTACGAACTTCAGAAAAAAATTGGAAGAGACAGGAAATAAAGAGATAATACTAAGAAATTTCCAGACTTGAAGAAAGACATATGCCTTCCAATTGAAGAAGCTTATGAAGTGCCGAATAAATTGACTTCTAGTTATAGTAAAATTACAGAATGTGAAGGATAAAAAGGCAGTCTGAAAAACTACGGGAGAGAGCCCAAGATTACCCATGAAAAATGATAACCCGATGACAGTTGACTGTTCTATAATAGAAGCTGATAAACTACAGTACAAGTGCTGAGAGAAAGCTGTTGTCAAAGAAAAAGTCTATATCCAGCAAAACTCATTCCAAAGTGAAGATGAAATAAAGAACTTCTTTACACATATGGGACCTAGGGCAGTGGTCCCCAACAAGTTTTGGCACTAGGGACCAGTTTCATATAAGACGGTTTCTCAGGGACCCGGAGTGAGGGGAATGGTTTTAGAATGATTCAAGCATATTGCATTTATTATTCACTTTACTTTTGATCTGTGGCGATCTCAGGCTCTTCTGCCTTGACTTTAGGTTAGGATTTGTGAGAATCTAATGCCACTGCTGATCTGGCAAGAAGCAGAGCTCCGGTGGTCATGCGCGCAGTGGGGAGCGGCTGCAAATACAGAGGAAGCTTCACTCACTCACTTGCCCTCCACCAGTCACCTCCTGCTGTGCACCCTGGTTCCTAACAGGGAGTTGGGGACCCCTGACCTAGGGTATCAAGAATAAATTTGGATGAAAGTTACAGACTACCCAACTAATAGTGGCTAACCAGTAAGGGCATTTAATAACTACCAGAAAAATCTGGGGGTGAAAGATTCCAGAATGGCTAAGTGTCTGATAATGATTTAGCATTTGTGTAAGTCTCACAGTCTCAAGATGGCCACTTCAGAAGCAGGAAAGGAAGTGGCAGGTGGAAATGGGCCACCTTGTTTGCTTCTTGTTTTATCAGGGAAGAAAGTCTTTCCCAGGGACCCTTCAAAAGAATTCCTCTCAAATTTCACTGGTCTGTACTAGGTCTTAGACTTACTGCTAGTTCAGTCACTGGCAGAAAGGGATCAGAATCCTGGGACTGGCTTGGATCACCAGCCTTTATCTCCTGGGACCAAAGATTTGGTCACAAATCTTGGGGTTGTCTTATCAAGGAAGATAAGGCAAGGCATGTTTCCCGTGGATCTTAGTTCCCTGACTAGGGATCGAACCTGCATCCCCTGCATTGGAAGACACAGTCATAACCACTGGCCCACCAAGGAAGTCCCCCTTTCTTTTTTTCATGATACTTTTGTGGTTACTCTCAACTGGCTAAAACCCTCCATTTTCTTGACTGGAGGGACCTGAGTAAGGTAGCAGGGTTTTTTTGTTTTGTTTTTTGGTAGCAGTTTCTTTTGTCTTGTGCGTAAGATACATGATGGCAGCTTTTTCCAGTGGCCAAGGAAGAGGCAGTGGTTGGATCTTCCACACATGGTCAGTGGTTGTCTTGCCCTTGCAAAAAATAAGTTTCAGGCAACATTTAAGAATCATTATATTAGTTTTGCCAGTGAAAGAGTCTGATGGAATGGAAATTTTTTATGTGCTTTGCATAGACATTAAAAAAATTTTTGTGTGACTTTCACATTGAAACAACCTTTGAGTAGCATTTTGTTAGCTAGAGCATTCAGCTACTTTGATGTATTTGGTGCACAGTTATTTTGATCTTTCTTTTCACCAAGGGAGTGTGAAGAAACAGGTGTGTTTGGAAGCTATGAAAGACAATTTGCTCATTATTTCACTGACAGCCATCCAGGATTTANAAATTTTTGTGTGACTTTCACATTGAAACAACCTTTGAGTAGCATTTTGTTAGCTAGAGCACTCAGCTACTTTGATGTATTCGGTGCACAGTTATTTTGATCTTTCTTTTCACCAAGGGAGTGTGAAGAAACAGGTGTGTTTGGAAGCTATGAAAGACAATTTGCTCATTATTTCACTGACAGCCATCCAGGATTTAAGTGAAAATGTAATCTATGTAAGATAATGATATCTCATTTAACCATTGCAATTCTCTTGTAATGTTGTTGTCATTTTACAGGTGAGAAAATTGAGGTACAAGGTTAATAATATATCTGATATGTAATACTGTAATAATACAGATAAGTAGTGGCGGTAGGACTCCAGTCCTGGGTCTTTAGATTCTACATGTATTGCTCTTATAGCCCCCAAATTGAAAGGCTGCCCAACCTTTTATTTATCTTGATAATAAACTCTTAAGGGAAGATGAAGCGAAAGATAAAAAGAATTAAAGAGGAATAAAAATTTCCTAATATTTTAAACATTATTGCAAGTAAGAGGAGCAAGGACTAAAAGGCTTTGTGATGCTAGAATGAGTGCAAGAAAAGGAAGACCCCCCCCATGTTGTTTTGGGGTTCTTTTTGCCCTAATACAAATGTAGAGAGAATATAGGCTTTGTGTTCTGACACACCTGGATTCATATCCTGGACTGACTGCTTATTTATCACTTCATGTAACCTTGGGGAAGTCGTGTAACTTCTCTGAACCTTTTCTCATTTGCCTGTAAAATAGAGATAATGACCCTTTCATGGCTTTTCTGTAAGGGTGAACCTCAGAGGATGCTGCTTCCTGCGGACAGCAGAGGTGGTAGCTACTGTCCTTATGACTGTTATTTCATACTCATACATTCAGTAAACTTTAAATGGGAAGATTATAAGTAGTTCTCTTAAGGACAGTTTTTCCCCAAAGTATCAATACTTTAGCTATCTCAGTTTTGCAAGTGTAGCTAAGTATATATGTCTTGGGCACCTGGGGATGTAAATTAGAATGGTGAGTTGTTTTTATTTAAGCACTTTTTAATCTCTTGGCTTGTTTTGACTTTGTAAGTATCCTTTGTCCCCCCCAATTACAGGTCCTATGGCAGCGTGTACAAAGCTATTCATAAAGAGACCGGTCAGATTGTTGCTATTAAGCAAGTTCCTGTGGAATCAGACCTGCAGGAGATAATCAAAGAAATCTCTATCATGCAGCAATGTGACAGGTAAAGGCTTAGGGTGTTGTTCTGGAGATAATAACACTTGAATTTGCTGTGATTTAGAGTTTGACTCCTAGAATTGCATCGACTTAGATATTTTGCAAAAGGGGGAGTTTAGTGGACTTACTACATGTTTCTTTTCAGAAAAAAAAATGATGAAAAAGTTTGTGTGTTTCAGCAGCTAAACTTTCAGAGTTTCTATTTCTCCATTGTTTTGTTTTGTTTCAGTTTAGCCCTTTCAAAACTAGGAAGAAGAGGCAAAGAGACAGAAGGTAGTGCCTTTTTTTTTTTTTTTTTGATAATGATCTCTCTTACTTCCTTCTCAGAAAACATTTCTGCAGACAGCTCAGAAGAGATAGTTCATATGCTTTTACTTCCAGAAACCTTAGAACAGCAAACAATCCTATAAAAAAAGAACACTTGTTTATATATTGCTGTTCTGTCCCTTCCTTCACAAGTTTAAGAAACTATTCCAGCTGAGAGTAGTTAAGTGTTTTATTTTTGAGGAACTAAGATTTGTCAAATGCTGCAAGCAGGAAGTCAGGCCAGCAGGCAACCGCAGAAATGCACGTGGTTTGCCCCGAATTTCCATGACAAGATGGTGGGGTCACTACAGGGGAGCAGGCATCCTCAGTTCAGATTGAGAAACAGAAACTGAGGAGCTGGGGCAGCTCTTGGTAGTTGAGAATGAGAAAGTCTTACAGCCCAAGGCTGTCTTCATCCTTCTGAAGCTCTTTGGGTCAGCAGATAACTCAGTCTCTCCTGTTGGTAAAGTTTAAGATAGATGGGGCTAACCTGCTAGGCATTTTTTTTTGGAGAAGACAATGGCACCCCACTCCAGTACTCTTGCCTGGAAAATCCCATGGATGGAGGAGCCTGGTAGGCTGCAGTCCATGGAGTCGCGAAGAGTCAGACACGACTGAGCGACTTTCACTTTTCACTTTCATGCATTGGAGAAGGAAATGGCACCCTACTCCAGCGTTTTTGCCTGGAGAATCCCAAGCACAGAGGAGCCTGGTAGGCTGCTGTCTACGGGGTCGCACAGAGTCAGACATGACTGAAGCGACTTAGCAGCAGCAGCAGCAGCTAGGTATTTTGCCCAGAAGCCCTTAAGTCTTGTAGACTTGTGAATGCAATCACTTCTCTTCTCCCTACTTTTCTTTTTTTCCTTTTCAGGAATAAATTTGTTAAAGATTTTTTTATATAGACTGTGTTTTTGAAGTGTTAGTTGCTCAGTTGTGTCTGACTCTTTGCAACCCCGTGGACTGTAGCCCGCCAGGTTCCTCTGTCCAAGGAATTCTCCAGGCAAGAATACTGGAGTGGGTTTCCATTTCCTTCTCCAGGGCATCTTCCTGATCCAGGAATCAAACCCAGGTCTCACGCAGTCCAGCCAGATTCTTTACCATCTGAGCCACCAGGGAAGCCCTAGACCATGTTTATGAAATCTTTATTGAATTTGTTGCAGTACTGCTTCTGTTTTATGTTTTGATGCTTTGGCCATGAGACACGTTCCCCATGGGTCTTAGTTCCCTGACTAGGGATCGAACCTGCATCCCCTGCATTGGAAGACACAGTCTTAACCACTGGACCACCAAGAAAGTCCCCTTTTCTTTTTTTAATGATACTTTTGTGGTTACTCTCAACTGGATAAAACTCTCCCTTTTCTCGTTTGGAGGGACCAGAGTAAGGTAGCAGTTTTTTTGTTTTGTTTTCTTGTGCACAAGATATATGATGGCAGCTCTTTCCAGTGGGCAAGTTGGACTTCGCCCCTTTTGATAGGCTGTGTAAGAGCTGTGTTTCAAACACAGTGTGCACATGTCTCTAAAGATGAGAGATTTCAAAGAGCCTACTCTGTGCTAAACATCATAAGGAATACAGAGAAATACAGGGCAGCACGCTTGTCCTCCTGGAGTTTGCCGGCTGTAGTTGGACAGGCCAGGCTTATATATGTACAGGAAAATCTAGTTGATGATGCATGATTGTGTAGGATATATTCCAGCAGTAAATACCTGACAGTAATTGCCTTATGGAGACAATAAATACTGTAGAAATTCAGAGACAGGAGCACAGATGTGGTAATAAGTATCTAAAGAGATTTATTCATCCATTTCTTCATTAATATTCAATTTGCATATGTGTGTGTGTTTTCCTGATATCCTGTCATTTTGGCATGTTTCCCAAGACTGAAGGGGCATTTGAAATTTTGAGAGTTAAATCAGCTGAGTTGGTTTTAGCCTCTTCCGTTACTACATTGTGCAATATTACTTAGCCCTGATAATGATCTAGCTA
>SJYS01017484.1:1433612-1458073 GCA_006410695.1 Philantomba maxwellii
GAAAGCATTAATTCTTCACCACTCAGCCTTCTTTATGGTACAACTTTCACATCTGTACATGGAAAAACTGTAATTTTGATTATAAGGACTTTTGTTGGGAAAGTGATATATCTGCTTTTTAATACGCTGTCTAGGTTTGACATAACTTTTCTTCTAAGGAACAAGAATCTTTTAATTTCAGGGCTGCAGTCATCGTCTGCAGTGATTTTGGACCAGAAAATAAAGTCAGCCACTGTTTCCACTTTTTCCCCATCTATTTGCCATGAAGTGATGGGACCAGATGCCATGATCTTAGTTTTTTGAATGTTGAGTTTTAAGCCAGAGTTTTCACTCTCCTCTTTCACCCTTATTAACAGGCTCTTTAATCTCTTTGAAATAGAATTTTATTTTATTTTTTAAAGAGATTTTTGCTATGGGTCATTTTTAAAGTTTTTATTGAATTTGTTACACTATTGCTTCTGTGTTACATTATGGTTTTTTGTTTGTGAGGCATGTGGGACCTTACTAAGCTCCCTGACCAGGAATTGAACCCATAGGCCCTGCATTGGAAGGCGAAATCTTAACCATTGGACCACTAGGAAGTCCCGAAATGGAATTCTAAAGCATCATGGCATTATTAACTTAGAGCAGCTCAGAACTATGTTTTGGGTAAACTGCTGTGATAGTATTATGTGATAAAAACTTTATGTATTCATAGTTTCCCAGAAAGTCCTAGGTCTCATGAAGGCACCTATTGTTGTGAGTTTCCTCATGTTAAAACCAAAAATTTTCAGGATCTTGTTGAAATGATTTTATTTCAACACCATCCGTCAGATGCTAATTTCAGAGCTACATAAGATGGAATTCTTGACTCACAGCCTATTTTCTTTCCACCTGCAGTTTTTTTTGAAGAGGACTCATAACATTGCCTCCCTTGTGTGTTCTCTATCTCATTTTCTCTGACTCAGATTTTAATATTTGCAAGGGTGGTAAATAGGACATAAAGTACTACAGAATTTGTTTTAAAGTTTCTTTACTACAGTGACCTTACTGTCTGATTTCAGATCCCTTCAGATTGTTTAAAACTATCATCAGAGAATATTTGTATTCTCAAAAATACAGTCCATAAATCTTTGTCATGCACAGCATCATATGAGAGTTTCAGATAGCATTAGTGTGCTTGTATGTACCAAACTAAAAGCTAAAACATGTAGTTTGGTTAGAAACGTGTCTCTCAGTAAGGGTAGGAGAAAGAAAAAGGAATAGTAGAGGGAACATTGATTTTTGGAATCAGGGTCTTTGGATTGAAACTTCGCTCAGAGTCTTACAAACTTTATCAAGCTTTGGCAAGTTACTTCCTTTTTGGAGCCTCAGTTTCTTAGTCTGAAAAAGTGGAGCATAAAAGTTCCTATTTTGTCAGATTAAGATGGTAAGAAATACATATTTAAAANGAAAGAAAAAGGAATAGTAGAGGGAACATTGATTTTTGGAATCAGGGTCTTTGGATTGAAACTTCGCTCAGAGTCTTACAAACTTTATCAAGCTTTGGCAAGTTACTTCCTTTTTGGAGCCTCAGTTTCTTAGTCTGAAAAAGTGGAGCATAAAAGTTCCTATTTTGTCAGATTAAGATGGTAAGAAATACATATTTAAAATGCTTAGCCTAGAAAAGTTTAAAAAGAGTAAGTAGTATAGTATTTGATAGTGTATGACAGTGGTTTTTGTTTTTTTTTTTTTTTTTTAGTATATGACGGTGGTTTTTTTTGGTTGGACCTTCAAAAATTCCTTCAGCCAGAGCTACTTTTCTGCATTGTAATTCCTTTTCTCTTGCTAGTCATGTTTTTTTCGTTTTTACTCTTGGTATTAATGGTATTTTATAAGTGCCACTTCTATGGCACTGGCTTGAAGCTGACTGATCTAAAGGAAGGTCACTTGTCAATTTCAGTAATGTTTTTAAAATGTGGAGCTGGGAGAGAAAGAGATTAATTCTAATTCCTTGGCAACAAGGTAACAGATGTTTTGAGAATCTGTTAAGTAGTACCTCAAAATATAAGACTGTAGATTTTAGAGGCTAGATTTTGGATCCTTGTGAGCCTTCCTTTTTGAAGTTTCAAAAGGTTATCTTAATATTGTGGGATTTATTACCCACTTGATTTTTTTTCCATCCCTGAAAGATAATCTCTGGCATTCACTGAGCATTTATCAGAAGCTCCCTCTAGGGTGGGATTCACAACAGAAGAGCAGAAATCTTGGTCTTTAGACTATTCTCACAAATAATTTTTGCACAAGTAATTCAAGGTCATCCTGCCAGAGCAGAGACTAAATCCTAATTGTTTGTGCAGTTTTTCTAATTATGTCCAGATGTCGGGCTCACTTTTATCTTTGGAAACCTTCTTGATTCTTGTGGGATGAGCCAAAAAGCACAGACACGTGGTGCCTGAAAATTCGTTCAAACCCCTCATGCCAGACCACATGTTAGGATATGAAAGTACTGGATCTCAGTGTGACGTGGCTGAAAGGCTCAAGGCCTATGTTTTGGGGGAGATAAGGTGCTGCTCCACTAGAGTTAAGTTGGTAAAAGGAGAGCCAAGAATAGCCATCGGGGCGAAAATCTATTTTCCAAAAGAGGGTAGTTGTAATGAAGATCAAAGGGAAAAGTCCAGAAGGTATACCTTGGCTCTTATGTCTAAGAGGCCGATAAATCAGTTTTGATCAGTTAGGGGAATATATTTTCTTGGTGCTCAAAACTTTCAGACCTGATTACCCTTGTTCAGTAAGAAGACAGAGATGCATTATGATCAAATTAAATGGTCCCAAAGAAAAAGTAGATGATTCTCTTAAAAGTTTATGCTCTAAAAAAGATCAACTTGGAACCAGTGTTTGTTAAAAAGGAATATTTAATCCTGACCAAATAATATTTATTAGGTATTCACTATGTGCCCTTACTGTGTAGTGTACAGAAAAACCAAATGAGACATTTGCTGCCAACCAGGAATTTGTAGGTTGAAAGGGGATGATGACATTTGTCATTATCATTATCTAACATGTATAGAGTGCCTACTATATTCTTACTGTTCTTTCTGATTCCTTATATATCTGGAGCTTTACTCTGGGTGCTTCTCATAGGGTATTTATGTTGACGTCACTTTGTTAAGGAGGACCTTTGCAGAGGCAAGTAGTAATATTAAGCCAAATACTGGATAAGTAATTCAGAAAAGTGTTAAAGGATTTGTGAGAACTTAGATATACAGAGAGATGGGAGGATGATATTCCATGTAGGTGCAGACTCAGAAAGGAGGGGGTGTGTTATGTATTAAACATCCAGTTTGGCTGAAGTGGGTGGGTGTTGCCCAGATATTGGAGGACCTTGAATGCCAGAGTAAGAAGTTTGAACTTGATCTTGTTGGTAGTAGGGCAGTACAAAGACATTTTGATCAGAAAAGTGATATAGCAAAAGGTTTTTTTAAAAAGAAATTCAGTTGGATGATATGGAGTTTGAAAAGATTAGGAACAGTGAGACCAATTAGGAAATTGTTGCAATAACCACAGTATGGATCATTCTCATCTGTGAACCTTTTGTATCTTTTTGGGTATGCCGCCTCTATTGCTTTAGTCAGTAACACCTTAAAATCTGGATTTAGATCTCTTTGAATAGATATATGGAAGGCAATGGCACCCCACTCCAGTGCTCTAGCCTGGAAAATCCCATGGACAGAGGAGCCTGGTGGGCCACACAGTCCATGGGGTCGCTAAGAGTCAGACCTGACTAAGCCACTTCACTTTGACTTTTCACTTTCATGCATTGGAGAAGGAAATGGCAACCCACTCCAGTGTTCTTGCCTGGAGAATCCCAGGGGTGGGGGAGCCTGGTGGGCTGCCGTCTGTGGGGTCGCACAGAGTCGGATATGACTGAAGTGATGCAGCAGCAGCAGCAGCATACTACACCTAAAGAACCAGAGCATCATTGCCCAGAAGTCAGTTTACGTAGAGACAATTACCAAAACTGGTTCCTAGAAGAGTTATTTGGGTTGGACTCCAGGGAACCTTGTAACTTATCATTCTGGCAATTCTTAGTGGTTTCAAAGAACATTCAAAGGAATATGGCCACATACAGAAACTTGGATAATAACTTGTGCCATTAGATGGGTTAATACATGTAAAGCACTTAGGTGCCCCAGTCTTGAAACCAAAAACCACACACATAATGGAAGTTAGATTAAAAAACAAAACAATAACCCTATGATAAGATTTATTATTCCATGCTAGAAAAAAACGTTTGAGAGATTACTTGAGTTGTTTTCTTGTAAATATTCGTGCATGAAACAGAGAAGAAAATGTAGACTTTTTCTGGTTCTGTAGTTTAGACCAGGTAGAAAAGAGTGACTATAGAAATTAAGGAAAAAGTAGGTTGACCATCATGGTTTACTTAATGACAGTCTTAGAAATGAACATTTTAAACGGAAGGGCATGAAGTTTAATGTCTAATAGATGGCCATTCCAAAGGAAAAGAAGGGCCTCAGCCTTTGGTCAAGCTTCTTCCCAGCTATGACTGCCTTGGCATTGTGTTATAGTTCATATAAATCCAGAAATATAAGTAAATAGAGAAAAGGGGTCCTTCTGTTCTTTTAATTGAGTTATTGANAGGCAAGAGCACTGGAGTGGGGTGCCATTGCCTTCTCCGCCAATAACCCTAGGCAACCGCTAATCTACTTTTTGTCTCTACAAATTTGCTTATTCTGAACATTTCATATAAATAGAATCATAGAATGTGATTTTTTGTGACTGCCTCCTTTCATTCAGCATCCTGTTTTCAGGGTTCCTCTGTGTTGTACCATGTGTCTGTATTTATTTTTTATCTCCAAATAATACTGTATCTATATATAGATGTCACATTTTATTATTTCCTTCATCAGCTGATGATTTTTGGATTGTTGTGTCCTTCTGCTTTTACATAGCATTTTTCAAAGAAAACTAAATATAAGATACAGTTGCTTATGAATTTGCCCTTTTGTGGACTTTGACAGATTATCCATTTAGCTTACCAGGTGCTGCTTACAAAGAGAAACAGGCCAGTCATAATGTAGGAATTCAGGCTTTCTTTGCATCAGATGAAAGAATCAGAGCAAGACATGGCTGTTTTCCAAGTTTGACTTTTCTGTTGAGTCCATTCTCCCAGTGGCTTCAGGTTTCTGGTATTATTCAGTGGAGCATCTTCATTTCCTGGGATACGCCTGAGAAAGATGCCGCAGCTCACACTGAAACACAAAGCCCACCAGCTGGCAGAAGCCCTGGGGACAGCATTGCCTTTAGTCAGCGGGGAGCAGTTCTCCGACACCGTTAAATGTCGTCAGGCTGTTGTCCAGCGTGCCTGACGGTCTCATTCCAGTGCTGAAAGAAGAGTCCAGAGATAAGGTTACTGGGAAAATTCCATTCCCCTAGTCTTTCTACACTCAGCCTAATGGCAGTTCGGACATGTCAAGAATTTTCATTTTGATTTTAGAGCATTTTGCAATATGAGAGGCAGCCTTGAAGCCTGATGATCAGGGTTCAGATCCTATCCTTGTATGGCCTTAGGCAAATTTCTCATCTAGAAAGTGGAAATGATAGTGGTAGTGGTGGTGGTTTAGTTCCTAAGTTGTGTCCGACTCTTCTGACCCCATGGTCTAGCCCGCTAGGCTCTTCTGTCCATGGGATTTCCCAGGCATGAATACTGGAGTGGTTTGCCAGTTCCTTCTCCAGGGGATCTTTCCGACCTGGGTTCTCAAAACACGGGAAGACAAAGAGAAACGATATATCGTGTAGCACTTGGTAGGTGCCGAAAGGGCGTCTTCCCTCCTACTTGATTTACATGGTGTTCCTGAAGCTTGGATGGCAACATCCTGTGGAAGCATCAAGCCAAGGGCCTGAAACTTAGAAAGCATTCAGTCAATGTTAGTTGCATTTGAACCTCAGTTCCTGAAATCTGTAATTCCTCTTGTAGGTATAGTTCGATGTGCGGGGGCTGTGATGGAAAGAGATGGAGACAGATCTCAGATACTGAATCAGTCAGTTTTTGCTGTGTAACAAACCACCTCAAAAACTTAGTGATCAGCTGGGGCTGACTTCTGAAGGCTTCATCTAAGGCCATGTTGTAGAGGCTTCTCTCTGCTTCCAAGTTTTAAGTACATGGCATTTACACATGTTTTCTTCTAGTACTTATGGTTTCCATTTTTATAATTAGAGCTCTTTTTCATTTGGAGTTTTCCCGGTTGAAGATAGGAGGTGTGGTTAAAATGTAGTCTTTCCCTAAACAGCTGTCTAGTTGTTTGATATGCATTTAGGCTTTCTGCCTTGTTCTGGTTATTCTGTTCTCTTCAGCTGGTCTGAACCAGTGTTGTTTTGTTTTTTTTTTCTGGTTGGTTGTTTTTCGCTGCACCTTGTGGCCTGCAGAATCTTGGTTCCCATGACTAGAAGAAACCCATCCCCCCTGCATTAGAAGCTCTGAGTCTTAACCACTGGACCAGCAAGGGAGTTCCAAGATATTTTGTATAAAAGTACACCGCGTGCTGCCTGGGCCAGCCGCCTGCAGCTCCTTGGTTCAAGGAGGCCCTCAGAACACCCATTTGTATCTGTAGGATCACGGGTAGACTTGCTACAGAGTCGTCTCTGAGCCAGATTTCTCTGGTGATCTCCATAGGAAAGGACTGATCAAAAGGACTTTATGTCCTAGCTTGTTGGAAAATCCAAAACACCCTCATTTTCACAAGTTTTATTTTGTTGCAGTTCCTTCAGAACTATATTATGAAATAATATCTTAAATTTAAAAGTGTGTAAAAAATTAACTTAACAAGTCAGTGTAAAAAGCACTTAACATCATGCCTAGAACAGACAAAACAGACATTGAACACAACTGTTGACTGGTCCCAGCAAATAATCCCTAGTAAATGAAGGGGCAACAGTGAAGTAAGCTATTGGCAGCATCTAGAAGTGGGCAAATCTGGGATTGACTGCTGTTGAACTTGGCAATGGTGATGGTAAGTAAGACAAACATCTGAGAGGCAGTCAGGATGCTGGCTTGAAACTGGGACTGACCAAGATGTCAGGAAATAAGACTGCAGGGAACAGGGGTGCTTGGAGAGAAACACGTGCTGTTCTTTATGTTCCGGGCCCCTGCTTGTTCACGTCTTATAGCTCTGAACCTTCTAGTCTTTTTTCCTGGTTACTGGGGGAAAAGGCAGTGTAAATCCACATGCAAAGTACTGGGGAAAAAAAAAAAAAGCTTCTGTACTTCCCAGTATTAGATTGCTGTGAAATAAGTCCCTTCAGCTAAGTAGGTTTTTAAGTCATTCCAGGTAAAGTTGCTCTTTCTGCAACTGCTAACTGCTGTATTCTGCTCTCATATGGTAACTGCTGTTACATAACCACTGATTCTACTCTGTAGCCGCCCTGCTGTGGGATTGCTAACCTCAGTCCTTCGACCAGTCTTCCCCGACCACCTGTCTTACAAGATCTTGCCATCTCCTGGGCATGTGTAACTCTTACAGTCAACTTTCATCTATTTAATATCCTATATGATCTTCTTAACAGAGTGAAGTAAGTCAGAAAGAGAAAAACAAATGTCAGATATTAACACATGTGTATGGAATCTAGAAAAACNAAAAAAAAAAAAGCTTCTGTACTTCCCAGTATTAGATTGCTGTGAAATAAGTCCCTTCAGCTAAGTAGGTTTTTAAGTCATTCCAGGTAAAGTTGCTCTTTCTGCAACTGCTAACTGCTGTATTCTGCTCTCATATGGTAACTGCTGTTACATAACCACTGATTCTACTCTGTAGCCGCCCTGCTGTGGGATTGCTAACCTCAGTCCTTCGACCAGTCTTCCCCGACCACCTGTCTTACAAGATCTTGCCATCTCCTGGGCATGTGTAACTCTTACAGTCAACTTTCATCTATTTAATATCCTATATGATCTTCTTAACAGAGTGAAGTAAGTCAGAAAGAGAAAAACAAATGTCAGATATTAACACATGTGTATGGAATCTAGAAAAATGGCCCTGGGAACCTGTTTGCAGCGCAGGGATAGAGATGCAGCTGTGGATAACGGGTTTGTGGACACAGCGGGGGGAGGAGAAGGTGGGGCCGATTGCGAGAGCAGCAGCAAAACGTCTGCATCCCCATGTGTAAAGCAGAGAGCTGCGGGAGCTGCTGCATAGCACGGGGGGCTCGACCCGGCGCCCTGTGACGACCTCGAGGAGGGACGGGGTTCAAGAGGGTGGGGTATATGTACACTTACGTCTGAGTCACTGTTACATGGCAGAACCCAACACAGCATTGTAAAGCAATTATCCTCCAATTAAAAATAAATTTTAAAAAACTTTGGATCAAGGAAAAAATATTTAAAAGAATTCAGTAAAATCACCTATAGTTCTGCTATCAGAGATAAAACCTATTAACATTTTAGTCATATTTTTTTCTAGTCATGTTTTTTCCCCCTATGTATATAATTTTACCGAGTTGAGATTGTACTATATATATAATATTGTATCTTTATTTTTCCTCCTTAACTTTATCATAAGCCATTTGTAAACAGTGTTTTAAAAGTTATATAATATTTCGTGGAGCGGATTGTGACATACTTGGATTTTCTTTTTCAGACCTGTTTTTCTCATTTGTCAAATTAGATCATGAGATTGCCAAGGAAAATCAGTCAGTCTGTGGGGTCATCCCCTGTCCTGACTCTAATGCCTATGGAGCATATTATATATGTAGACGATTAATAAGTATTTTGGCTTGTGCTCCTCATTTCAGTCTCAATGTTACAGAAACTGTTTGCTCTCAGGGATCTGAAAACTGTGACTTGCAGCTGACTCAGATTCATTGCATCACCAAGCCTTTCCATTTAGAAAAGGGGACCCAGAGGCGGCCATGAATCCTCTGAAATCCTATGGAACGTATTATGAATGAGAATTTTTTGGGTGCATTTTCCTATACTTTTCACTAGAACATTAAAGGATTATTTAACAAAAAGCCACTGATTCCATAACAGTAGCCCACCTGGAGACAGATCCATTTACTGAACTTGCCTGACATCTGAGATAGTATATTTCACCTTATATTTGTCTTGGTTTTCAGGAAGGGACGAGACCATGCAGCCTGCCAGACCTTCGTTCCTTGAATACTTTGAACAAAAAGAAAAGGAAAATCAGATCAACAGCTTCGGCAAGAGTGTCCCTGGCCCATTGCAGAACTCTTCGGATTGGAAAGTTCCCCAGGATGGAGACTATGAATTCGTAAGTAGAGTTGGAAGCAGACGGTCATGTCTGCTCGAAAAAGCTGTTTGAAAGATCACACATCCAATTCTGTTGTTTCTCTCAAAGCGCAAAGTGCTTGAGCATTTTCTAGTGCAGCTCACACCTCCTCTAAATGCCCCTGGCAGCGGCCCCTGTCCCGAGGGCCTCCAGGGTCTTGAGACAACATTTTGACTGACATTTGAGCCGTTCCGAGGACCCCCAATTAGTGGCACCGTTTTTTGTGACCATCCAAAGCAGCTTTAGTAATTATTTCCTCACTTGCCATTTTTCCTTTAGTTGAGTTTGAAATTGTTAACAGTAAAAGAAATATTCAGTCGTCCGATGAAGATACACTGTCTTTCATAGTCTATCTGGGCTTGTGATTTTATATTTAAGAAGTAGACCGGAGGGACATTAGTGCCGCTTTATTGTGTCTTTGTTGTTTGGTTAACCATTATCCTAATATTAGGCTCTCTGAGAGGATTATTCTGAATTTTGTCTGAGGATGAATATTAAATCATTCCAAAGTTTCCTATGAAAAACTGGGTGTGTTTTTCCTTTTTCTGCTGTGGAACATTCTCCCTCAACCACAGACACTTGTTAATATTTGCAGAGATTTAGTGAGTAGAGTCAGTTAAAAAAAAAAAAGTGGAAAAAAATAAGCTAAAGGGTCTGCATTCCTTTTCTAGAATTTTCTCTTCAGGATTATTTAGTTTTTATATTGTCAATTCTATCATAATTTTGTTGTTGTTTGTAAGAGCTTAGTTTGGGCATTCTGTTTGAACTTGGGGAGACTTTCCAGTCCTGGCTTTCTCCTGCCTTAATAACTGGCCCAGAGGAAATGGTGTCATTCTTCTGTAAGATAGTTTCTGCTTTTGTAGAGTAGCAGNTATTTAGTTTTTATATTGTCGATTCTATCATAATTTTGTTGTTGTTTGTAAGAGCTTAGTTTGGGCATTCTGTTTGAACTTGGGGAGACTTTCCAGTCCTGGCTTTCTCCTGCCTTAATAACTGGCCCAGAGGAAATGGTGTCATTCTTCTGTAAGATAGTTTCTGCTTTTGTAGAGTAGCAGGAATGTCAGTTTATACAACCAAGGATAACAATCTTCTGAGGTCCAGAATAACTCACCTGAAGTTACTTAACCTATTAGTCCCTGAACCCATGTTAGGACCCCAGGTTCCTTTGTTTTTATCATCTGTTTGTTTATTCACTGATTTATTCATCACCTGCTATTTTCATCTGTTTTTTCATTCATTTATTTATTAGCTCTTTGGGTGCCAGTATGTGCTTGACACTTTGCTAAGGGTGTAGGGGTGAACAGAACCATCAGAAACTCATTCCTCATGGAGGAATAAGAACGTAAAATAGTGTGTCTGATAGTGATAAGTGTTGTAGAAGGTATGGAGCAGGAGATTGGTGGGGAAGGGAAGGGGAAAAGCAGGGGCAGGGGACTGTGTGTGAGTGTGTGTGAATATGTAGCAGTTTTAAATAAGGAGTTGAGGAAGGTCTCATTGGTAAGAAGATAAGAGACTGAACTTTGTGACCATCCAAAGTAGCTGGAATAGCGAGTGTAAAGTCCCGAGGCAGCGATTTGCTTAGAGTGTTGGCAGAATAGTGAAGTGAATGGTAATGTCTGGAATGGCATCAAGGGGACATGCTGTAGCAGGAAATGAGATCAGGTATAACGAGTCAAATAACATAGGGCTTTTTGTCTAATAATAATAACTTCAGCTTTTACTCTGAGTAAAATGGAAAGCTACTGGCAAGATGTGACTTGATCCTACTTAGGTTTTGAAAATATTATATTGGCTGCTATATTGATACACTATAGGAAAGCTAGATTTGGTGAACACAAGTGTACCTGTTAAACCAAAGAGGTCTGTCTGCTGCCCTTTCTCTCTTCTAGGTCTTTGGCATTCATGGTTTTCCACTGTGTCAAGATTCAGCTTCAGAATCCTTCTTAAGACAGCGTTCCAGGCTGCCATCATTAATTAGAGTAGACCCCATGAGTCGTGAATCGTCAGGTTTGCAATTCCACCTTGCCTCTGTAGTTGTCTTGGGCATCTTTGAAAGGACTGATTTTTTCAGTGAGTGAAACAATTTCCAGGTGCCAAATCACATCACCGTTGTGATGGGATGTTTGAGAATCCTCAGATCTGTAGTCCCCAGGTCTAGTTAGTGACCCTGAGATTCCGGTCACTTTAATCATTAATTTGGGATCAGCAGTTCCTGTGTTTGAAGAACTCATTCCTCTCTGCTATCGTTTTCCCAAACTCAGATCACTGGCAGAGAATTTATTTGGATGGGCAAGCTACTTACGCACAAGGGCTTTAGTAGGTCTTTAGAGAAAGAGAGCCTTTTATTGGTGAAGCAGATGACCACTGGGGCGAGTGCGCCTGTGAGCACAGTGACTAGATCAGAACGTTGACCAACGTGTGTTCTTCCCGGCTGGTGCAGCNACGACTGAAGTGATTTAGCAGCATGCAGTGTTTAAACATTTTAAATTAGTTGCCTGTGTTTGAAAATTGAGAGCTTCTACATAAAATGTTGGAACTCCAGCTTATTTTAAAAATT
The DNA here is from genome assembly GCA_006410695.1 of Philantomba maxwellii. Classification (NCBI taxonomy): domain Eukaryota; kingdom Metazoa; phylum Chordata; class Mammalia; order Artiodactyla; family Bovidae; genus Philantomba; species Philantomba maxwellii. The sequence goes on from SJYS01017484.1 coordinate 1,445,430, forward strand.
TGGAAGAGCTGACCATAAAAGACCTACATTAAAAAAAATTTTTTTTTTATTAACTTTTTGGTTGTGCTGGGCCTTCCTTGCTGTGCAGGCTCTTCTCTAGTTGTGGCAAGCAGGGGCTACTCTCTAGTTGCAGGCGCAGGCATTGCCGTGGCTTCTGTTGTTGCCAAGCACGGGCTCTAGGGCACCTGGACTTCAGTAGTTGTGGCTCCCGGGCTCTAGAGCACAGACTCAGTAGTTGTGATGCACGGGCTTATTTGCTTCGAGGCTTGTGGGATCTTCCCGGATCAGGGATAGGACCTATGTCTCCTAAACTTGCAGGGGGACTCTTTACCACTGAGCCACCAGGAAACTCCCAGACCTACATTTTTTAAAAAACTTTTTTTTTTTTTTGCAGTTTTGGCTGCACTGAGTCTTTGCTGCTGCATGCAGGCTTTCTCTAGTTGTGGCGAGGGGGCTTCTCGCTGTGGTGGCTTCTTTTGTTGTGGAGCACGGGCTTTGGTAGCTGTGGCTTTTGGGCCCTAGGGAGTGGACTCAATGGTTGTGCTGCAGTGAAGAGTTTGCATCTCCAAGACATGTGGGGTCTCCCAGGACCAAGGATAGAACCATGTGCCCTGTGTTGGCAGGTGGGTTCTTAACCACTGGACCACCAAGGAAGTCCAAGAGACCCTTTTTAAAAATTAATTAACTTATTTTCGCTGGAGGCTGATGACTTTACAGTATTGTGGTGGTTTTTGCCATGCATTGACATGAATCAGCCACGGGTGCCCATGTGTTCCCCATTCTGAACCCCCCTGCCCCCTCCCTCCCAANTTGCCTGGAGAATCCCAGGGATGGCGGAGCCCAATGGGCTGCTGTCTGTGGGGTCGCACAGAGTCGGACACGACTGAAGTGACTTAGCAGCAGCAGCAGCAGGCTTCTACACAGAAAATACCTGTTTGTAAATTTCCACTATTATGAATCAGCACACTCTACCTAATAGATATTTTTCTGTGGTGAAATAAGTCCTCTTCTAATTACCTATTTCATGTATATAAGTCTCACGTGTGCTGTTCAGTCACAGAGTTGTGTCTGACTCTTTGCCAACCTGTGCTGCTACCTACTCCTTGCCAGCCTAAGACAGACCTGTCTCTTATACACATCTAGATGTGTATAAGAGACAGAAATAATAGGTGCAAAATTATAATTCAAGGTAGTATATTTTTATTAATTATTAAATTATGAAACAAGCCATTTAAAATTAATTTAATTGGAGAATAATTGTTTTGCGATGTTATGATGTTTTTTTGCCATATATCAACAGGAATCGGCCATAGGCATACATGTGTATCCCCCATCCTGAACTCCCCTCCCCACCCTATCCCTCTGGGTTGTCCCGGAGCACCAGCTTTGAGTGCCCTGCTTCAGGCATCAAACTTGCGCTGGTCGTCTCTTTTACTTATGGTAATATGCATGTTTCAGTGCTGTTCTCTCAAATCATCCCACCCTCGCCTTCTCCCACATAGTGCAAAAGTCTGTTCTTTACATCTGTGTCTCTTTGCTGTCTTGCATATAAGGTTGTCATTACCGTCTTTTTAAATTCCATATATATGCGTTGGTGTATTGGTGAATTGGTTTTGATGTTGGTGTTTCTCTTTCTGACTCACTTCACTCTATGTAATAGGCTCCGGTTTCATCCACCTCATTAGAACCAACTCAGATGCATTCTTTTTTAGAGCCAAGATCCATTTTTGATTGATAGGTTGTCTGGAGCTGAGTAGAAGCTGCTCTCTTCAGATCTGACCACTTCAGAGTAGAAGCTGGTCTCTTCGGATCTGACCACCACAGTTCTCCTCAAGATACTATCGACTTCATTCACTTGTATTAAGTTTCTGACCTGTCTGGCGTCTAAGCCATTTGATCTGGGGACTCCTGGTCTAAATCATTTGAATTTGTATGTGTCCACATTGTGTCTGAGTCACCCCATCCTGACGTAAAAAATTTTATTCTAATGTTACCTTGAAAATTTCAAGAGAATTCGCTTCTAAGAGAATTTCAGACTAAGCAGTGAGAGAAAATTGAGGTAGGATGTACTTGAGCTGGGCTTCCCTGGTGGCCCAGATGGTAAAGACTCTACCTGCAGTGCCGGAGACTTCGGTTTGATCCCTGGGTTGGGAAGATCCCCTGGAGAAGGGAATGGCTCCCCACTCCAGTATTCTTGCCTAAAGAATTCCATGGACAGAGGAGCCAGGCGGGCTACAGTCCATGGGGTCAGAGACAGACACAACTGAGTGACTACCACTTCTTCTTCCATACATAAGCTACTACACCAAAACTTTCCAAAGATCAGATGAAAGCTATTTTTAATGCCTCAGTACTCTTGCTGTATGGCCTGAATTCCAAATCAAGTACTTAAAATAATAGTCTAAGTAATCAGGTACTTAGTCTAAGTAATAATAGTCCTCTGTCTATGGAATTCTCCAGGCAAGAATACTGGCATGGGTTGACATTCCCTTCTCCAGGGGATCTTCCCAACCCAGATATCAAACCCAGGTCTCCTACATGAGGCAGATCCTTTACCATCTGAGCCACTAGGGAAGCCCAGTAGTCTAAAATAGTGTTTCTCAAAGTGCAATTCCCAGACAAGCAGTGTCAGCATCACCCGGAAACTTGTTGGAAATGCAGCTTCTCAGACCCCACCCCACACTCAGAGGCTCTGGGGACAGCGCCCGTTAATCTGTGTTTTAACCTACCTTATGCATGATCCTAACCTGCTAAATTCATATAAATTTCTTCTTTCTTCCCTCCCGAAAGTCACTCAGTCGTGTCCAACTCTTTGCGACCCCATGGACTATACAGTTCGTGGAATTCTCCAGGCCAGAATACTGGAGTGGGTAGCCTTTCCCTTCTCCAGGGGATCTTCCCAACCCAGGGATCGAACCCAGGTCTCCCTCATTGCAGGTGGATTCTTTACCAGCTGAGCCACAAGGGAAGCCCTTCTTTCCTACTAGGTGCTATAAAAATTCAGAAATCAGGATGAATCCATATTTTAACAACATTGCATGATTTTTAAATTTCCTTTCTACTCCCCTTTTGAGTCTCCTGTACTCTTACTGAAGGAACCAAAGCAGTACCTAAAATCAGAGAAGTGTATGTGTGAAAGTGACATCTGGCAGGGACTTCCCTAGTGGTCCATGGCTAAGACTGTGCTTCCAGTGCAGGAGTCTGGGTTTGATCCCTGGTCAGGGAACTAGATCCCATGTGCTACAATTAAGAGTTCACATGTCGCAACTAAGACCCAGTGCTGCCAAATAATAAATATTTTAGAAAAGGAAATATTAAATTACATCTGGCAAAGAAAGAGCCAATCCATTGAGTGAAGAAAGCATTCTGAGTAACCTCTCTAGGCCTAGAGAGAGGGGTATGTGTCAGACAAGCTGCCATGTTCCCCTTAATGGTCTTTCCGAGATTTTCTGATTTCCCAGCAGGCAGTATTTAGTTATAAAGAAGATATCCTCTTTCTTCCTGTGAAGGCAATTGCTATTTTGAAATGAATTTTTTTTGCCCAGACATGGCAAATGGGAAGTAATTTAATCAGTCAAAAGTGGCAGAATTTGATACTGACAAAAAAACTTATTTTCATCTGCAACTGAATTCTTGTTGCATTTTTAAAACTGAATTGCCTTGTTTGCCATTCTGAAAAAAAACAAGAAGGATTTCCTTTAATTTTTGAGACGTAATAGTGATTAAAGTATAAATAAAATGTACTTGTAAATGCAATATTCTCTAAAATTTGTATTTTATAGTCTATAAACACATGCATTTTTGGAAATGAATGTTGCTTTTTTGAGAATTGAAACCCTTCCATTTGCCATCATAAAAGTCACAAAAAGCTGTCATCTTAAACCCAGTTTGGCTCATGGACCTTCCAAAAACACACTGTAGTATTTTCATCTAAGGAGGCTCAATACCAAGGCGGGTGAACAACACAGAGCAGCCTAGGCTCTCCTGGACTTCACTGTGGTGAGGGAAACAGACGTGAAGTCAGATAAGCTACCAGTTCAGATAATAGTGGCTATTATTGTTTTAAAGGAGCACAGTAAGAGATAGTGTAAGAGAAGGCCTTGCAGAGGACAGAGCTGAGAAAGACACCTGTGTCTATATAGGAATTTTTGTGTGTAATAATAAAATGCAGAATAATGCAAACAGTGTGATATTATTTGTATACATTTTTTGAAAACCACAAACTGTGCTACATATTTCTGTTCTGCACATATGCAACTATGTAGGTAGAAAAGGATATGAAACTACTTGGTAAGAGTCACTACATTTGAGGAGAAGAACTTTAGTTTTAACTGTTTCTACAGTGAGAATGTATTGCCATATTAACATATTGCTTGCTTAAATTTAAAAAATAGAGTGAGGTATGTCTATTTAAAATTCTACTGAGGTCTTCCTGGTTTTAATCTAAATGGAGTTAGCCAGAGCTTCCTGGCTAACCAGGAAGACCTAGATGAACCAGGGTACTTTTCAATCTTAGTAACTTTGCAAAGATTGCTGATTATCAGCTCTTGGTATATAAGGTCTAAGAGTAAGTTTCCTATTTATTCAAATAGTGTTTCCAGATTTCTTATGACTTATTCTTTTAAAAAAGAGTTGATAGTAACTGGACCCCACATACTCATTCAATCTGTGTACACTGAGTCCTCTATGTGTGAGTAGCCAAGACTGTAAGCCTTCATGGCTGGGAATTTTATTTATCTTCATATTCCTAACACCTAGCAATCGCCTAGCTTGTAGTTAGTACGGACTTTTCAGTTAACCTCAGAGATAGTCTCTGAATTAATTAATTCTCTTAACTCTTAAAAATTAATAACAGTAATAATTCTTTAATGCCATTAGTTAATTGAATTAAGTCAACAAATATAGTCATTACCCTGAGAAAGTACATAGTGTAGCTTAAAAAGGTAATCAAATAATTTCAATACCTTGTACTAATAATAGCTTACATTCCTTGAGAACTTACTGTGTGCCAGGCATGGGTTTAAGGTCCTTTATAAACATTAGCTCAGTTCTCATAACCATTCCAGGTGGTAGGCAATATTATTGCCATTTTATGGATGAGAACACTGAGGCTTAAAGGGAGTAAGTCATCGATGAAAGTTGTACAGATCGTAAGTGGCTGAGCAAGGATTCAGCTCCAGAGCCTGTTCTCTTAACCTTGTTTTGGCCTCTCTCTAGGCTCTTCTGGTAAATTCTGTTCATAGTTCAGTTCAGTCCAGTCACTCAGTTGTGTCCGACTTTGTGATCCCATGAACCGCAGCACGCCAGGCCTCCCTGTCCATCACCAACTCCCAGAGTTTACCCAAACTCATGTCCATTGAGTCGGTGATGCCATCCAACCGTCTCATCCTTGGTTGTCCCCTTCTCCTCCTGCCTTCAATCTTTCCCAACATCAGGCAGGGTCTTTTCAAATGAGTCAGCTCTTCGCATCAGGTGGCCAAAGTATTGGAGTTTCAGCTTCAACATCAGTCCTTCCAATGAACACCCAGGACTGATTTCCTTTAGGATGGACTGGTTGGATCTCCTTGCAGTCCAAGGGACTCTGTTCATAAAGTACTTAGTAAAAAATGCTGTAGGAGCCCAGAAGAGGGAGCAAGAACCTCAGAAAAAAGAACCCCAAGGACAGCATCAAGAAATCTCATCTGAAGTGTGTTTTGAAAGATGAATAGAAATTCTGCAGCTGGAGGAGGGAGAGGGCCCTGCAGGCTGAGACACACAGAGAGGGAGGGAAGTGTGTGTGTGTGGAGGCAGAAGGGGTGTGGACAGAAGTCATAAGTCATGGTGTTCGGAACGTGGGTGTGGGGGTGTGAGGAAGGGGGCACGGGGCAATGGTGTGCCCTTCAGGTGACGTAAATTAGTGCCCAATGTGCCCCCTTTTTGGTTTTCTGGTAATAGTTAGCACCCTCTTAGATTTTTTTCCTTGATGTATCAGAGAAATTAAAAATAGAATCCAGTGCAGCGCAAAGAGCTAACAGCCCTCTGACGTTGTCTGATAATGGGTCCAGCAGGATACAAAACCACCAGACTGTTAATTCAAAATTAATTTGATCAGCAGAACCTGAACAAGATCGACTGTTTGGATTCTGTGCATAGTTATAAACCATTTGGATGGCTTTCTGTGGTAGTGAAGGATACATTTTAGCCTTGACTTTTTCCCTGGAGGGTGACACAAACCTCTGATTTTATGAGACTATCTTAAGCATTCTTTCCTGGATCAGGCCTTCAAATCAGATTGTTAAGTAGAGATTTCTTTGGGCTTTTATTAAGCTTTCCTGAACTGTCAGGACGTAGTCAGCTACTCATTTTTTATTGGATGGCACTTTTTGCTTTTGGCTGTACTCTTTGGAAATTAGACATTTGGTGAGTGATGAGAATTATTGCTGTCTTATTTATAATTTAAATTCATGATTGATATGGTGGCAGAAATGTTTGCTTTGCTCATGTTTAAATTAATAGTCCTAAGGATGCTTCTTTGGAGAAGGCAATGGCAACCCACTCCAGTACTCTTGCCTGGAAAATCCCATGGACAGAGGAGCCTGGTAGGCTGCAGTTCATGGGTCGCAAAGAGTCGGACACGACTGAGCGACTTCACTTTCACTTTTCACTTTCATGCATTGGAGAAGGAAATGGCAACCCACTCCAGTGTTCTTGCCTGGAGAACCCCAGGGATGGGGGAGCCTGGTGGGCTGCCNCCCACTCCAGTACTCTTGCCTGGAAAATCCCATGGACAGAGGAGCCTGGTAGGCTGCAGTTCATGGGTCGCAAAGAGTCGGACACGACTGAGCGACTTCACTTTCACTTTTCACTTTCATGCATTGGAGAAGGAAATGGCAACCCACTCCAGTGTTCTTGCCTGGAGAACCCCAGGGATGGGGGAGCCTGGTGGGCTGCCGTCTATGGGGTCGCACAGAGTCGGACACGACTGAAGCGACTTAGCAGCAGCAGCAGCAAGGATGCTTCTTAATGTTCTCTGGGAACCCAAGTATCTACAACTTGAAACTTTATCTGCCATTTTATGGAAGTAAAAGAAACACTCCTAAAACTTTCTATCTTTGGATTTATTGTCCATTTGTTTCAAGATGAGTTTTAAAAATGCATATCCTCAAATATTCCTGCCTCCATTGGTAAGTCAGGCTCTAATGAAGCTCCTGTCACTCGACTGTAACCACCATCAACTCGTGGCTCGTCTTATTTCCTCTAATCCTCCTCTTCTATTACTTATCACTCCTACTGCGTGGTTATTCTGAAGCAAATTCCAGGCATATTTCATTTTTAAATACTTCCATATGAATCTATAAAAAAACATAACCATAATACCATCATCATATGTTTAAAAATTAAGAACAGTAAATTCTTTAAAGCTATAAAATACCCTGCCGGTGTTCAGTTTTCCTCAGCATCTCATGCTCTTTTCTCATTTGCTATCTGTTTTTAGATTGTTTTTTATTGTTTCACTTTATAATTATACAAACTAATTGGTTCCAAAGACAAACTACAAAACAGAATTACTCGCCAACGGTATACAAATACATGGATATTTGTACTTCCATTCTTAGATAAGTAGATACACATTAAGATATCCCATTCTTGGTTAAGTAGTTACACATAAGATACCCCATTCTTAGATAAAGATACACACTGTCATCTGCTTTTCTGTTGGCACTAAACTCTGTCCTAGGAATCACTCCACAGCAGTGTACAGGGACAGTCCTTACTTCGTTTTCCCTGATGGTTTGGCGCTATATCGTGAAGGAGCACCAGAGTCTCTCCAGGCAGTCCTCTGTTGATGGACGTTTAGGTTGTTTGTAGTGGTTTTCAAGTTGATCACTTCGTAAACCTGTTCATAAACGGAGATAGAAACTTTTTCTAGTTGCTCCCTTTGTTTTTTAAGGTATTTAAAATCTGTAGCCTTTCAGTTTTGAGAAGCAAGTTACATACTTTAAATATCTGTAACTTTTTTTTCTTTTTTGTAGTTATGTTGTCTTTTATTCACAATGAATAGACTGATTTGGCGATATCTCTCTGCTACAATCTTGGGCTGGTGATATAAACTAATGAAATTCTAATTTAGCCATAACACCTGTGTCACAGGCGCATGCGTAATCAGTGTCCCAGTAAACGTTGTTAGATGCCCCAGAATGTTGCCAGGTTGATATTAAGAACTGAAGGAATTCCTGGAGGTCTGGGATTCCCACTTGCTGTAATCAGAACCTGAAATTTCTTTAATTTGAATCTCATTACACCTGAAGTCAGATTTGGTCAGTTACTTTAATGTTGCTAAGTCTGAAGTCAGAAAAGAAAAACAACCATAAGTTTAGTATCATTTACTTGTCCTCAATCAGAAGCTTCCAAATACTTTTAAATGGGAATTAGTTATTACTCTAGAAAGTAGAGTTTTCCATTTTCAGTTGCGGTAAGTGTAATTTTTTTTTTCTGCTGAATCCACAGCCATGACACTGAGTTGTGGTCTGTGTACCTAGAACATCTTTTTTCACGCTTCTTCCTTTGAGCTGTCAGATCCTTTCTTCAGTCTTTCTTCTCCACTTCCTCTCCCATTTTTTTCTCACATGGACTCTCGGCAGGTCAGTAATCCATATTCCTGGGAGATGAAATGTTGAGAAAGACAGGGAAAAGGTTTATGCCAAATTTCTCACCCCTATCCAAAGACACTCTCTGTTAGAATTCTGAAAGTAGTATTTGCTTTTGTAGCCTAGTGCCTTTGAAAGAAGGAAGATAGTGCAGGACTTTTCTCATTCCCTGAAATGTAGTACTTACATCATTCCCCTCCCCAAATGTGACCACATTTACTTAAAAATCCCAGTGCTTTTTCATCACTCAAGCAAAATACAACAGAATTGAGCATCTTTTGTCTTTGATGACATGTTCTCTCCAAGCACCAATAATTCTGAGTAGAAAGCGTGTCTTTTCCTGTCTTCATCTCACCATTGGAATTCGATGCTAATGTTATTGAGATTGTGAGCTGACAGTGTAAGGAAGTGTTGACAGCACTGAAAGATGGTTCAGCGAGGAGAAGGCTGATCAATGGTAGTTTATTGTATTGTAAAGACACAGCTCATTGTGTGTTATTGATTGCTCTTGACATCCAAGTTTTTGGACAGGAAAAGTGTTAGATTTCACATGCATTTAAATGTGAAATGGTGTCTGTTTCTAAGGAAATATATTATGCCTGTGGGTAGTAGGTGTTGATTTTGGTTGAGGTGGTTTGCGTGCCTGGGGTGTTTAGATCATATGGTCAGACCTTTAGGTTTCTAATCCTGACTTTACCATTTATTGAGTAGTTTGGGGCTAGTTTCTTCTCTCTGTGCCTCAGTTTCCTCACTGTAAAACGGAGATAATACTATTACCTATAGGATAACTTTCATATGGGAGTGAGAATTAAGCATGGTAATGCTTATAAAGTGCCTTCAATACAATAGGCATTTCATAAATGTTAACTTCCTTCTCTTTCCCTCCTCTCTCCCCTCCTTTCTTGAAACATCATCCATGGAGTAAATTTCAGTGACCTAAACACCTTTCCCCAGTGATTTGCTACTGACTTTCATTATTAAATCAGAGATACATTCCCAAAGAAAACTTGCTCCGGAAGAGACTGATTTAAAACTGGTCTAAAAGAAAGGAGTCAGGATTTTCACCAAAAGTGATTACCCAAAGTGGTCATGAGTCACATTTTTAGAACATCCCAGTGCTTGCTGGCTTTCCCCTACTTCTCTATTCCATATGTTTTTTGCTTTGTACCCACCCCTTTAACCCCTTTGTGCTGCTAAGTCACTTCAGTCATGTCCGACTCTGTGCGACCCCATAGACGGCAGCCCACCAGACTCCCCCATCCCTGGGATTCTCCAGACAAGAACACTGGAGTGGGTTGCCATTGCCTTCTCCAGTGCATGAAAGTGAAAAGTGAAAGGGAAGTCACTCAATCATGTCCGACTCTTAGCGACCCCATGGACTGCAGCCTACCAGGCTCCTCCGTCCATGGGATTTTCCAGGCAAGAGTACTGGAGTGGGGTGCCATTGCCTTCTCCAACCCCTTTGTACCCACCCCTATTAACATTACTGATCTTTTTCAAATCTTGAAGCACTCAGCTTCCACCGCAGTGCACACTTTCACCAGTAGATGTCACCGTCTCTCTGCTTGTGTGCGCAGCTTCCTGGGTTTCCTGGGTGGAAGAATTTCCTTATGATACAGAGAGGTTGCCAGCTGTGTCAAATTACTGATACCATTACTTCATCAGCCTGGAAGCTGGACATTATGTGAAGTGAGTTTCCTTGAAAATAGGGGTGCCTTGTAACTCTCCTAGACCAGGAGAATGAATAGCAAAGTATGTCAGAAGAGGGTTGAATGGCCCTGGCTTTAGCTGGGAACTAGGATGGGTGACTTTTCTCTTTCAGGCTTGTGTTTCAGGTTTGCAGTCTATAAAACTCAAATGTAATTCCACCTGTCCTGCTTTTCCTCCAGGGTTAGAGAAAGGATCACATGACTGTCGGTTGGGGTTTTTTGAATTCCGTTTATTTTTAGAACAGTGATAGAATTCTATTAGCAGAGGATTGTAAGATTGTTTATGTTTGCTTTTGGTTCATTGTATATTACTGTTAGTGTTTACTTTATTATTATTATTTTACTGTTTATCTTTGTTAAAAAAAACTAGGTCTTTGAATAAGAACAGATAATCCAGAGAGAAGGCCAAAGGGCCAGTTAAGCCCAGACTTCTGGAATGCATCTGTTGCTCTTGACAATAATATTATCATCACCTTTGTTAATACAACATTTAATACAGTTAAAGGTGCATTCATATTTTCCTCTTTAACTTGGCGATTCTTACAGGGTACCTCTGAGGGGGCAAGACGAGTTTTTTTTTATCCCTTTTATAGTTTGAATATCTGAAATCCAGACGCTAAAAGACAGCTTTCCTACTTAATGCCAAAATCAAGTCTCGAACCAAAACTCCCAGGTTGCTTCCTGCCTCTGTTTACTCTTGGGTATTTTCTTATAGGAAAAACAAAACAAGCTAATTGTGAGCTCCAGTGACATGCCTGCATGCATGCTCAGTCATGTCTGACTCTTTGTGACCCCATGGACTGTAACCCACCAGGCTCCTTTGTCCTTAGAATTTTCCAGGCCAGAATACTGGAGTGGGGTGCCATTTTCTCCACCAGGGGATCTTCCCACCCCGGGGACTGAACCTGCGTCTCCTGTGTTGGCAGGCGGCTTCTTTACTCAATGACGNTTAGGCTCCCAGTTTAGATTTTCTGATGTCGAGACCATTGCTTTTTTCAGAATAACACGCTTCTGTAGCAAGAAGCATCACACATGCGCCGGTGGTGAGTGTTCATTGATTCGGGGGCTGAATCGTCTTTCTCGGTGGGGCCCAGCCTTTGGCAAACCGTCGGGGCACACAGGCGCTCAGAAAGCATCGTTTGATTACATTGTTGAGACCCTTTGTGCCTCCTGTGACAAATTGTCCAAGTCTTTCCATATTTTCTCCCTGTGATATCCATTCGTCTGTGTGTAGAGGATCATGTTAACTACCCTGTAGAACTGATGTGTGACATTTAAGTCGAGGTCCCCTTCTGTGGTCCATGTTAGTAGAAAGCATTGATTGGAACAGCAGTGTTGGGAACCCCCTCCCTCAGAGGTGGAGAGAGCATGTAAAGCATCTAGCAAAGTGCCTCGCGTTCCTGCTCTATTATTAATAATGTTGGTTCCTTTCAGAGTGAGAGGTTAGATGCGGTGAAAGAGAGCGGTGGGTTGGCAGCCAGACCTCGGCTGTGACAGTAACCACCTTTGTGTCCTTCAGCAAGCCACCTAATCTTTCTGGGGCTCTCCTTTCTTCATCTGCTACGTGAAAGTGAGATGAAAAAGTCTTCAAGAGCCCTCAAATTCTCTCAGGCTTTGTTTGCTAATCTTTAAAATGGAGATGATGCATACCTCCGAAGGGGTTATTTGAGCTGGAAAGAGAGAGCCTGTGTCAGGCATATAAAAGATGCTCAGTGTATGTCAGGCTTTTGTCCCTCCTGTCTTTTTACAATGCGGGGAGGTGCTCTGGACACCCTGGAGACCAACGTGGAGCCAGGAGGCAGGATAACATACTGAGCGAGAGCCAGACACACCTGGATTCAGTCCTTGCTTCACTGTTGAGATCTGTACCTCGAATCACTAATCATATTTACCTCAGGGTTATTGGGAAGATTAAATTAGAAAAGGCTTTTAAACTGTTTAAAAGAGTGCTTCACCCATAGTAGGCATTTAGTAAATTTTATATTGATTTATAAGATTTTGGTGGGAAAGATGAACTACCAGAGGGAAAGAGTTAAAGACGATGAGGTGTGTTGCCCCAAACAAGAGAGGCAGGAGGCAAGCCCCAGACTCACCTCACAGCTCTGTCCAGGGCCTTGCTGCTGCGGTTTCCGCCTCCTAGTTAAATGGGGCTTGCCTTGAAGTATTTACTTAACATCTGTGTGAAAGTCTCTCAGTCGTGGCCAACTCTTTGTGACCCCATGGACTGTCCATGGAGTTCTCCAGGCCAGAATACTGGAGTGGGTAGCCTTTCCTTTCTCCAGGGGATCATCCCAACCCAGGGATCGAA
>SJYS01017484.1:1475427-1488014 GCA_006410695.1 Philantomba maxwellii
AAGCAACTATACTCCAATTTCAGGGGGAAAAAAAGAATGATATCAGCCTGTGTGAGCTTAACACTGCTTCTCATTGCCTCTGTTTGGTTCTGAGACGGCCTGAGCCCTGTCTGCTTGGCACTTCTTTCTTCTAAGTTCAGTCCTCATGGCCAGTTATTCTCAGCTATTACAACATAGGATTTTTTTTTTTTTAATCTCAGCCACATGGTGAGCCACAGAGCAGAGTCCAGACCACGGGTTCCATGAATTTGGGTAGTGGCAGTGAGAACAGGAGTAAGAAATAATTTAGATATAGGTGGCTTAGAACAGAAGAGCAGAAACAGATCCTAAGACCCGTGAACAGTGTATTGACAACGTCAGGCTCTAGGAAGGGCTGTCTTGAGGTCTTGTCAGCTGGGCTTCACTGACAGTGCAGGCAACGCATGGCCTATGTCTTGAATTCCTAGAAGCAGTGTCTCCCTCCATAAGCTCTTCTGGCCGCGTGTCCGCCAGAAGAGTGCTGGGCTTTCAGAATGGAAAGGGGCCTCAAAGGGCACGTGTTCCAGTCTTGCTGTGTCTCCAACAAGAGACATCATCTGGCATTTTCTTGCCTGCTTTTAAAAAAAAAATTTTTTTTTTCTCTCTTCTGTGGGTTGTCTTTTCCTTGATTTTTTAGCTTTTATTCATTTGGCTGTGCTGGGTCTTAGTTGCCGCATGTGGGAGCTGGTGCTCTGACCAGTGATTGAACCCGTGCCCCCTGCATTGGGAGCATGGAGTCTTAACCGCTGGACCACCAGGAAAGCCCCTTCTTGACCACCTCTGGTCGTTTCTGAGAAGAGAGGATTCCATAGTTGGGAAATATACATACCGTTGCTTTAAAAGGTCTGCCTGAAGATACTGTGTTCTTTGATTTCAGCCAAAATTTGTCCTCAGGTGACTTCTACCCACATGTTTATTTTGGTTATTCCTCGCAAAACCTTTCCAAGAGGTTAGTTGGGATTATCTGAATTTTCCATTTTACAGATGGAGAAAGCCAGTCAGTCTGAGTCTCTGTCCCCTGCTGACTGTAACCTCAGACAAAGTATGTCATTCTGCATGCCTCAGATTATCTGTACAAGTGGGTGAACAGTCACAGCTGTAAGATTTAATGACAATCAAATGAGATAATACACAAAAAAGTGCTTGATATAATGACCAGCTAAGAATAATGTTTTTAAAATACTGGCTTATATAATTGTAATTATTACTATAATCATTATATACCAGTTTCCTTATATCCTACCCTCTCACCAAGGCAACCAGGGCGGGTGGGGTGGTGGGGGCTTCTGTTTCGCCTTCCATTCTGTCATCCTTTATATTTTCTTGATTTACCAGAAACTGCACTGTTAGTATTATAAGAAGATAGGATTACTGTTATTAATATAGCAATGATTCTGGCCCCTGAGATTTCCCTTCTTCCATAGGAGGAATCTGCCTTGTTGGGAGAACTGGAATTCAGTTCATCCTGTATCCTTGAAGTCCAGATTTCTTAGTCCGTGATTTTTTTGGTTTGATTCCAGGTAAATCTATGGTATTTTTTTTTCCCCACCTGGAAATCTTGATTTTGTATAAGTTTTTAGATTTTTTGACAGAAATGTTTAGATTTAAAAATTTATAGACTCTGTAGTCCAGCTGGCTTTTCATTCCCAGTAGTGTTGTTTCCTCTTTTTTCTTCATTAAACTTGTCAGCAGTTTTCTGTGTGTGTGTGTGTGTGTTTTCTTTTAGTCATTTGAAAGAATCAGCTTTTGGTTTGGGAGATCCTTGTCATTGAGCTTTAGCTTTTGAATTCATAATTTTATATTACCCATATCTACTTTCTGTGGTTTTTCCTGGGCTTTTTATTCTCTAACTGGATAATTAAATGTAATAATTTTAAATCATCTCTGTAATCTATCCATGTAAGGTATAAAATTCCCTTTAAGTATTATATGAACTACCTTCCACAGTTGGTTGTTTTTTTTTTTTTTTTGGCCACTCTGTGTAGCATGTGGGATCTTAATTCCCCACCCAGCGACTGAACCCATGCTCTCTGCATTGGAAATGCAGATCTTAGCCACTGGACTGCCAAGGAAGTCCCCCGCAATTCTTTATATGTATTTGTTTTTTGCTTTATAAGATAGGGCTTATGGAGGCTATACCGTAAAACTGGCTTATTAGTGTGCAGTTTGCAGAGTTGTGACAGATGTATACAGTGGTGTAAACGCAACCACAGTCAGGACAGAGAACACTTGCATCGCCTCCAGGAGTCCCCCTCGTGCCCTGCCTTTTGTCCTGACGGCTCTGTCTCTCCGGTGATGCTCTCTGGATGGAGCCATTCAGTGCGTAGTCTTCTGAGTTGGGTTCTTTGGCTGAGCATTCCTCTTTGCGATTCGTCTACGTGGTTGCACGCACCTGGAGTCTCTCCTCTGGGCCACTGAGTAGCTTTCAGTTGTCTGGCTAAACCTCAGATGGTTTTTCTGTTCATTATTAGTACAGTTTTCAGTGAGAGCAAGTGAGAGTATTTTAGTTCTTCATTTGTGCTGTAAATAAACATTCTAGGCTCTTCTGGATTTGAAATTGTCTGAGCATTTTTCACATGGAAATTTCTCTTTGGGGTTTGGCATGTGGACATTTTTCCGTTCGTGGGCAGGCACGCGCTCATGTTGTCCTCCGTGGCGCCCTTCCTCCCGGTAGTAGCCTGGGTCCAGCAGGTGACAGGAGCCACATGGTAGGTTTAACAGGGGAGGTTTAATACCAGGAGTCATTCATCTAAAACACAGTACAAATGAACTTATCTACAAAACAGAAATAGACTTAGAGAAAACAAACTTACGGTTACCAGGGGACCAAGAGGGGAGGGATAAATTGGGAGATTGGGATTGACACATAGATTCTACTGTATATAAAATAGATAACTAGTAAGGACCTATTGTAGAGCATAAGGAACTTGACTCAATATGCTGTAATGACCTGTATGGGAAAAGGATCTAAAAAAGAAAGAGTGGTGGGGTGTGTGTGTGTGTGTGTGTGTGTGTATGATTCATTTTGCCATACACTTGAAACTAACACAGCACTGTGTTAATAAATCAACTATACTCCAATAAAAATTAAGAAAAAATACAAAGAGTTACTACCTATGATAAATGAGGAACCGCAAGGTGTGAGAAAACTCTCTGTGGTTCACTAGGGGTGAGGGAGTGTCGCCAAGGAAGGCCAAACTACCAGGGGTTCAGGCCTCAGCAGAGAAGGCAGGGTTCGGCCCATGGCATAGCAGAGGCGTTTGCTGGTTTAGCTAGACCCCAGCTGGCGCACGAGCTCTGGGAAAGCCGTAGATGGCCCTCCGGATGCAGGCAAGGAGCAAGCAAGCGGCAGCCAGTGCCCTGGATGTGCACTCCGGGTCTGGGTACCAGTGGGACCTCAAGACCTTCAAAGCCAGTGGAGGCGCTGGTATCCACGTTGACAAAGACTGCCAAAAGATTATGGCCAGGCTGAGGCTGCAAGGTACCACAGGAACCAGGTCCTGGGCTGTGAGTGGGCCACACTCCACTAACTGACCTCCTGTCCACACAGCCTGCCCCAGTGCTGGGCATTCAGGGGAGCCGCCTCCTGCCTGCACTGTCCCTCCAGCCTCTTCTGAGAAAGCTTAACATCACATATACTTGAAAGGAGAAGCGCTTTAAGAGCGTTTGTTTATGGCAGAGAAGGGTGTTTTCGGAGCTGAGAGGCAGTACGTTGGTAACTGATACACTCTCCCTGTTCTTTTTCAAAGAAATACTATCAAGTCAAAAGCAGTACTAACCATGTACTTGTGCTATTAACAGTCAGATATTTCACCAGGGGAAAAAAGTTTAAGAAAATGAGGACGTACAAAGACTCCGTTTATAGACACATATCAACATCATCTGAATCATGAAATAGACTTCCCCATGCCGTATTAGCGTATATTACATAGTGAGCGAAAGTCGCTCGGTTTCTGAGTCTTTGTGATCCCATGGACTATACAGTCCATGGAATTCTCCAGTCCAGAATACTGGAGTGGGTAGCCTTTCCTTTCTCCAGGGGATCTTCCCAACCCAGGGATTGTACCCAGGTCTCCTGCATTGCAGACAGCTTCTTTACCAGCTGAGCCACAAGGGAAGCATATCAGCATGTACATCATGGTATTAACATCATTCTTCCCGCTCCTGGTCATTAATGATTCCTAATTTTATGCCAGTTCCCAGGTTAGAGATAGTTTCTTTCTTCATGCTGCTTGCTCATTATAGAAAATATTTGGGACACAAATTTTAAAGAACAGTTTTACACCAGAGGAGTTAAGTGGTTTTTAACTCTGAGCTTGGATNAGCATGTACATCATGGTATTAACATCATTCTTCCCGCTCCTGGTCATTAATGATTCCTAATTTTATGCCAGTTCCCAGGTTAGAGATAGTTTCTTTCTTCATGCTGCTTGCTCATTATAGAAAATATTTGGGACACAAATTTTAAAGAACAGTTTTACACCAGAGGAGTTAAGTGGTTTTTAACTCTGAGCTTGGATGAGCTTGCTGCTAAGAATATGGTGATCACTATTTCTGAACCAAAAAACTAGGACACATGGTCTTTACAAAGAGTGCTTTCTGGTTTCTGAATTTATACACATTTGAAAAGTATTACCATGGCATGAATTAAATCACATTTGATTATCCATAATGATTAAACATTGGTGGAAAAGAATAAAGGACTGTCTCAAAGCATCTAGGACACATACATATTAATACTTTTATTTTTCTGATTTAAGTTTTCTAGAAAAAGATGACTTTGAAAAAAAAAAGTCTTAAATCAGAAAAAGAAAAGAAAATGGCAAAAATCCCTGTTAAGCAGTTTTGTGGTTTGGCAGAATAAAAAAGTATTTTACACACAGACAGACACACCCCTATCTATCTAGACCTAATTTTTTTCTTTTTGACAAGAATTTTGCAAGGAATTTAGGTCCCAAAACTTGATGGCCATTGCAGAAAGATGCTGACATGCCTTGCAGATAGAACTTAACTGCTTTTGTTGCAGAGTCCTTTTATTAAAGGATATTGAGAGAGTGTTTCCTTGTGGGTGGGCTTCCCTGGTGGCTCAGATGGTAAAGCATCTGGCTGCAATGTGGGAGACCCGGGTTTGATCCCTGGGTCGGGAAGATCCCGTAGAGAAGGAAATGGCAACCCACTCCAGTATTGTTGCCTGGAAAATTCCATGGATGGAGGACCCTGGCAGGCTACAGTTCATGGGGTTGCGAATAGTCAGACTTCACTTTCTTTCCTTGTGGGTATTTGGGTTATAAATCTCTGATCCTCCATTACAGGGGCGCACCCAGCAGTAAGGCTCATGGAGGTTTCCAGAAATTGAGTGCTGTTCACTTACAAGTTTTCCCACTTTGAGAAAGCCCACTCTGAAAAAACTCAGGCCTACAAAGTAGCTTACTCAGAGAGCTTTTACTTTCCTTCTTTACCAGTTTCCTGTAAACATTGTTATTTTAGTGTGTTTAGATTGGGTCTTACTTATCTCTGAAGATACCTTTGGAGACTACCTTTATGAAATAAAGCGAGATTACTTTATATTTCAGTCTTCAGAGTTTGCTTTACAATTCTTTGAGCTTCTTTTATTTGGCAAGATAAGAGAAAAATAGCCTGGACTTTTTGGTACCTTGGAAATTTCCAGCCCCAAAAAGTGTCCAAAGGCACAACCGATAGGGATTCTTGTGTGACTGGCTGCTCCTTTCCTGAATTATTCAGCTGCATTAAAACAGCAGCTGTTTGGTGCAGTTGGTGCTTTAGGTTTTCATTTCCTCTGAAAGATTAATATCCTCACAAGAATGAGATATTGTTGATGTCTCCCTTTAGTGCTTTCAAATGTCAGGGGCATCGAATTCAGCTCTGTTCCCATACTCTTCCTCCTTTAGGCATCAACAATTATTTTGTAGCATTTCATTATTCTAGAAGGCTATGTATTTGCTAACTTCCTGAAAGTTTTCCTTTTATAGTTTGGCTTCCTTCAGTGTGCAATCTATAAACCAATTTAGAGCCACTTAAAAAAAAAATTAGTTTAATTGGAGGATGATTACTTTACAATATTGTAATGGTTTCTGCCATACATGAGTATGAATCGGCCATGGGTATACATGTGTCCCCTCTATCCTGTGACCCCCTCCCACCTCCCTCCCCACCCTGTCCTACCAGGTTGTCACAGAGCACCAGCTTTGGGTGCTCTACGTCATGCATCAAATTCGCATCAAACTCGCATTGGTTATCTGTTTTACATATGGTAATGTATATGTCTCAATACACTCTGAAAGTAGAATTTTTCTTAAAAGAGCAGTCGTTAGCAGCATGGATTTTTCTGTCCATTTTCTCTTGTGACTTTACTGCAATCATGAGAGTGGATGAGCTGTTCGTTTTGATTTCAGCCTGCATTGATCAGTCTGGAGTAACTGACGTAACCTTATTTAACACTCTTACATTATACTCAGGCTTATTTATTGATTCCACATTTTCAAAGCTTCTGAAAAGCCCAGTGTCTTACTAGTAATTGCTGGAACCCAGTAAAAAGTCAGTATCATTTTCATGCAAAAGCTTCAAGATTGAAGGATCTGTTTCTTTATTAAATATTCATTGAGAACTCTCTTATGCTGTCCTGACTCTCTGAAAATAGATGTAGTTCCCACTCTTAAACAGCTCCCACTTTAGTAAAAGAAAAAGGGAATTGGAGAGAGACACGAGTGGGGGGTTGAGCTGGGCTGCAAGGTTGAATGGGCATTCCCTAAACCGAAGACAGAATTCTGTTCTGCAGAAGCCTGGAGGCATGAAAAACTATGGTACCTAAAGGAATTTTCAGTAGCTATTAGTGATACTGATACAGGAACTTACACATCCCTTCATTTACTCAACCTAATTTTATTAGCTCCCTGTACCTCAGGTGTGATAGTGACTTGAAATAAGATTTGCATTTCATTTTTTAAAAGTTTTACAATTCAGTTAGTGCCCCTTCTGTGCACAATAAATGTATAAAAAGACAAAGTCTTTCTCTCAGAGACATTGACCACAGGGATTCTTCCTTCTCTTAACTGGAGTACCTGTGGTCTTGATACAGACGTGGCTTGGCTTTGCCCTCAGACAAGCAAGGGTTCATGTCCTAACCTGGTCACTTACATTTACTGGTTCTGGGGTCAGGGGAGAAATGCCTGTATCCCCCTCAGTCTCAGTTTCCACCTCTGTAAAATAGATGCTTATTCTGTGGACTGGTCTGAGGCTCCCCTGAGGTGATGCACGTACAGGGCTGAGCGCACAGCACTCAGTTCAGAGCAGCTCTCGTTAGCAGTCACTGGGCACCTGCTCGGTGATGCCTCATATTGTAGCTGGGTTCCGTGACTTACCTACCTTGTTTATTTCTGCTACTTGTGTGAAGGGGCCCTGCCATATACTTTTTGTCCCGTATACACCCTTCCTTGGTCATATCCCTCTATCACCTGCGTTCCTGCCCAGTCCAAGCCAAGCACAAGTGTGTGACACAGAGCAGGTACTCACTGCATCTTTATAAAGTTATAATGTTAAACATTAGCAATGCAGTGCATCTTGAGATCCATTATTCTTTTATATTTGGGATATGAAATTTCTTTTTGGGTTTTTGCTGTGAAAAGCCCCATTTATAAAGTCCGGGGAAAATCTGGGTTTGGTCAAAACCTGACTACCTTTCGCCAACAGCTATTATAAAACTCACAGAACCAAACCAAAACAACAAGAAAAAGTAGGTGCACTGTGATTTTCAGAGTAAGCTGTGAAAGTTCATGCCAGAACAGAGTTGGAATAAATTCTAAGCATGTGAAAGTACTACTTAAAAATTCCATTTTGTCATGAAAGTTTAAGGAAGACTTTGAGAAAATGACAAATATCTAAGAGAATGCAAGTACTATATACTATAGTAAAACACCATTATTTAAAGAAACATTGTCTTTTTGTTATTGTTTAGTCTCTCAGTCATATCCAACTCTTTGTGACCCCATGGACTGAAGCCCGCCAGACTTCTCGGCCCGTGGAATTCTCCAGGCAAGAATACTGGAGTGGNACTATATACTATAGTAAAACACCATTATTTAAAGAAACATTGTCTTTTTGTTATTGTTTAGTCTCTCAGTCATATCCAACTCTTTGTGACCCCATGGACTGAAGCCCGCCAGACTTCTCGGCCCGTGGAATTCTCCAGGCAAGAATACTGGAGTGGGTTGCCAGTTCCTTCTCCAGGGGAATCTTCATAATCCAGGGATCAAGCCTGGATCTCCTGTATTGCAGGCAGATTCTGTACCGCTGAGCCACCTGGAAAGCCCACTTTTTATTTATACCATTTGTCAAATTAATCCTTCACTCGCACACACACAGTTCATACTGAGCCCTCTCTGAGTGGGAGGCTCTTTGGATGCAATCTGCGGGTTATCTGAGGCCAATCTTCTGACCCATGTCAAAGCTCTTGTCATTATATCACCATCCCTGCGTGGACCCAGATTTCTTTGTTTCACCCACGCTCAAAGTCTGCACTTCATTCCAGTCAACTTAGTAAATATTTTATACACGTGCAGTCATGTCTTCTTTGGTTAGAATTCTGGTAACAGTTCCATGTATGGATTCAGAGTCATCATAAACTCGGAATAGGATTGCAGAAATAATTTACTGGTAACGGTTTTACCACTTTTCTTCCTTATTGGAGAGGCATAAGGAAGATTTTGTAAGGTGAAAGTGTGATTTGGCGTGACAGTAATTTGCATCAGAGACAGTCACTTAAAATTCTCACAAGGCTTATTTGAGGAGTAAGATCTTTTGAAACTGAATGGCCCAGTGCTTGCTTAATCCACACCAGCTGTTATTTACTTGTCAGCATCCTTGCTCCTCTGCATCACTGTCTTCTCACTCACCTGCTCAGAGGTGACTGCATCATCCAAGAATCTTATCTTATCAAGTCCCCAGTCTTGAATCCACCCCTAGACGGAGACAAGGTCACATCAAGAAAGGCCACCTGTCTCTGGTGGATCTAAATCAGTGTCTTCGATGCATTTTGCCTGATGTTTATATGTTTTCTCTGTTGCACGTTGGCTAACTGTCTAGGGGAGGGTGTTAAAGACATGGAGTAGGGCCTTCCCTCGCAGTCTGTGGCTGAGACTCCGCACTCCATTGTTGGAGGCCCGGGTTCCATCCCCAGTCAGAGAACTGGACCCCACAGGCCGCAGTGATCGAAGACCCACGTTTCACAAATAAGACCCAGCACAGTCCAATAAATAAATAAATTTTAGAGTGGCATCCTGATAGCTTCCTCCAACTTTTAGCCTCTGTCAAGCTTCCTTGTCATCTTGCACATTCCAAAGGTATGTTCTTTCATGGTTCTTAGCCGCAGTAAAACATCACCTGTGCCAGGACATCATCCTGACTTACCTGTCCTGAAAGGATGATGTGCTTGAGTTTCTTTTTTAGGGACATATTGTGACACCATTCTCGCGACAGATTTCTAAGGTGAGAGTTTCTAGTAGCCACAGAGGAGGACTTAGAAATAGGTCCACACCCTGTACCTTGGGTTGTGTGTTCACTATGGGCCTCATTGCAGAGGCGGGAAGGAACTCTGCCGTACATGCCGATAGGCTTAGTTTAGCCTGACTCTGCTGATTCCAACGACTCTGCTCATTGTCATTGTAATCTCTGTGACTTGTCGTGTGTGATCAAACACCAGCCGGATCTTCCCGGTTATTCTTGAGGCCACTTGTGCAACTGACGTTGACGTGGTGTCGTTCAGAATCTCAGAGTTACTAAGGCCATTTGAGAAGAAGTCACTTCCCGTCAGCCTCATGGATCCGTCCTGATGCTGGGAAGCTGAGGACTTGGCTGTCCTCTGGCCCCAAAGAAACAAGCCAGGTCCATCTGATTTGGGGTTTCTCCCACAGAGTTTGGGCTTCCCAGGTGGTGCTAGTTGTAAAGAGCCTGTTTGCCAATGCCAGAGACATAAGAGACTCGGGTTCCATCCCTGGGTCAAGAAGATCCCCTGGAGGAGGGCATGGCAACCACTCTAGTATTCTTGCCTGGAGAATCCCTTGGACAGAGGAGCCTGGCGGGCTGCAGTCCATTACAGTCACAAAGAGTCGAACAGGACTGAAGCGACTTAACACACACTCACGCACGCACCGAGCTCACTGGAGATGCGTCTGTGAGTGGGGTGTGTGTCCTGTGCCACACTGAGCTCACCAAGCTCAGTTCTTACAACAATAGCCACTATTTCTTTTACTAACCTATTTGGTCCTTTTTTTTTTTTTTTTTCAAATTTAAAGTGGCAGCTCCCACTTGCCCTCTTTCTTTCCGTGTGCACCAGACACTGTTCTGTACTTGACTGGCCCCTCTAAGCCTCACAGCTGCCCTCGGGAAAATCCTGTTGTCCTCCTTTGAAAAAGATAGGTGAGGCACGTAGCAGAGACTTGTCCAGGGCCGTCCAGCTCGCAAGGGCACAGCTCCCGTGGAACCAGGGCCACCTGACTCAAAGCCACTGCTCTCCCCCTAAACCCACCCACTCCTCCAGCAGCCATTCTGGATGAGATGGTCAGAGAAGGCTTGCTCAGGTTCTCTGAGAAGTTCACCCCTGAGCTGAGGCCTAAAGGATAAGGAAGAACTGGGGACAAGCCATCTAGGCAGAAGGATCGTTAGCTGCATAGCCTTTGAGGCCAGAAAAGTATATCTGACAATCTGAAATTAAGCTTAGCTAGAGGGTCCTGGGCAGCAGCAGGTAAGGAAATTGGAGGGGACGATGGGCCAGAGGTGTAGGGCCATTGTAGACCCTGGTGAATTGTTGGATTATTTTTTCTGTGTGCAGTAGGCAACATAAAGGCAGCTCATTTCTGTATTTTTGTTTGTGGCTAGGAGATGTTGCAGAGAAGGCAATGGCACCCCACTCCAGTACTCTTGCCTGGAAAATCCCATGGACGGAGGAGCCTGGTAGGCTGCAGTCCATGGGGTCGCTAAGAGTTGGGCATGACTGAGCGACTTCACTTTCACTTTTCACTTTCATGCATTGGAGAAGGAAATGGCAACCCACTCCAGTGTTCTTGTCTGGAGAATCCCAGGGACGGGGAGCCTGGTGGGCTGCCGCTTATGGGGTCGCACAGAGTCAGACACAACTGAAGCGACTTAGCAGCAGCAGCAGGAGATGCTGGTGGCCTGAATTGAAGGGTTGAAGGCAGAGATGAAAAAAATGGTTGGATTTGAGTCTTAATGAGTATTTCAGAGATTGAAGGATTGGATGTGCACAGAGAGGTGGTGACAAAAAGGGGAGAATCAGGGATGATTTTGAGCATCTGGGAGGATGGGGCACCATTCCTGAAACGGGGAAGACTGGGGAGGAAGGAGAAGAGGTTTGGAGGTGAGGGAAGGGTAGGTCTCAAGACTTTTGGTCTGGATGTGTTGAGGGGCTGAGATAGCCGGCAGGATCTGATTGGGGTGTGTGAGTCTGGAGTTCAGAGGAGAATTCTGGTCTGAAGGTAGAATTGTGGGGGTCGCAGGGTAGAGAGGAGCTGCTAAATGGCGACCCTCCCTTTAGCTGGTGAAAACCCCTCAAGCCGCCTGTGTGGTCAGTGTGAGCATTTACTCTCCTAGGATGCTGGCTGCCGCAGAACTTTTACTTCAGGAAATGCATTTGAAATTTATTTATGCCACCAACGACCACAACGGTGAAATGCTATACTCGGAGCCATAAAGCCATTCTCTTGAGCTCATTTTCAGAAAAATCCGTATCTGGATGGTGTGACTGGCTGGCTGTGTTCTAATAGGCCAGGTGTAACTTTAAGCTCCAAGGGCCTTAGAGCAATCTGAAGGTGGCTGAGACAAAGTCAGGGAGTTTGTTGTTGCCCAAAGATTAGAATCAAGGGCAAAAGATCCCCAAAGACATTGGAAACCTAGAAGCCTCGACCAGAGACACACACACACACACATCAATGACTCTGTGAGAATTTCACTGGCAGGAAAACGAGAAGGAAGATGTAGGATCGGGCTTATCCCACTTGACGGCTTATAAGAAACACCTGAACAGCATCTTTAGCGTCTGAAGCCCTGCCCCTCCCCTCCCAGGGAGCCTGATGAAGTAGCTCTGACTAGGGACACAGGAGTCGGCATTTTCAACAAGTGATTCCCGATGCAGGTGACCCATGGGTTGTACTTTGAGAAACACTGAATTTCAAAAGACCTTTAAGATCATCTAGGCAGCCCTTTCTTACAAGCGGGGAAACTGAGGCCTAGAGGGAGGAGGGGCTCCCTAAAGTGGCAGGACAAGCTGGCAAGCCAGTGCAGTTCCATCAACTTTCTTTCTTTTCTTTTTCATTTGTTTTTAAAAGAATACTTGTTTGTTTTTATTTATTTATTTGGCTGCTCTGGGTCTTAGTTACCATATGAGAAATCTTCAATCATAGTTTCAGCATGTGGGATCTACTTCCCTGACCAGGGGTTGAATCCGGGCCTCCTGCGTTGGGAGCTCAGTCTTAGCCCCTGGACCACCAGGGAACTCCTGCCACTGAGTTTTTATCTGAATGGATGGACCAGAAGTAAGC
>SJYS01017484.1:1536051-1556727 GCA_006410695.1 Philantomba maxwellii
TGCTCATGCCACTAAATTATTCTAACATATCAGAGACTCAGGGTGTTTTGCCTTATCATTTATTTCTCAAAAGAGACCACAGAGAGGAGGTTACCATGCCATCCAGGCAGATGGAGTGCCTGCCAGTGAAGCTGAATCTCAGACTCCAACAGGAGAGATGCTTAAAGAGCAGGGACCTCCCAGCAAACTGTTGCAGCAACACTTCCTGATATTCCTGGGACATAACGAGGTGAGCTGGCAAGGCCAACGGAGCCGAGGGTCGGTGGTCTGGGTTGAAGCCTGCGGTGAAAGTGGGTGTGCCCAGTAGGGAGCTACCTGCAGGTGTGGGGAAAATGTGCAAGACCCAGTGTGGAGACTTCATTTGCCTCCACAGACTGTACTGGCTTCTGGGCATTAGATAAAATGGCAACGTCTTCCAGTTTAGACCACATGACCACATATAGGAGAGGAGCCTCATCGTCCCACCCTCCCAAGCTCTTGGTTTTGTCTCGAACCCTTGTAATTGTCCAAGCCAACTTCTTTGTTCTTCGTGGCTTGAGGGTGTGCCAAGACCCTCTCCAATGTGAGTATTTTCTTGCTTGCCCAATATGTAGCACTGGCTCAACTCATTACTGGATTTCTTTCAATGGCTTTGTGTTGTAGCTGTCAGCTTTGTGTGACCAGGGGTGGAGGTGAGTTGGGGAGCCTCCTGTGTCTCCGTCATGGACCAGAACTTCCTGTTTTCAGTTCTTTTACGTATACATCTGGGAGTGGAATTGCTGAGTCATCTGGTAATTCTATGCTGACTTTTGGAGGAACTGTCAGGCTGTTTTCCACAGAGTTCGCACCATTTTACCTTCTCCCCAGCAATGTACAAGGGTTCCAATTTCTTCACCTCCTGGCCGATGCTTGTCATTTTCTATTAATTTTTTTTTAATTTAAATTTATTTATTTTAATTGGAGGCTGATTACTTTACAATATTGTATTGGTTCTGCCACACATCAACATGAATCTGCCACAGGCGCACAAGTGTTCCCCATCCTGAACCCCCCTCCCACCTCCCTCCCTGTACCCTCCCTCTGGGTCATCACAGTGCACCAGCCCATGAAGTGGTATCTTGTGATTTTGATTTGCATCTGCCTAATGACTAATGACTGGAGAAGGAAATGGCAACCCACTCCAGTATTCTTGCCTGGAAAATCCCATGGACGGAGGAGCCTGGAAGACTGTAGTCCATGGGGTTGCTAAGAGTCGGGCATGACTGAAGTGACTTAGCGGCAGCAATGACTAGTGATGTTGAGGATCTTTTCCTGGCGCTCACTGGCTTGTGTATCTTCAGAGAAATGTCTAAGTTCTTTCCCCATTTTTAAATTGGGCTGTTCATCTTTTTAATGTGGAATTGTGAGAGATCTTTGTATAGTCTGGGTCCTAGGCCCTTATCAGAGACTTGGTTTGTCTCTTCTCAGCAGGATCTTCTCACTACCCTGATAGGAGCCTTCGATGCACAAGTTTTTAATTTTGTTGACCCTTATGTGTTTTAAATATCCTTTGACTTGAAGCTATTATATATAAAGCAGTCAGTGGACTTATTCTTTGAGCTACCTCTCTCCCTCATCCTCCTGTCTGACGGAAGTTTTGTCATTTGTACATTATCACAATAGGTCACATTTACATACTATTTATTACACCTTCATCAGACTTAATTCCACAATGAAAATGTTCAGTACTCAGTAATAATCGTGTTGCTAATTCCCGCAAATGTTTCTTGATTGAATAAATCTTGTCTCTTGGAAACTCCTCAGGAAAGTTATCAGAAACAATATTTCTTGAGTTCTTGCACATTTAGAAATACATTTAGGTCAGGGACAAATTAGTTGTACAAAAATCCTCAGTGCATATTTTCTTCCATAGAGTAAGTTTTGCTTCACTATTTTCTGGCATTGAGTATTGCTATCTTACAACCTGATTTTTTAAGGTTTTGTTTCTTTTTTAGTCGGAGAGGGGAGTGTTGGCCTCTTGAAGTCTTCTATTTTTATCTTGAAAGACCACAATATTTACTTGCATTCATCTTATGTTTACTATAATGTGAGCTTTTATATGCATACACAAATCTTTCATTTCAGAAATATTTTCCTCGATTATTGTTTTAAATAATTCTTCTGTTTTGTTGACTTGGTTTTCTTCCTGGTAGGACTTGATTTTTGTGTCTGGTGGATCTTCACTGACTTTTTAATATTTAAGACTCTGTGTTTTTAAGCTACTTCTTTAGTTATTTTTATTTTATGTTATATACTTTTAAAATGCTTTCCTTTTTCTTTACTTTACTTAGTCCTCATTTATGAAATATTTTTGTCCTTGTCTTCAATTTCTCTTGTCTCCATCAGATTCTATTTCACATCTTCCTGTTACCTTGCTATCTCTTCTTTGAGTTTCTATATTTCTGTCTTATGATGGTTCCTCATACCTTTGGGCTTCCCTGGTGGCTCAGATGGTAAAGAATTTGCCTTTAGTGTGGGAGACCTGGGTTCAATCCCTCGGTTGGGAAGATCCCCAGGAGAAGGGAACGGCTACCTACCCCAGTATTTTTGCCTGGAGAATTCCATGGACAGAGAAGCCTGGTGGGCTACAATCCATGAGGTAGTGGAGTCAGACATGGCTGAGCGACTTTCACTTCTCCTCATACCTTTAATTTGCTTCACTAGTTTTAAAAATCTATTTTAGATTATAATTTTTATTCTCAGCTTTGTGATGATATTTTACTGGGGATTTAAAAACTCCTCTTTCAAATGCTTTTAAGGTTTGCTTCTCATTTCTGTTTTTTTTTTTAAAAGGAGTCTCTTTATACAGCTTATATGATTTCCAAATTTCTTATTTTAAAATCAGAGTCAGGGACTATCTTTTGAAAGGAGCATCTTATTTGAGTGGGAAGGGTTGGAAGTAATAGGTTTCTTAATTTAGCTCAAGGGCTCCCTCTGTTGCAGTTTCCTAATACAGAGGGGGACTTCTCTTTCTTAGGTACTTGTTGCAAGAGGAGGGCTCCCACCATCAGCCCTGGCCACTATGAGATATTACTCCAACATTGCAGGGTAACGACCGCTCTCATAAATACCCTGTATTCTTCTCTGTTTATTTTATTCCTATCTCCCAGCACTTCTGTCCCGCCTTGCTTATTCTCAGACCCACTCACTTCGGCTCCCACTCAAGGTGGGCACTTTGCTTTCTGAGAAGTGAATATTTTCTAATTGGAAGTGTAGGTATGGGAGGGAGCTGGGGTATGGCAGGTACTGTGCAGTGTCTCCATCTGCATGCATTTCAGCTGCTCCCAGACTGCCTTCCTGCAGGGGTTGTAAATCAAATGCCTATCTTTCCCCAGACTCTTTCATATCCGGGATTTCATGCGTGATTCGAGTTCTTACAATGAGATGTGCTCATACAATAGCTGAAATTCTTTTTCTGCTTGAATTACCTAGGGAATTTCTTTTGACTGCCTCTGATTCACGCACTATTTTACATTATGACATATTTTAAACATCCCTTTGTAACACATTAATGATTATATGTATATATAATCATTTCTTTAGATGCAACTCTCAATTACACTGTTTTCTCCACTCACGTGATTACTTGAGTGCTTTATTCTAGCCTATAATGAATTTTGGTGGCTCAGTGGTAAAGAATCTGCCTGCCAATGCAGGAGATGTGAGTTTGATCCTTGGGTTGGGATGATCCCCTGGAGAAGGAAATGACAACCCTCCCCAGTATTCTTGCCTGAGAAATCCCATGGACAGAGGAGCCTGGGGGGGCTACAGTCCGTGAGGTTGCAAAAGAGTTGGACACAACTTAACAACTAAACAACAACACATTATGAATTTTAATTTTCTTTATTCGATATGTTCAGATCATAAGAGTAGTGATTTTTGCTGTGATGAAATAAAATTCTTATTTTCAGGCAGGATAAGAAAAAATTAAACACAAAACTCTCTGTCTGCATCCGTTTGGGCCTCTTTCCTCCCTCCCTAATGTGTAGTGTGCGCTTGCATTACATATTAAACAAACTTCCTTGAAGACAGGAGTGTCTGCTTGACCATAAAGATAACATTTCCCCCTTTCTTCTGACATTAGCAATATAATTTCTTATATTCTTTCCCAACTCTGTGGGGGATCACAGACTTCCTGCTCTCGTTATACGTGCTTACCTGTGTCCTTGGTGAACTTTGTATAAAATATCAGTATGTCATTTTAATGTATGATCCTTTGTCTCAAAAATGTGCCTTCAACTTTCACCTAGCGGAACAGTTTCTCAGAGCTTTCTGAGAGTCTCTCTTCTGGGTTATAATCCTCAGTCTGGTTCAACTAAAATTCCCTTTCTTCTTAATTGTTAACTGAGCTTTCATTGACAGCTGTAACAAGAAAAAAATTAGAAACTAATATGGATAAAGGCAGAGCTACTCATGCTTGTCCCCTTTCCACTCCCATCATCATCATGTAACCAGTATTCACAGCAGTAGATATTCCTTCAAACCTTTTTCCTTTTTCATACATAAGTATTTTTGTATACAGGAAAGTTCAACTGAAATATTATCAAAACCCATATATTACTCTCCAACTTTTTTTTTTCTATTGGTAAGATTTCATGGACATCACTGGAAGACAGTAAACAGAGATCTAGTGATATTCATTTTTTGGCAATACATTTATAAATGTAATAGGATCTCATGAGACATGATGAGTTTTTTGGTAAATCAACATTTGTTTATTTTTCTTCTTCTTCCTTCTATCCTACCTTCTTAACCTGAATCCTTCTTCAGCCACTTAGGGAATGTATATTAATATGATGATGTGCAGCCTTCTTAATATGACTGTAGCGATATTTGTTTACTATAGCCAAGTTAGAAACATACTCTCACTATGTGCAGTCTTCTGTTTGAGGACTCTCTATTCTGTTTCATTTGCATATCTATCTATGGTTGTTGTAATACCACTTTATCATAATTATTACAGCTTTAAAATAAAGCTTGATATCTCTTACATCAAGTTTTACTAACTTATTCTTATTTAAGAGTATTTTGGCTATCTTGCCTTTTGCATCTTTTTGTATGCATTTCAGAATTGCATTGCTAATTTTCTCTTGGTTTACTTTCATAAAAATTTTTCTGGGGGCTTGAGTGCATTGAGACTAAAAATCAATTTGAAGAGAATTGCCATGCTTATCATATTGAGTCTTCCAATCCATGAACATGGTGTACATATCTGATTTGGGAGTGTTACAAAACGTCTCTCACTAAAGTTTTGTTATTTTCTCTGTAGTGACTCTGCACAAAATTTATTACTTGTATTTCTAAGCTCTTCATATTTTATATGATTATAAAAATTATTAAAATTTAATTTGCTGATTTGTGTTGTTAATATATATATTTCCATTGATTTTTGTACATTTCCTTTGTATGCATCTGTCATGATAAACTCTCATTGATTCTAACAATTATATGTAGATTTGTTTGGAATTTTATGAACACAGTTGATTTTTATGTTCATGAATCTATGTTCTATGAGTGAGATTTGCTAAAAGCTTCCTTTTTCATAGAATCCTCGTTGATAATTTTATTTTAAAACTGCTTTATTGACATATAATTGACATAAGTTCTTATTAAGCTCTGGTGTCAAGGTTACGTTTACTTCATAAAACATAAGAAACTGGGAATTGTTTCTTATTTTTATTTATGTCATATTAGAATTAGTTGTTCCTTGATTGCCTTATAGAATATGCTTATGAAGAGGTCTAATCCTGATGCTTTAATTTGGTCAAATATTGTTGACTGTTGTTTCCATTTTTGTGTTTCCGTCTTTCCATCCAGTATTATTCAGATTTTTTACTTTTTCTTGTGTCAGTTTCAGTTTAGAAAGTTATTTTTTTCTACGATTCATTTGTACCATTAAGATTTTTTTGGCACACAAATTGAAAAAAGGATTAATGAACCAGTGCCGGGGTCCAGCCTCAGCAGAGTCCAGGGATATCCTCAGGATGGATGACGTCGGCGAATGAAGATAGAGAAAGAGATAAGGAAAGAATGACACAGGGTGACCAAGCTTCTTCGGTGAGCAAGGCCCATTTACTTTATTTTCCTCGGGGCTTTTATACCCTGAGTTATACATACAGCAAGGTGAAAAATGCAGAGTCAACTCAACATTCCATCAGTAATAACTTTTATCGATATCAGGTTCTTTCTTGTAAGAGTCTTATTTTTTGTACATCATCTTCTGTCCCAGAGGCCTGTTGATATTCCATGACCTCTTTTTGATAAATGTTGGTCAGCCAGAACAATAATCTTCCCTTAAAGTGTTTCTTCTTAAATTCTTAGCCTGAGTCACCCTTAAAGTACAGAGTTACATTTTTGTGGAGCAAAGATTCAGCAGGTTACAGCAAAGAAAGATCTATTAACTCAAAGTCTAATGTTGCTAATGCTAAGGCTATTACTTGTTTCTTCTACACCCTGACTATATGCACTCCCAGGAACACAATGAATAAGGGATGTGAGAACTTGACAGCAAGCATAAGGCTCAACAATGTTGCAAGAGTCTGGATAAACCTGCCAAGTAAGCTAGAATGCTAACAGGGGGTTTGAAACACTCCTTTCATACCCAGGAGATTTATCAACTAGAGTCCTAAATTAACTCTTTGGTTAGGGACAGCCCCCTGTTAATGTCAGAAGAGTTGATGAAAGTCACGAAAAAACAGATTCTGGATTGGGGGTAGATGCTCGAGCAAGTCCAGGGGATCCCTTGAGTCCTGATCTCACCTTTGCCCATCAGGCCTCTTCCTCGACCTTTGCCATGGNACCCAGGAGATTTATCAACTAGAGTCCTAAATTAACTCTTTGGTTAGGGACAGCCCCCTGTTAATGTCAGAAGAGTTGATGAAAGTCACGAAAAAACAGATTCTGGATTGGGGGTAGATGCTCGAGCAAGTCCAGGGGATCCCTTGAGTCCTGATCTCACCTTTGCCCATCAGGCCTCTTCCTCGACCTTTGCCATGGGTGGGATTCTCCATGCTGGCTCCCGGCAAACCAGTTTCACCAATCTAAGAATATCATGAAGCAGAAATGCAGAAGTCCAGAGCAGAAATAGCCAAAGAACAGTATGCAATCTCTAGATAAGAGGAGAAAAGGGTGCCACCCTGAGGTGTTTTGAGCAGGTCTAAGAATGAGTTAGAATTTTTACTTGCAAACCTTATCACAGATAAAGACCTTTATAATATGTAAGGAGTGCTTAGAAGTTGAGAAGCAAAAAGCTAATGACTATAGAGGAAAATTAGCAAAAGAAATGAAGTTTTCAGATAAAGTAATATAAGTGGCTTTTAAGATATGAAAAATGCTTGAAATAATTGATAGAGAAATGCTAAATAAAAACTTAGGAGTGTATCACTTCTCACTCATCAGATTGGTAAAAATCTAAAAGATTTTGCTCATGTTTAATTTTACTAGCTGATGCCAAATTTATTTTCAAATAGGTTACACTAGTAATGAGTGAGAGTTTCTTCTCTCTACAAAACAATGAGAAAAAGAATAGACAACCCAGCTAGAAATGAGCAAGATGCTTGAGTTAACAGGAAATTAGAAAATCCAAGATAGTGGTTACCTCTGTGGAAGATGGAGAGGGAAGAAATTGGTGAGGAGTAAATGTTGATAGGGCCTATATACAGGAAATAGTCTCCTTTTTTACCTGGTAAGTGAGTGCAGGCTGCCATTTTAATGCTTTAATTCTTTGAAGAATATAAGTTCTACACACTTTTTTTGTTTGTATAATTTATTTTGTGATGAGCGGTTTTTTTTTTTTTTTTTTTTAAGTAGCCTGCCAACTCCAATGTCTTGCATTTATTATAGCTCCTTAATGTTTCGGCAGCATTGGTGGGGATGATGAGGTCTGAGTCCAGAGAGACAAAGGATGGAGATTTAAACAACTGTTTGACTATAAAATACTTAGTTTGCTTCCATCCCTGTCTCGCCCAGAACTCAACTGTTATTTCCACACTTCAGGTTCTGTTCCTGTCAATACCTAACTTCTGTGTATTCATTTTTATTACTCTGAACTGTGACAGCAGTGACAGAATACCAACTCAGACTAGCTCAGGCAGTTTATTGGGTCATAACCGAACTATGGCAAAGGTGTGGGAAGATCTGCTCTCAAGATAGAGGGGAATGAAGGGCTGCTTCCAAAGTTTAGTCCCTTCCAAAGCCTCTCTTACCATCCTTTCTCTGCTTTTCTAATTGAATTAAGTTTATTTTTCTCAAACAGTTGCCCTCCTCCCAGACTGGAACCATAGCTTCAGGAGTTTCCAGGCTCATCTCTCCTACCTTTACCAAAAGGAGGGACTTCCCCTTAGTGTCCATTTAAATAAAGGATGTCAACTGAGCACATACGCACACACCTCTGATCTGCGACTGGCTGTCAAGGTTTCATGATCAACAGTCCCCATTAGATTCCTAAGTTGATGGTACAAAGAAACAGGAGTCCTTCAGAAGAAACAGGGGGTCTGTTCTAAAAAGGAAGAAGTCATATTGGATGTAGGCACTGTAGATTCCACCCTATAGATGATTTCTATTTACTTGCCTTTATGGGTGTTCCCTCTCTT
The DNA here is from genome assembly GCA_006410695.1 of Philantomba maxwellii. Lineage (NCBI taxonomy): Eukaryota > Metazoa > Chordata > Mammalia > Artiodactyla > Bovidae > Philantomba > Philantomba maxwellii. The sequence continues at coordinate 1,544,661 of SJYS01017484.1, forward strand.
CTTACTGTGATTTCAAGAGCATCATGCTACTCCAGATGTCGAATGCCACCTTCCCTATTACTTTCTTGGTGCATTTCAGAGACTGCCTACGAAATGGAAAAGTATAATGATTAGTCATTAAACGTTCAGNCTTGCCTTTATGGGTGTTCCCTCTCTTCTTACTGTGATTTCAAGAGCATCATGCTACTCCAGATGTCGAATGCCACCTTCCCTATTACTTTCTTGGTGCATTTCAGAGACTGCCTACGAAATGGAAAAGTATAATGATTAGTCATTAAACGTTCAGGGAAATTTACCTTTGAGAGTTTTTCTTGGGATCAGGGGGAGAATGAAAGAAAAGTCTAGCATGATGCTGGGAAGAATAAATTGTTAGGGTAGGTCTGGGTGGGGCTTGCAGGAGCTGGGGAGAAATGGGGGAACACCTTGGCTATGCAAACAGTACTCCAGACCTACCACTGACTTGTTGAATGACTGTGGGCGATTCCTCTCTCTCCTTTGGGCTTCATACTCTTTAAGTATAAANAAAGAAAAGTCTAGCATGATGCTGGGAAGAATAAATTGTTAGGGTAGGTCTGGGTGGGGCTTGCAGGAGCTGGGGAGAAATGGGGGAACACCTTGGCTATGCAAACAGTACTCCAGACCTACCACTGACTTGTTGAATGACTGTGGGCGATTCCTCTCTCTCCTTTGGGCTTCATACTCTTTAAGTATAAAGAATTTGGTCATGATGGTGCCTAAGGACCAGCCAGCCCTACTTCTTTGTGAGAATGTGAGATAGCTCTTGGGGCTATTAGAAGTGATGTAACAGCCACCATTTCTCCCTGTGGATAATCCTTGGGGAAGGGCCCTAGGTCCCTCCCAGGATGAGGGTGGATATTTCCTGGTAGAACTAAGAAAATTTAAGTCTTATCCCTTGTGAAACCACAGACCCACCCTTGGCACCTGGCCAAGCTGAAGCTGCATAAAACTAGGCTTAGCTTCAGCTCTCAGTCATACACCTTCTTGTCAACATGAAGACCAGAAGCTTCTTGATCCAGGTGGTGGTGCTTCTTGTCCTTGGGATGCTGGTGGCAGAGGCAGCTATCGTAAGAGGTGAGTGGACAAGTGGCCTGGGTGCGGCTGGCTTGGGTTGAGGAGAGGTTGTTAAGGGGCAGCCTGGGTCTTGACAAGGGGCAGCATGCAGAGCTGGAGCCCACTCTTTAGCCTGGACAGCAGGCTAAAGTTTTGAGTATATCCAGAGAAGTAGGAAGTTGCCCACTAGACTCCATGTACATTCTGCCCCAAGACTGAGAAATCAGGGCTGTTTGTGGAAGGAGTGTTGTAACATGACCTTGGCCTCAAGCCCTGATACTTGGACAGAACATGCGATGAAGTTGAGGAGCCCCAGGAATCTGGGCCCTGGGTGGTGTCTATTCCCTGCCTGTTTGCTCCATCAAAGCACCTGAGTCATCAGTCCTATAAGAACTAACAGGGCCTCAGAAATCATGGAGTCTGAAGACCTGTTTTCCAAAGCTGGACACCGAGACCTAGAGCAAGGTGAGGAATTGTCAGGGCAATCTCCAGAGCCAGGCTGGAGCTCAGTTCTCCTGGCATGTGTCTCAAAGCTCCTTGCCCTTCCACCAAGTTTCCTCAAATATGACAATGTGTCCTCATCTCCTGAAAGTCACTCCTCCCTGGCATATCCTCATGAGGGCCCCAAGACCCAGAATGGAGGGTGAGGGGAAGAAATGGACACCCAAAGGAAACCTGGTCCTATGGACCTTTTCTCCAAAGCCCAGGGAACAGCCATCCGAGAGTGCAGACCCCAGCGAGCCCTGGGGAGCCTCCTCTGCCTGTGTCCCTCAGCTTAAGGGACACCACAGTGAGCAGGGGCTGGACCTGGAGGAANAGGCTATGGGGGAAAGGACATGGGAGGTGATGGAGAGACTGAGGGGTCTCAGGGGCTACAACTGGGGTCCTGAGAAGGATGGCATGTAGACTTGGTCCTGCCTCCCACTGCCTCTGAGTCTTTCACCTGCTGACTCACGTTTCCGATTCTCTTTTCTTCTACCAGGTAGAGTCTGCTTGCTGCACCTGTGAAGTCCCCAGGGGTGTAGACCCCGGTGCCTGTAGCACGACCCTCTCCCACACTGCCCCTTCTTCCTCTCATCCAGGAGGCCCAAGCTTGAGCATGGACTGCCTCCCTCATGAACTTTCCAATAAAAGACTGCTTTCAACTCCATTTGTTTCTGGTTCCTGTGACTTCTGGGCTCCCAAGAGCTCTGGGGAGATAGGTGTGGGTTTGGGACTTCCTGTTCCCAGTGAAGAGTGGAACAGAACCCATGGCAGATGTTGCTGGGGTGTGAAGGAGAGGAGGGGCAGGAACAAGAGGCCTGTTCCTAGGGTTCATTGTAGAAATCCAAAAATCAACCCAAGAACCGCAGCCTCCGTTTCACCAGGAAATGGAAACCTAGACATTTGGCCTCTGGCCTCTGGCCTCGGACCAGGGAAATAAACCCCCAAACCTTCCCATTGATCTCCACTTCTGACCTGGCTATGATCAGCCCTGCCAGTGTGACCAACCAGCCCTCCTGGCTAAACCCCTGACNGTTCCTAGGGTTCATTGTAGAAATCCAAAAATCAACCCAAGAACCGCAGCCTCCGTTTCACCAGGAAATGGAAACCTAGACATTTGGCCTCTGGCCTCTGGCCTCGGACCAGGGAAATAAACCCCCAAACCTTCCCATTGATCTCCACTTCTGACCTGGCTATGATCAGCCCTGCCAGTGTGACCAACCAGCCCTCCTGGCTAAACCCCTGACTCCCTCCTTCCCTTCCTCTAATGTTTCCCATGAATCTGTATCCTCCAAGAAGACAGAAAGACAGATGCCAGGAAATCCCTGCTCATGAAGCATTTCACCTGTTCATGATTGAGATGACCTCCAATAACACATAATTCCTTTGGTGAAGCAATATTCTCTCCCAGCTTTCTATTTCAAGATGTGAATGAGGAGGCAAGACACATCGATCCTTCCACGTCATTGCTGGGGACATACAAGCTGGGGTAGAGTAGACTGGAGGAGTGAAGACAGCGGGAAGGTGTATGCTGGCTAACCTCGGATGACCTCGTGGCTCTGCTGTTGGCTCACCTGCCCCACTGCCCTTGTGCAATGGAGTTCTCCAGGAAGCAGTGGGAGGAGCCTTGGGGTGCAGTGGGCACCCCACTTGGGAGTCAAGAGACCTGAGTTCTAGCTCTAGCCTCCTCCCAACTTGCGAGATAACTGCAGATAAATCTCTTTCTCTCTCTGAGCCTCAGTTTTGTCTATTCAGTTTGAGGGGAGTTGGGTGAAATTATTCTGGAAGTATAGTAATGAATGTCAGTTCAGCCCTGATATTCTGGTGCTGATACTTCTCTTCTTTGTGTATGTGTGTTGGGCTCTGCTAGAGGGGAGGTGGGGAGCAGAGGCTTTGTTGGGGGTGAGAGAACAGAGAGCCCAGTGTCCCTTAGACACACCCCCCCAGGAGCCAGGGTTCCCCTCTGATTCTCCAGGGGATGGACTGGACCACGCATCTTGGAGGACAGACAAGAGCAGTGCCTAAACTTCTGGCCTGAGAAACACATAATACACCACTGGTGGTAAGAATGGTTCCTGTCTGAGTGTTTTGTCTCTTCCAGATCCTATACTAAACATGTCATAAGTATTGTCTTATTTCTCGCTAGAACTCCCTCAGCTGGGTCATATACACCTCTTTAATTTTGTTATAAGATTGAAACCATGGGACTTCCCTGGCAGTCCAATGGGTCAGACTCTGCACTTCCAGTGCAGAGGGTGTGACTTTGATCCTCCATCAGGGAACTGAGGTCCTGCAAGTCACACAGCACAGCCAAAGAAAAAAGATTGAAGTCATGAAAGCATCATTAATCACCCAAAGACACAGAGCTAGTAAGTAATGATAAGTCCTAGTTTTTCAAAATTTTTTATCGAAGTATAACTGATTTACAATGTTGTGTTCATTTCTTTTGTACAGCAAAGAGATTCAGTTATACATATGCACACAGATTCTTTTTATATGCTTTCCCATTATGATTTATCACAGGATATTGCATATAGTGCCCTGTGCTATACAGGAGGGCCTTGTTGTTTATTCATTCTATATATTATAGTTTGCACCTACTAATCCCAAACTCCCAGTCCATCCCTCCCCACCTCCACCCCCTTATAACCACAAGTCTGTTCTCTATGTCTGTGAGTTGTTTCTGTTTCACAGATACGGTCATTTTTGTCATATTTTACATTCCACCTCTAAGTGGTGTCATATAGTATTTGTCTTTCTCTTTCTGACTTTCTCCATTTATTGTGATAATCTCTGGGTTCACCCATGTTGCTCCAAATGGCATTATTTCATTCTTTTTCACGGCTGAATAGTACCCATTGTGTATATATCACACCTTCTTTATCCGTCCATTTGTTTTTGTTTTTGTTCATCTGTTGATGGTCATTTAGGTTGTTTCCATGTATTGGCTATTTGAATAGGCTATATGAACATAGTGAAGTGAAGTGAAGTCGCTCAGTCGTGTCCGACTCTTTGTGACTCTGTGGACTGTAACCCACCAGGCTCCTCTGTCCATGGGATTCTCCAGGTGAGGATACTGGAGTGGGTTGCCATTTCCTTCTCCAGGGATCTTCCCGACCCAGGGATTGACCTGGGTCTCCCGCATTGCAGGCAGACGCTTTACCGTCTAAGCCACTAGGGAAGCCCCAATATGGACACAGGGGCACAACTAAATCCTGCTTTATTTTTAAGTTTTTGGCTGCACCACACAGCTTACGGGATCTCAGTTCCCCAACCAGGGACTGAACCCAGGCCCAGCCCACGGCAGTGAAAGCACCAAGGCCTAACTGGATCCCCAGGGAACTCCCATGAATCCTATTTTTATTATAAATTAGCAATAATCAGACTCCAGTATTNGGGAAGCCCCAATATGGACACAGGGGCACAACTAAATCCTGCTTTATTTTTAAGTTTTTGGCTGCACCACACAGCTTACGGGATCTCAGTTCCCCAACCAGGGACTGAACCCAGGCCCAGCCCACGGCAGTGAAAGCACCAAGGCCTAACTGGATCCCCAGGGAACTCCCATGAATCCTATTTTTATTATAAACTAGCAATAATCAGACTCCAGTATTCTGCCTGGAAAATCCCATGGATGGAGGAGCCTGGTAGGCTGCAGTCCATGGGGTCGCGAAGAGTCAGACACGACTGAGCGACTTTACTTTCACTTTTCACTTTCATGCATTGGAGAAGGAAATGGCAACCCACTCCAGTGTTCTTGCCTGGAGAATCCCAGGGATGAGGGAGCCTGGTGGACTGCCGTCTATGGGGTCGCACAGAGTCGGACACGACTGAAACGACTTAGCAGCAGCAGCAATAATCAGAAAATGGAAAAAAAATTCCCAATACTAATATCAACACAATTAAACCACTCAACAAATAAACTTAATGAGAGAAGGCAGAATTTTAAAAAAGAAATGTAAACAAGTATTCATGTAGCAAATAAAAAAGTCTTGCATAAATAATTAACATGCTCCAGAATGTGAACATTCTGTATGGTGAAGACAGAAATAAATATTTACCCCCTTGATTTTATCTCTTTCCTCTGTTTTATTGAGATAAAATTGACATATAACATTGTATAAGTTTAAGGTGTATAACCTGGTGATTTGCTATATGTATACACTGGAAAATCTGAGGTTATTGATATTCCTCCCGGCAATCTTGATTCTAGCTTGTGTTTCTTCCAGCCCAGCATTTCTCATGATGTACTCTGCATAGAAGTTAAATAAGCGGGGTGACAATATACAGCCTTGATGTGCTCCTTTTCCTATTTGGAACCAGTCTGTTATTCCATGTCCNTTTGCTTCTGCTTTATTGACTACACCAAAGCCGTTGACTGTGTGGATCACAACAAACTGGAAAATTCTTCAAGAGATGGGAATACGAGGCCACTTGATCTGCCTCCTGAGAAATCTGTATTCAGATTAAGAAGCCAACAGTTAGACCAGACATGGAACAATGGACTGGTTCCAAACTGGGAAAGGAGTATGTCAAGGCTGTACATTGTCACCCTGCTTATTTAACTTATATGCAGAGTACATCATGAAAAATGCTGGACTGGATGAAGCACAAGCTGGAATCAAGATCGCTGGGAGAAATATCAATAACCTCAGATATGCATATGACACCACCCTTATGGCAGAAAGCAAAAAGGAACTAAAGTGAAAGAGGAGAGTGAAAAAACTGGCTTAAAACTCAACATTCAGAAAACTAAGATCATGGCATCCAGTCCCATCACTTCATGGCAAATAGATGGGGAAACATTGACAGACTTTATTTTCTTGGGCTCCAAAATCACTGCAGATGGTGGCTGTAGCCATGAAATTAAAAGATGCTGGCTCCTTGGAAGAAAAGCTATGACCAACCCAGACACCATATTAAAAAGCAGAGACATTACTTTGCTGACAAAAGTCCATATAGTCAAAGCTTTGGTTTTTCCAGTCGTCACATATGGATGTGAGAGCTGGGCCATAAAGAAAGCTGAGTGCCGAAGAACTGATGCTTTTGAACTGTGGTGTTGGAGAAGATTCTTGAGAGTGCCTTGGACTGCAAGGAGATCAAACCAGTCAGTCCTAAAGGAAATCAACCATGAAGATTCAGGGGAAGGACTGATGCTGAAGCTGAAACTCCAATACTTTGGCCACCTGATATGAAGAACTGACTGATTGCAAAAGACCCTGATGCTGGGAAAGATCGAAGGCAGGAAGAGAAGGGGATGACAGAGGATGAGATGGTTGGATGGCATCACTGACTCAATGGGTATGAGTTTGAGCAAACTCTGGGAGTTGGTGATGGACAGGGAAGCCTGGCAAGCTACAGTCCATAGGGTCGCAAAGAGTCAGACACAACTGAGTGACTGAACTGAACTGAACTGAGTGCATCTCAAAGTTATGTTTGTACTACAATGTATATGTGTATACTATATACACTTACTGAATATATATGTCTACACTACACCGTAGTCTATTGTGGGCAAGAGAATTAGGTTTAAAAAATGCACATACCTTAATTTAAAAATATTTTATTGCTAAAAAATTCTGATCATCTGAACCTTCAGTGAATTGTAGTGATAACATCAAAAGTCACAGATCATAAGTCCCTAATAACAAATGTGATCACAGTGAAAAAGTTTCGAATATTGCAAGAATTACCAAAACATGACACAGAGACAGGAAGTAAGCATATGCTGTTGGAAAAATGGCACCCACAGACTTGTACCACACAGGATTGCCACAAACCTTCAGTCTGTTAAAATTGCAACATCTGTGAAGCACACAGTAAAACAAAGTACAACAAAATGAGCTCTGGTTGTATAAAGAATGAACTGCGATCATGGTACACAACTCGACTCAGTAGTGACATTTTTACCGAGTTGCAAAACGTCATCGTTGAATACAGATTTTACCAAAATTGCGATATACTTGTATTGCAGGAGTATAGAGGTTGTAACAGAAACCGCAATTAGAGTTGGGAGGCCAGAAGGGGGCGCTCTCACACCCTCTGACCGTAGCAGAGCCCAGCCGGAAGACTTTTCCTCCCGAGCAAAGACTCAGGCGATGAAAAGCCACAGATCTTTGGTTTCCTAGAGTCCTCCCGACTTCCTTGCTTGTGTGAGTGCATGCTAAGTTGTTCAGTTGTGTCCGACTCTTTGTGTCTATCCTCTGTCCTTGGAATTCTCCAGGCAAGAATACTGGAGTGGGTTGCTGTTTCCTTCTCCAGGAGATCTTCCCCACCCAGGGATGAAACCTGTGTCTCTTACATCTCCTGCATTGGCAAGTGGGTTCTTTACCACTAGCGCCACTTGGGAGCCCCCCCCACCCCCACCCCTTCCTTTTCCTCTCTGTAAAAGCATTCTCTTCCCCTTGCTGGGCAGGGACTTTCACTTGGCCTACCATGGTTGCAAACCCCAAATTGCAATTCTTTGCTGATCCTTAATGTTTTTGCTGGAGAAATAACTGGCTGTCTGTTTGGTTTTTTTTTTAAGGTCAACATGATCTCCTTTGCCTAAACATCTCTGTCTCTCTTATTTTCATTCTTTTATTCTCTATGCCTCCTCACTGTCTTTCTCTTTATGCCTCTATTTCTGTCTCTGTCTGGATTCCTTTTAATCTGATTTACCTTCTTTGTCTCTTACTCTTTGTGTGTGTTCCTTACTCTCTCCTCTGTCTGCCTGTCTCTGCCTCTGTCTCTCAACTCTCCATCAAGATGCCTCCCTCTGTTTGCCTCTAATCTCCACCCCACCCCCGTTTCTGGCATTCTCTGTCTCTGGATGTCTGTCTTTCCCTGAAACAGGGATACCTGATCATGAGCTCTACAACTTTCCTCCTAAGCCAGTGGCTTTTCCTGATGGGAACACCCAACCACTACCCCCTCAACTCCCCCTCCCATCACAACTGCTCCCTGACAGGTTGGATCCTTTCACCTCCTTGATGCATTGGGAAACCCATCCCCTTCTCACTGCATGTGGGAAGGAAGAGAAAGCTGGGTTCTTCCCCTCAAAACCACTCTTTCATGTTAGGGGGCTCAGCCCCCATGATGCCATACGATGGCAGTGCCCAGGCAGAAAAGACACACCCTAGCCTCTGTTGCATCACATATGGGAATTCCACAGGCATCTCAGACTCCAAAGCGAAGGTCCTGCCCAGAAAGAGTAGTTCCGACAGTATGTAGGTGTCCATTTCCATTGGGGTTAGTCAGCTGGTGACCCAGTCAGTTAGCCTGTCTGTCAGTGCTACATGCCACGAGCTACAGGCACTGCTAGAGGGCTCCCTGGGGAATCAGTCACTCTTTCAGGAGTTGATTGGACCTCAGATACGGGAGATATGGTCCTGAGATATGGGAGATATGAGAGAGGTTGATTTCTTAACTAACACTCAGACCTGGGCTGGGATTTTGCAGAGTGCAGGGGGCATCCAGAGGCATCCTGTAACCTGCACCTCTGTCTTGTCCAGCTGAGGTGAAGCCTGGAAAATGCCAAGGAGATTCTGGAAAGGCTAGGAGACTCTACCTGCTGCACCAATGTGAGCAGGATGGCTAGGGTAATAACCTCAAGGGCCAAGAGGGCAGGTGTGGGCACATGTTTGCCCCTTCATGAAAGCTAAAGAGGAGGTCCGGGCTTATTTCAATGTCTCAATCCATCTTCCACTTGGTCCAGACCCACAGAAAGGGGATCTCTGTCTTCTTCCCTCTGCCAGGCTTCCTGGCCTTCAGTATCATCCCCACTCCCTGTCCTTCAACAAGAGTCCTGTTGGGGGCCAGCGTGAGGAATCCCGCCCGTGACAAGGTCATGCGAAAGGAAGCCTGACAAACGCAAGGACGTGATCAGGTTTCAGGGGCTCCCCCTGGAATTTCCTGAACATCCACCCCCCCAAAAAATAAAAATCTGCCGGCCTTTGTACTCTGCTTTTCCACTCTTCTAATATTCTCTGGAAAAAGTCAATTCAGGGCTTTATAGTTTTCTGCATTTAAAAGGGATGTTTCAGTTAAACCCCCTCTGATAACTCTCTAGCTTGCCTAACAGGTTCCCCAGACCTTTTACAGCTTGTAAATTGCTTACAGCCCCTAACTTCGAGAGGCACAAACCTTAAAAGCCTCTTAAAGAAACAGAGTCTTTTTCTAAAGAGTTAAAAATCATATTGGTGATGGGTTTTCACTGTTGATTCAATGATTGCTGCCAGACCTCCATATTCTTTATCTTTTAGGCACCTGGGAGGATGTTAATCAATGTAAACGGGATATGGGAAAAGATATATAGTAGCTTTGATGTTAGCAACACTAGACTTTTGAGTTAATTACTTTTCTTTGTTATATATCACTGCACTCCTCTTGTGTCCTTGCTATGTAAAAATGTAACTTTATTTAGTGCTTTCTGAGAGTGGCACCAGACTTTGAAAAGATCAACACAAATAAGTCTTCTGGTTGACAAACCCTTATCCAAAAAAGGCTGTAAAATGTTAATTGGCCCTTTTTGGCTAAAAGATGATGTAAATCACCTAAGACTTGTGTATACATTTAAGTATGCAGAAAAGAAGGCCTGGTTTTGATAAGAGTCAGGGCTGCTGACGCTGCATAATTTTGTATTACCCATTGATCTCTATGTACAAAAAAAGGTATAAAAGGAGATTCTAGACAATAGAGGCCGGGATCAGTCGCTAGACTGGTTTCCCCCATGTCTCCTCTTTACTTTAATTTCAGGCTGAATTCCCATCTGGGGTGTAGAGGCTCACCAAGTCTACTTACTTGTCCTGGCTTCTAAGATCTGTAAGAGAGAGAGCCCAAGGCAGGGCACTCTCTGATATTCAAACGGACGCTGGCGGCCTAACGTAGATGGTGCAAGTTCCTTGTCTGAAATTTTATTGGCTTTCCACGTAAACCAAGTTATTCAGCCTCTTTTCTCCACTTAATTTTCCTACTATACCATCTCTTCCTAATCTAATCTTATATTTCTATATTAATAAATAAATAAGTCTTTCCTCGCCAATGCCGTCCACCCTTCAAATTCCCTGGATCCACCGGGGCTGGACCCTGACAGAGTCCCACGGAGTCACCATCTCAGGGGGTTCTCCCCCTTACCCATTTCTCCGGTGCCAAGGGCTCAAGGGCACCCAGGAGAAACTGGTAAGGAGATGAGGGAAAGAAGCCTAGCAGTGGTACCATTCAGAGGATGTCCCAGACACAGCATGATGCCAGAGGGATCTTTGAAGCATTAAAAAGAGGGATTTGGGGGACTTCCCTGAAGGTCCAGGGGTTAAGACTCCACCTTTCCAAAGCAGGGGGCGTGAGTTCAATCCTTGACTGGGAAACTAAGATTCCACATGCTGCGCGGCACAGCCAAAAAAAAAAAAATTTTTTTTTTATTTAAAAAAAGCACACCAAAAGAGGGGTTTTGTACTCCCATAGCGGTCAAACATTGCCTAGGAGCTGACGGAGATCAGAGAAAGTCCCAGGCATTTCTGGTTCTTCCTCTGGACAAAGGGCCTGCAATAGCTCAAAGATGTGCCTCAGAGTAAGATGTTAGCATGAAACACTAACTGGGGTCCTAGCCATACAGAGACGATCAAGGGTATTGAAGGCACCTGGGCATGGAAGCCACAGTGTTCAATGCAACCAGTACCCACAGCAGTGCTCCTCACAGACATCTTTGGTATGAGCCCTGGAAGACAGAGTCGCTTCGATGGGTCAGGAGGGAGTGTCCAGTGCCCTGCTCTGTCTAGTTGGGAAGGTTGGAAGGCGTCTGGTGGTACAAAGCCACAGAAGAAGGTCCTCCTACAGTGATAAATGTCAACAACAGCCAGTGCAGAAGTGTGTCTAAACATCGTGAGGTCCTGTGTAGGAAAGCAATGCATTTACTTCGCAGAAGAGAAAGAGGAAGTCCAAACTCAGATCAAACTTCTTCGATCCAGTTGGCCTCAGTACCCCAGGCCCACGGGAAGGGGCTGCATCCTTAGTTATTTCTGGCAGAGTTTGTACAAGGCCTCCCTGACATTAACACCACTCTTGCCCCAGGCAAGGATTCCCAACCAGTTACCTGGGACAATGCTTTCTCCCAATTCAGTTCAGTTGCTCAGTCGTGTCCGACTCTTTGTGCCCCATGAATCACAGCATGCCAGGCCTCCCTGTCCATCACCAACACCTGGAGTTCACTCAGACTCACCTCCATCGAGTCAGTGATGCCATCCAGCCATCTCATCCTCTGTCTTCCCCTTCTCCTCCTGCCCCCAATCCCTCCCAGCATCAGAGTCTTTTCCAATGAGTCAGCTCTTCGCATGAGGTGGCCAAAGTACTGGAGTTTCAGCTTTAGCATCATTCCTTCCAAAGAAATCCCAGGGCTGATCTCCTTCAGAATGGACTGGTTGGATCTCCTTGCAGTCCAAGGGACTCTCAAGAGTCTTCTCCAACACCACAGTTCAAAAGCATCAATTCTTTGGTGCTCAGCCTTCTTCACAGTCCAACTCTCACATCCATACATGAC
>SJYS01017485.1:1674-21138 GCA_006410695.1 Philantomba maxwellii
GACTCCAGAGGAACCCCAAGATCCATGTCAGCACTGGAGAGGAAACCTCAGGTTCTGGTCGCAATTCCAGATGAGACCTAGGACCCGACACTGACTGGAGAGGAATCCCAAGGGGCCCCATGCAACTCGCGTGGAGAATGGTCTTTCCTGAGGCCACGCAAGCGGGTGCCTGAGGTCCCCATCGTAACTTGAGAGGGATCTGCTGCAACTCGAGAAAAACGAGGAGGTTCTCCCCTGCAGGCGAGATGAGGCCCTTTTCTGCTGCGGCGTCTCGAGGAAAACCATGCCTTCCCTCTTGAACCTTGCAAGGGTCCTTCCCACCCTTTCTGCAATTCAAGAAGTTCCCCGACAAAACCGTCCACATGCGGGGGGAACAGCGAGGGTCCCGGCATAACTCAGGAGGAGCCGCGTGTCCCCCTCATGAACTCGAGATCAGGGCCCTTTCTCTGCTTCATTGCAAAAGCATTTCCGCCATTACAGTCGGATCTCAGGAGGTGGTGCTCTTAACAGGAAAGCCAAGATCTCCAAGGGTCGTGCCAACATATTAAATTCCCCCAGATGTCTCAGTCCACTCCAGAGGAAACTGATTTCCCTGTCCCGCCTCAAAGGTCACCCCGAGCATGAAATCACACTACAGTGCCACGTGGAACAGTGCTGTGACACCTCGAGGGAAAGCCACAGATCTCTTTTTCAACTCGTCGGGAAGCCTGACACTGCTGCTACAGCTCGGGAGGAAAATGGACGTGTATGTCTCCACTCAAGAACAGTCCTGACTCCCCTGTGGGACTCCAGAGGAACCCCAAGATCCATGTCAGCACTGGAGAGGAAACCTCAGGTTCTGACCACAGTTCCAGNGTAACCTCTCAGATGTTGCAGATGGGCTATGATCCATCAAGAAGATTGGGTAAACAACAGACAGGAATAATTGAGCCAATTTGCCCAACTCCTCGCAAGCTATGCGCTGGATTGGGATATCCAAATTTATAATGGAGGCCATTGTTTTTGCTGCCGATCCCATTACATGGAAATCTCAAGATCCGGTATGGGTGGAACAATGGCCTCTGCCTAAAGAAAAATTGCTGGCAGCTAAAGAGTTAATCTTTGAACAACTAGAACTGGGACACGTTGAGCCCTCCAATAGCCCCTGGAACACTCCTATCTTTATCATTAAGAAAAAATCTGGTAAACGGCGACTTTTACAGGATTTGAGAGCCATTAATGCCACCATGGAGGATATGGGGGGCCTTACAACCTGGGCTCCCTTCCCCAGTAGCCGTCCCAGAGGGACATAATATAATTGTGATTGATTTGCAAGACTGTTTTTTCACTATTCCCTTAAATCCTGAGGNTTCAGACTCAAATTGAAGAGAGTAGGGAAAACCACTAGACCATTCAGGTATGACCTAAATCAAATTCCTCGACACTTATGTTCTGGATTTATAATGGAAGCCGTTGTTTTTGCTGCTGACCCCATTACATGAAAATCTCGGGATCCAGTGTGGGTGGAACAATGGCCTCTGCCTAAAGAAAAATTACTGGCAGCTAAAACGTTAATTACTGAACAACTAGAACTGGGACATATTGAGCCCTCCAATAGCCCTTGGAACACTCCTATTTTTGTCATTAAGAAAAAATCTGGTAAATGGTGACTTTTACAGGATTTGAGAGCAATTAATGCCACCATGGAGGACATGGGGGCCTTATAGCCTGGGCTCCCTTCCCCAGTAGCCGTTCCAGAGGGACATAATATAATTGTGCTTGATTTACAAGATTGTTTTTTCACTATTCCCTTAAATCCTGAGGATAAAAAGCGATTTGCCTTTAGTCTGCCATCAGAAAATCTTAAACAGCCTTATTTACGTTTTCAGTGGAAGGTTTTGCCTCAGGGAATGAAAAATAGCCCCACTCTATGTCAGAAATTTGTTAATGCCGCTCTAGAAGATACTAGAAATAAATATGAGCAGGTATATATGATTCACTATATGGATGATATTTTAATAGCTCATCCTGATAGAGCTCATCTACAAACTGTTCTCCAAGATTTAACCCAGGCATTGACAGATAGAGGTTTGAAAATTGCCCCAGAAAAGATTCAAATTAATCCGCCCATAACTTACTTGGGAAGAGTCATACATTCAGAAACNTAAATATGAAAAGGTATATATGATTCACTATATGGATGATATTTTAATAGCTCATCCTGACAGAGCTCATCTGCAAACTGTCCTCCAAGATTTGACCCAGGCATTGACAGAGAGAGGTCTAAAAATTGCCCCAGAAAAAATTCAAATCAATTCGCCCATAACTTACTTAGGAAGAATCATAAATTCAGAAACAGTGACTCATGCCCCGCTGCAATTGAGAAAAAACCATCTTATTATTTTAAATGATTATCAAAAACTTTTAGGTGATGTTAATTGGATTAGGCCATATATAAAATTAACCACTGCTGAATTGAAACCTCTTTTTAACATCTTACATTGGGATCCTGATCCAACTTCTAAAAGAAAATTAACAGCTGAGGCTCAGGAAGCCCTAGGCAAAGTAGAAGCAGCCTTATCGAATAGTTATGTAAAAAGAATTGATTTAATGATGACTTGGCAGTTCCTCTGTCTAGCTACTCCAACAGCGTCTACTAGAGTTCTGTGGCAAAGCGGCCCTCTAGAATGGGTCCATCTTCTCGCCCAAGCTAGAAAAGTCGTGGCTTCTTATCCCGGTCTAATTGCCACATTAATATTAAAAGGAAGGAAACAGCATTGACTTTTTGGTAACGAGCCATCAGAGATTGTAATTCCATATAATAAGGAACAACTTGATGCTCTTCTAATGTTTGATGATGATGGGCAGATTGCTATAGGGAATTATTGTGGTCAAATTTTGCATTATTTACCCTCACATGTTTTGCTAAATTTTATATCTAAGGATCCAATTATTTTTCCTATTAGATGCAAACAGTTCCCTATTCCAGATGCTCACATAGCCTTCACTGACAGGTCAGCTAACAGTAGAGCTTCCATAGTCACAAGAGATCATCAGAAAGTTTTGGAAACACAAGAAACTTCAGCTCAAAGAGCTGAAACCACAGCTGTCATAGAGGCTTTTGTTATGTTTGCAGAGGAAGAATTTAACCTTTACTCTGACTCTCAGTATGTGGTCAAGTTGTTTCCACACATTGAGACTGTAGTTCTGCCTAAAAACAAAACTGCTATCTTCCATTTGTTAACTAGACTGCAGCAGCAAATTTGGAAAATAAATTGACCATTCTTTATCGGCCAGATTCTTTGGGTCCATTCTGGTCTGCCTGGCCCTTTAAATGCTCTCAATGAATTGGCAGATTCGCTAACCAGGATTTCAATAGTTTCTGTTTTCGAAGAAGCCCGAGCTTCTCACTCACTTCATCATCAGAATGCCACTGCCTTACGATACCAGTTTCAAATTCCTCGAGAATCTGCCAGAGAGATTGTTCGTTCTTGCTTACATTGTCCTACAACTATGAATACTTTGCCTCTGGGAGTTAACCCACGCAGTCTCAAACCTAATGCACTCTGGCAAATGGATGTAACTCATGTCTCTTCATTTGGAAAATTGTCTATTGTTCATGTAACTGTGGATACCTTTTCTCATGTCATTATTGCTACTGCTCGTACAGGGGAAGCAGTTAAAGATGTAATACAACATCTTTTTACACGTTTTTCATATCTGGGCTTGCCAAAAGCTTTAAAAACTGATAATACCCCTGCTTACACTTCTAAATCTTTTCAGCAATTTTGTACAAAGTTTCAAATTAAATGTAACACTGGCATCCCTTATAATCCACAGGAACAAGCCAGCATGGAAAGAGCACATCAAACACTAAAAATCCATATTCAAAAACTACAAGAAGGAGAATTTAAATATAGTTCCCCCATCAGATTTTGCAACATGCTCTTTTTGTACTAAATAACTTAAATGCTGATTCATCCAGAAACACTGCAATGCTTCGCCATTGGTGCCCGGAGCAATTAGACATAAAGCCTTTGATAAAGTGGAAAGACCCCCTCCAGACAACAAAAAGTCCTGATCCATTAACTGCGGGTTGAGGAAGTGCTTGTATTTTTTCCACAGGGAGCAGATTCATCAACTTTGATCCCAGACAGACTTATTTGTCATGTCACAGTCCCCTAGGCACCTGGTTCACAAAAAAAAAAAAAGAAAGGGGGAACTCCTCTGCTGCCGCCACCACGGGAAACAGCCACGCGCGGGGCCAGTCTGACTGACTGATGGAACACAGTGCACATCACTCGCAGTCAGTAACAGTGCCAGCGTCCGTCTACGAAACTATGGGATAGAGACTTGATGGGGAAAGGAGATATATGGGAACTGCATACTAGTTGCTCAAATTTTCATGTAGCTTGGCCCCCACTAGGGCAAACGCTGGTTCAGCAGAGCGCAGGGCGAGGGCCGTGGCTGTGGCCGCGGCTCCAGTTGGCAGGAGAGACAAGATAAACATCAAGATCCTGGCAGGACTGACAGCTGCTGCAGTGCAAACTCCAACCAGAAAATGACTATTTACTTTATTTTAGCTCTTTTTCCTCTCCTTATGTTTTTCTTCTCACCAATGATTCCGGAAAACTTAATATACAAATGGACCTAGTGTAGTGACTTGTGAACAGAGTATGCTTTCATCTTAACTCCTCAAAATAATGTTTGCTCTTTTGTTGCTTTAAAAAACGTCCTGTAACTGTGACATCTTATTGATATGATAATTATGTTCTTGCTGTGTAACAACTGTTACTGTTATTGTTATTGTTACTATGACAGTGATCATTGACTCAACAAGTGTAAATGCCCAATATGTTGAAAAATCAAGTTTTAGGTGTTTGGAACAGCTCAGATATTAGTTTAGACTTAGGGAAACTTCATAATCATATTCAGACCTTGGAACACTCCCGATTAGATTTTACGACCACAGGAGTAGCCAATGACTTTTTTGACACCTTCTCTAACTTCATTTCTGGAATGACTACTCTGTCTACTGCTTTTAGTTTGCTCTAAATCTTCCTCCTTATAATCATTCTTCCTTGTATTGTCAGGATTCTTCGACAGAACATTCAGAGCCTTACAACTGAACTACCTGGCTGTTTTAAAAAATAAAATAAATAAAGGGGAGATGCTGGGGGCCAGCATGAGGAATCCCACCCGTGACAGGGTCTTGAGGAAGGAAGCCTGAGAAAACGCAAGGACGTGATCAGGCTTCAGGGCTTCCCCCTGGAATTTTCTGAGCATCCACCCCCCAAGACCAGAGCCTGCCTGCAGGACTCATACAGCTGAGCATGTGATTGTTTGAGGCCTCCCAACCGCGGGAGGCACAGGAAGCTTAAAACATCCTAAGAATGCAGAAGCTTCCGAAGAGTCAAATTATTACAATAGGACTGATTAAAGGTTTCATTTGTTGAGCCAAATACTTGCTGCCAAATTTTCATATCTTTTATTTGTTGATATAGTTGGTATAAGAAAAAACAACTAGCAACATTAGATCCTTGAGTTAAGTACCTTCTTTGTTATAACCCACTGTGCCTTATAGAGATGTAACTTTAGTGCTTTAAGGAGATGCAGATTAAAGAAAAACACTTCAGGGGAAATGAGATTAACATTCATTAAGAAAGAGAGCCAAAAAAGTGTTAACAAGTCTCTTGGCCAGAAGATGGTGTAAATTACCTAGGACTTGTGTATACAGCTAGGTAATGCAGAGAAAAAAGCCTGGTTTTGATAAGAGTCTGGGCTGCTAATGCTGCATAATTTTGTATTGCCCAATTGTTCTCCACGTATTATCAAGGGTATGGAAAGCCTTCTGAACAACAGAGGCCGGGCCAGTCTTTGGAAGGACTGGTTTCCCACGTGTCTCCTCTTTACTCTAATTTCAGGCTGAATTCCCATCTGGGGTGTGGAGGCTCACCGAGTCTATTTACTTGCCCGGGCTTCTGAGATCCACACAAGAGGGAGCCCAAGGCAGGGCACCCTCCGATATTCAAGTGGACACCTGTGGCCCATTGTAGACAGTGCAAGTTCCTTGTCTGGAACTTTATTGGTTTTCCAGGTAAACCAAGTTAATCAGCCTCTTTTCTCCACTTAATTTTCCTACTACACTGTTTCTTCCTAATCTAATCTTATATTAATAAATAAATAAGTCTTTCCTCGCCAACACCATCCCCGCTTAGAATTCCCTGGATCCACTGGGGCTGGACCCTGGCAGCACAGTACAGGGAAAGAATAAGCTATGGAGACTAGGGCACCTGAATGACAGGTTATGTGTGGACATGGGCAATGGGCAGGGACGACAGAAGAGACGAATAAATACCAGAGTATGCAGGTAGTGAAACTCATTGGAGATGCTTAAGTGGAGGAGTGATAGTTTCTGATATCTCTTCTGTGAAGTAGTGATAATAATAAATTGACTTTTGAGGACCAATTGTCCTTTAGTCTTAGGATGCTGTATCTTCAACTTGCCTGAAATAAGCAGTACCAGGGGAAGAGACTGCTGCTTGGCCTAGTCCCTACTCCAGGACATAACAGTAGCTCCAGCTTCAGGGTAGCAAACTAGTGGTATTTTCTCCTCCCCAAACATTTCTTGAAGGGGTAGGATACAAGATGGAATAGGTGTTAGGACCTAATGAGGGAACATATTGCAGCCATCCTTGAAATCCTGCATCAGCAGCCATAGTTCCACGTAGTTCTAGCAGCATGATTAAAAACACATTTATTTTCTTCAGCTTTTCATTACTGGAATTTGACAGCAACCAGCCCTTTTAAGACTTCCTCATGGGCACCGGTGCTTCTAGATACACACCAGCTTCTCTTGAACCCAGCATCAAGCTGTATTTCTTATTTTAACTGTAGGTACAATGACTACCACTGTGCCTCAAACCTATTGAACTTGTTGCAGAACATGTCCAGGAGGGGTAAGTTGTAAGAACTTCTTAATCTGCAATTGGTTCTCTATGCCTCTGGGTTCTGTGTCCATTTGGGACTTGTCAATACCTGGTCTCTAGAATCTCTTACAAAGAACATAAACTCTAGATGTATTGGCTTATCCCTGGAGCCCTAAGGGGAAATCAGTGCCACTAGCTCATGGCCCCGTTACTACCATCCCCAAGGGAACACAAGATCGGCAGCATCATTATCATTGTGTGGAAGTTTTGGGAGGTGAAGTCTAGAAAAAAGAAATGTGGAAACATAAAAGTTAATTGTGTTGGACACAGATATTCCCATTCTTCTTCACTGCACTCTACTCCATCATCTGCCTATTTCTCCTGCTTCAGGTATTGAATGGCAGTAAAGAATGGATTTTTCTGTTTGTTTGTTCTTTTCTTTTTTTTTTTTAAGGAAAAAAAACGGGGCTCAATGAATTGGTAGGTAGGCAAGATTTTGAGAGTTTAAGCTTTTTTCCAATCAATCCCTCTATCTGTGACTCATCCCAGTCCACAATATCATAAACCTGTTTCATTAACAAGTATACCTCTGGAATTTCAGGAAGACTCTCTGGAGCAAAAGCTTGTACAGGTTGCTTTGTCTTGAAAGAGATGCAGGAAACTACATGGGTAATGGTTTTCTTCATAACGAAGAATGATAGTTCTTCTAAATATCTAACTTAATAGAGTAGAAATACCAAACCACTCCTCTTCTTGCCTACAAAATCCCAAGGACAGAGGAGCCAAGCAGCCTACATTCCATGGGGTCACACAGTCGAACATGACTGAGCAAACACACATACACACACAGAGATATCTAACTTATCTTCAGATAAAAATTGTCCTCTGTTTTTGAAAGTGGTATATTCAGTTTACACTTAAGGATGAATCTTTTTCTCTAAATTATCTTTGTGCTTTTTTTTTTTNTTGGACACAGATATTCCCATTCTTCTTCACTGCACTCTACTCCATCATCTGCCTATTTCTCCTGCTTCAGTATTGAATGGCAGTAAAGAATGGATTTTCTGTTTTTTGTTTTTGTTTTTTGTTTTTAAGGAAAAAAAATGGGGCCCAATGAATTGGAAAGTAGGCAAAATTTCATGAGTTTAAGCTCTTTTTCAATCGGTCCCTCTATCTGTGACTCATCCCAGTTCACAGTATCATAAATCTGTCTCATTAACAAGTGTACCTCTGGAATTTCAGGAAGACTCTCTGGAGAAAAGAACTTGTACAGGTTGCTTTGTCTTAAAAGAGATGCAGGACAAAACAGGGGGAATGGTTTTCTTCAGCTCTAAATATCTTACTTAATAGAGGAGAAATACCATTCATGTTTTCTTGCCTGTAAAATCCCAAGGACAGAGGAGCCAAGCAGCCTACATTCCATGGGGTTGCACAGTCAAACATGACTGAGCAAACACACACACACACACACACACAGATATCTAACTTACATTCAGATAAAAACTGTTCTGTTTTTGAAATTGGTATATTCAGTTCACACTTATGGATTNTCATGTTTTCTTGCCTGTAAAATCCCAAGGACAGAGGAGCCAAGCAGCCTACATTCCATGGGGTTGCACAGTCAAACATGACTGAGCAAACACACACACACACACACACACAGATATCTAACTTACATTCAGATAAAAACTGTTCTGTTTTTGAAATTGGTATATTCAGTTCACACTTATGGATTAATCTTTTTCTCTAAATTATCTTTGTGCTTTTTTTTTTCATGGTCTATTTGCTGTTTCTTTTCCTGTAAAAGAAACTAAACAAACAAACAAACAAACAAAAAAAAACAGTTTCCTCCTATGTGGAGAGAGTTTTTCTTCCTTTCCTCCATCAACATTTTGGAATTTCNTCAGCTTCTCTTTATCTGGAACTCTAAACTACTTTCTAAAGTGCAGTTCATTCTTAAGAACCAACATCTGTCCCTACTAGCAACAGGGAGCATTTAGAAGTTGAACTCAATAAAAGATCCCTGATCATCAGTCAGGAGTGAAAATCAAGTCTTCAAAAGTGTGCAGTTAGGATCTTGCATGAGTAGTCTGGACTCCAATAATTGAGAGTCCAGATTGATTGTATCCAAGCTGCAGTCCTGTAGCTGTCAAAGAAAAATTGTAGATAGATATTAAAGTGTTCTGGAAAAGACAATGGCACCCCACTCCAGTACTCACGNAATCAAGTCTTCAAAAGTGTGCAGTTAGGATCTTGCATGAGTAGTCTGGACTCCAATAATTGAGAGTCCAGATTGATTGTATCCAAGCTGCAGTCCTGTAGCTGTCAAAGAAAAATTGTAGATAGATATTAAAGTGTTCTGGAAAAGACAATGGCACCCCACTCCAGTACTCACACCTGGAAAATCCCATGGATGGAGGAGCCTGGTAGGCTGCAGTCCACGGGGTCGCTAAGAGTCGAACACGACTGAGCGACTTCCCTTTCACTTTTCACTTTCATGCATTGGAGAAGGAAATGGCAACCCACTCCAGTGTTCTTGCCTGGAGAATCCCAGGGATGGGGGAGCCTGGTGGGCTGCCGTCTATGGGGTCGCACAGAGTCAGACACGACTGAAGTGACTTGGCAGCAGCAGCAGCATTAAAGTGTTCAAAACAGATTTTATTCAGGACTGTTGAAATGTGGAAAAAGAGAGTTCAGTATAGAGCTGGTTCAATTCCAAATACGAAAGTGGAAAGTGGAAATTGATAGCCAGGGAGCCATGTGAGACTCAGTGAGTGGAAAATAACTAAGAAGAAACATTAATGGGTATAGGAACTTCTGGCTAATTAATAGAATTTTGCTGAAAATTGTAATCCAGCTGATGGATGTGGAGGGTGGTCAGACATGGAAGGTAAAGGGCTCTTTCTTGGTTGACTTAACTGTGTTCTTGCTAAGGATTTTGAAAGGAGTGCACAAATGGGCCTAAAGGAACACCCAACTTCTTTGTTACAAGTCAGTCTTCAGTTTTTGGAGTTCTTGAAGCACTTCAGTGTTCTTTGCTCAGCACAATGACCTCCCATGCAGAAAGGAGTTGCCTTGGACACCAGCACACAAACAAGTAGAAAGGGTTGTTGGGACCAAAGCCCTCACCAATGTTGTCTGCATCCTTCATGGGCAAAGATATTTAATTACCGAGAGCAGCACTTATGCTAATGTTTCTGTTGGGGTCATCAGTGATTGAGAAAACTACAAATAAATGACCCAAGAAATTGTTTCAAAGAAAAAGTGGAAGCTTACCTAAGCTGTCCAAGACCAAGTCAAGGTCCAGAGACTTTGGGCCATGGGAACTTCTCCTTGACCTTGACCTTGACCTAGAGAAGGCAAGCAGGTTCCTGCCTGGGTCTGATGCAAGCTCAGGAACAATCCTTGGAGAAACCAAGATAAAAGCACGTTCCCACTTCCTAAGATTTTNCATGTCTACTTACTTGCCCTGGCTTTTAAGTCCTGTGAGAGAGCCCAAGGTGGGGCACTCTCTGAGATTTAAACGGACGCCGGTGGCCGAACGTAAATGAAGTTTTATTAGTTCAGCCTCTTTTCTCCACTTAATTTTCCTACTATACTATCTCTTTCTAATCTAATCTTATATTAATAAATACGTTTTCCTCGCCGACGCCGTCCCCGCTTCGAATTCCCTGGACCCCCCGGGGCTGGACCCCGGCAGGTACACATTGTTTACAATGGATCATTTTTTGCTATTTTCACAGGTCTCCACTTCCTACTGCCTGCCCATAGCTGTCAGGTTACCCAGCACAGGAAAGTGTTAGAACATTACCAGCTGCCTTGGAGACCAAGCCCAACAAGCTCCACTCTGGTTCCCTTGACTATCTGTATCAGGTACTGATCGTTTTCTTTTTCACACAATGTACCATTATATTTTGCATTTATATATTGGTATCACACTCTTTTATAGACTTGATGTTTCACTAATGATGTATAATAGCTTTCCAGTATTCTCCCTGCTGTTTTTACTTCCAGTAGATTTTATTTCTACGATTTGTGGTTTTTGAATTAACATCTCTCCTTCATCAGTTCAGTTCAGTTCATTTCAGTAGTTCAGTCATGTCAGACTCTTTGCNTTTTTCCTCGCCGACGCCGTCCCCGCTTCGAATTCCCTGGACCCCCCGGGGCTGGACCCCGGCAAGTGGCGCCCGGAACAGGCTATTCGAAGGTAGGTCTCCTCCAGTGTGCAGTTTTCGGGACGGATAGGACCCCACTCAGGGTGTCGCGGACCCCCCTGCATAAGATAGGTAGGGAAAGAAGGGTGGGAAGTTTGGGGTTGAAAGAAACCCGGTTAAGAGGTTGAAAGAAACCTGCTCTCTTCGGGCCAAAAACCCCCCTTGCAAAAAGTAAAACTTTTTGTTAAGGCAGACTTTTCTAAAAATCTTAATTTTCTGACATGGGTAACAGTGAATCAAAAGAAAGACAGCTTTTTATAGGAGTAATCTTACAGTTGCTAACTAAACGAGGAATTAAAGTTAAGAAATCTAATATTCACTCATTTTTTTCATTTGTACAAGAACAGTGTCCTTGGTTCCCAGAAGAGGGCACTGTTAATTTAGATACCTGGGAGAAAGTAGGGAAACAATTAAAAACTTACCATGCTGAACATGGCTCAGAAAAGGTGCCTACTGACGCCTTTTCCTTATGGAATATGATTAGGGACGCTCTAGACCCTGCCCCTGAATCTGAAAAAGTACATCTTAAAGAGGAAAGTGCAGACAAAAAGGTATCTATCGAAGAGGAGAGTGAGGAAAAGGAGGCTATACCTAGCTATCGGCAGCTGAATGAGATGTTAGCTGCAATGACTGCCCAGGAAAAGGTAAAAGATAGAGAGGAGAAAAAAGATCAATTTTCAGATGAGGAAGATTCGGAAGAGGAAGTAACTCAAGATCATTCTGATGAGGATTGGCCTTTATTAAATAAAGATGCTCCAAGGAGTTTAAGAGAAACTTCCCCAATGAGATCATCTGCTCCAAGGAGCTTAAGAAAAACATCCCCAACCAGACCACTTGCTCCCAGGGATTCAAGAGAAACTTCCTCAATTGAGCCTTCTGTTTCCAGAGGCTCAAGAGATATGTCCCCTATCAGGTCATATGCAGCTAGGAGCTTAAGACAGACATCCCCAGGTAAAACATCCATAAGATCTAAATACCAAACAGATAAAAAATCTCCAAAGTACGAAGAAACTGACATAGGACACCCTCTGCCCGCTCCTCCTTACAAGGGTGAGGGGCCTCCACTAGAAGCTCCCCTAAGAAGGGTTTTCTCTAGCCCCAATGNAAAGATAGAGAGGAGAAAAAAGATCAATTTTCAGATGAGGAAGATTCGGAAGAGGAAGTAACTCAAGATCATTCTGATGAGGATTGGCCTTTATTAAATAAAGATGCTCCAAGGAGTTTAAGAAAAACTTCCCCAATTAGATCATCTGCTCCAAAGAGCTTAAGAAAAACCTCCCCAACTAGACCACTTGCTTCCAGGAATTCAAGAGAAACTTCCTCAATTAAGGCTTCTGCTTCCAGAGGCTCAAGAGATATGTCCCCTATCAGGTCATATACAGCTAGGAGCTTAAGACAGACATCCCCAGATAAAACATCCATAAGATCTAAATACCAAACAGAAAAAAAATCTCTAGAGTATGAAGAGAGCGACATAGAACACCCTCTGCCCCCTCCTCCTTACAAGGGTGAGGGGCCTCCACTAGAAGCTCCCCTAAGAAGGGTTTTCTCTAGCCCCAATGATGAATTTGATCCCCATCTTGAGGCTTGTTTTCCCATAATATTTGATGAAAGTGGTGGAGGAAGAGCCCCCCACTGGGAACCCATTCCAATGAAAATGATTAAAGAACTAAAACAGGCTTGTGCTTCGTATGGGCCTAAAGCCCCATACACTATAACCTTGGTAGAGGCTTTAGCGGGCAGATGGATGACACCCCATGACTGGAAGACAGTCGCTAAAGCTTGTCTGTCTGGAGGGCAATATGTACTATGGAGAGCTGAATATGAAGATCTTGCCCAAAAACAGGCTGATGCTAATCAAAAATATGGTCCAAGGTATATTGTTAAAAGTATGTTGGCAGGGACTAATGATTTTGGAACTCTTAGAGATCAGATGGGTTTAGACAGAAACACTTTAAACCAAGTAACCGCCTGCGCCCTTGGGGCTTGGCGTCTGTTGCCTGAAGGGAAAGACTCAACCTCTTCCTTCTCAAACGTTAAACAAAAACCAGAAGAGCCATATGAGGATTTTATATCAAGACTTGCAGAGGCAGTCCACAGAGCAATTTCCAATACTGAGGCAGCTGGAATACTAATAAAACAACTGGCATTTGAAAATGCTAATTCTACCTGCCAGGCCATTCTACGTCCTATTAAAAAAACTGGACAAAAACAATAGATTATATCAGGCAATGTGCAGATGTAGGACCAGCAATGATGCAGGGTGTTGCCATAGCTGCAGCCATGAAGGGAAATTCCTACCAGCAGGCAGTTCAGTCCTTTTTTACAAACAAGAATAACCCACCAAAGAGTCATTCCAGTAGTCCAGGCCAGAATATTGGTTTATCCAAGGCCTGCTTCTCTTGCGGAAGAGAAGGGCACTTTATGTGTGCTTGTCCCCAAAAAGCAGCTGGTTCTTCTCTGCCGAATTCTGCCTCCACGGCTGTGTCTGCTAATCTCCCTAGGTCTCTCTGCCCTCGCTGCCAAAGAGGATATCATTGGGCAAGAGACTGCAGGTCAAAATTCCATAGAAATGGAACTCCTTTGGGCCCTGACCAGCAGTCGGGAAACGGATTGAGGGGCCAGCCCCAGGCCCAGACAATAATCGGGGCAGCCTCACTGAACCCATTCATTCCCTTCGTCCCATCACAGAACTCATCAGAGCAACCCCAGGCAGCGCAGGACTGGACCTCAGTTCCACCACCTCAACAATATTAACACCAGATAGCCCCACTATAAAAATCCCTACAGGAGTTAAAGGCCCATTACCGACAGGTTTAGTGGGAATTATATTAGGCAGAAGTTCCTTAGCTATGCAAGGTCTCACAATTATCCCTGGAGTAGTTGACTCAGATTATACAGGAAAAATCCAGATAATGATTTCACCCCCAACTAAAACTTTCCAAATTCATCAGGGACAAAGAATAGCACAGCTTTTGCTCTTGCCTTACCGCGCTGCCATAAGACACACAGCTACTCAGAGTGAAAGGCAGGAAAAGGGATTTGGGTCTAGTGATATGGTTTTTTGGATAACAAAAATTACTCAGAAACGTCCTATGAAAACTATTCTGATTAATGGCAAATCTATTACGGGGCTATTAGACACAAGAGCAGATGTTTCTTGCATTTCAGGAAAAGACTGGCCCAGCTCCTGGCCCACACATACTACCGAAAATAACTTGGTGGGATTAAAAAGAGCCCCCACAGTGGCTAAAAGTGCAAAAATTTTAAATTGGCAATTTGAAGATACCTGTGGAACTTTCCAACCTTATGTTGTTCCTTCGCTCCCCTTTACCTTGTGGGGGAGGGACGTGCTATCTCAAATGGGAGTGTTACTTTTTAGCCCTGATGATAAAGTAACCGCTCAGATGTTGCAGATGGGCTATGATCCATCAAGAGGATTGGGTAAACAACAGACAGAAATAATTGAGCCAATTTGCCCAACTCCTCGTAAGCTACGCGCTGGATTGGGATATCCAAATTTATAATGGAGGCCATTGTTTTTGCTGCCGACCCCATTACATGGAAATCTCAGGATCCGGTATGGGTGGAACAATGGCCTCTGCCTAAAGAAAAATTGCTGGCAGCTAAAGAGTTAATCTTTGAACAATTAGAATTGGGACATATTGAGCCCTCCAATAGCCCCTGGAATACTCCTATCTTTATTATTAAGAAAAAATCTGGTAAATGGCGACTTTTACAGGATTTGAGAGCCATTAATGCCACCATGGAGGATATGGGAGCCTTACAGCCTGGGCTCCCTTCCCCAGTAGCCATTCCAGAGGGACATAATATAATTGTGATTGATTTGCAAGACTGTTTTTTCACTATTCCCTTAAATCCTGAGGATAAAAAGCGATTCGCTTTTAGTCTGCCATCAAAAAATCTTAAACAGCCTTATTTACGGTTTCAGTGGAAGGTTTTGCCTCAGGGAATGAAAAATAGCCCCACTCTATGTCAAAAATTTGTTAATGCCGCTCTAAAAGATACTAGGAATAAATATGAGCAGGTATATATGATTCACTATATGGATGATATTTTAATAGCTCATCCTGATAGAGCTCATCTACAAACTGTTCTCCAAGATTTAACCCAGGCATTGACAGATAGAGGTTTAAAAATTGCCCCAAAAAAGATTCAAATTAATCCGCCCATAACTTACTTGGGAAGAGTCATACATTCAGAAACAGTGACTCATGCCCCGCTGCAATTGAGAAAAGATCATCTTGTTACTTTAAATGATTATCAAAAACTCTTAGGTGATATTAATTGGATTAGACCATATTTAAAATTAACCACTGCCGAATTGAAACCTCTTTTTAACATTCTACGTGGGGATCTTGACCCAACTTCTAAAAGACAATTAACAGCAGAGGCTCAGGAAGCCCTAGGCAAAGTAGAAGCAGCCTTATCAAATAGTTATGTAAAAAGAATTGATTTGACTATAACTTAGCAGTTCCTTTGTCTAGCTACTCCAACAACGCCTACGGGAGTTCTGTGGCAAAGCGGCCCCTTAGAATGGATCCATCTCCCCACCCAAGCTAAAAAAGTGGCTACCTATCCAGGTTTAATTGCCACATTAATGCTAAAAGGAAGGAAACGGAGCATTGAATTGTTTGGTAAAGAGCCATCAGAGATTGTAATTCCATATAATAAAGAGCAGCTTGATTCCCTTCTAATGTTTGATGAAGATTGGCAGATTGCTATAGGGAATTACTGTGGTCNTCCATCTTCCCGCCCAAGCTAAAAAAGTTGTGGCTTCTTATCCAGGTTTAATTGCCACATTAATGTTAAAAGGAAGGAAACGGAGCATTGAATTATTTGGTAAAGAGCCATCAGAGATTGTAATTCCATATAATAAAGAGCAGCTTGATGCCCTTCTAATGTTTGATGAAGATTGGCAGATTGCTGTAGGGAATTACTGTGGTAAAATTTTGCATCATTTCCCCTCGCATGTCTTGTTAAATTTTATGTCCAAACATCCAGTTATTTTCCCTATTAGATGTAAACAGTTCCCTATTCCAGATGCTCAGATAGCCTTTACAGACGGATCTGCTAATGGTAAAGCCTCTATAGTTACTAGAGATTGTCAGAAAGTTTTGGAAACACAAGAAACTTCAGCTCAAAGAGCTGAAATCACAGCTGTTATAGAGGCCTTTGTTATGTTTGCAGAGCAGGAATTTAATCTTTACTCTGACTCTCAGTATGTGGTCAGGCTGTTCCCACATATTGAGACTGCAGTTCTGCCTGAAAACAAAACTGCTATCTTTCATTTACTAACTAGATTGCAACAGCAAATTTGGAAAAGAAATCGGGCATTCTTTATCAGCCACATTCGGGCCCATTCCCGTCTGCCTGGCCCTTTAAATATTCTCAATGATCTGGCAGATTCGCTAACCAGGATTTCAGTGGCTTCTGTTTTTGAAGAAGCCCGAGCCTCTCACTCACTTCATCATCAGAATGCCACTGCCTTGCGATACCAGTTTCAAATTCCTCGAGAATCTGCCCGAGAGATTGTTCGCTCCTGTTTACATTGTCCTACTGCCATGAATGCTCTGCCTCTGGGAGTTAACCCTTGCGGTCTCAAACCTAATGCACTCTGGCAAATGGATGTAACTCATATCTCTTCATTTGGAAAATTGTCTTTTGCTCATGTAACTGTGGATACCTTTTCTCATGTTATTATTACTACTGCTCGTACAGGGGAAGCAGTTAAAGATGTAATACAACATCTTTTTACATGTTTTTCATATCTGGGCTTGCCTAAAGCTTTAAAAACTGATAATGCCCCTGCTTATACTTCTAAATCTTTTCAGCAATTTTGTACAAAGTTTCAAATTAAACATAACACCGGCACCCCTTATAATCTGCAGGGACAAGCCATTGTGGAAAGAGCACATCAGACACTGAAAATCCATATTCAAAAACTAAAAGAAGGGGAATTTAAATATAGTTCCCCCCATCAGATTTTGCAACATGCTCTTTTCGTAATAAATAACTTAAATGCTGATTCATCTGGAAATACTGCAATGCTTCGCCATTGGTGCCCGGAGGAACAAAATGCAAAACCATTAGTAAAATGGAGGGACCTCCTCTCCGGACAATGGAAAGGTCCCGACCCCTTATTAACCAGCGGGCGAGGGTATGCTTGTATTTTTCCATAGGACGCAGACTCTCCAATTTGGGTTCCAGACAGATTGATTCACCATGTCTCAGCTCCCCGAAGACCAGACCCCCCTGCCACCGCAGCCTCTAAAGAGGAAGAAGCCTTCTCTTCCCCCGCTCCCTCTGCCAGCACGGGAAGCGTCGCAGACCCCGGGGCCACTGACATCGGAGATCCCGGATGAGCGTGAAACGGAGCCACCCACTGGACGGATGTCACGACTTCAGATACAGGATACTGCTCCCCCTAATTTCTTACCCCGCAGGAATCCACTAGGACGCCCAGCTCAGTCAACCCAACTAGCCTCCATACCCACCTGGGGACAGATTAAGGCTCTCTGTCGCCAGGCACAGGGGATGGCTTCCCTACAGGGATCTCCTGCCTCTCCTGAAAAGGTGTTTATTGCCATGCTTGCTTTGCTCTCTTGCCAGGTAAGCATCTCTCCCATTCCAACCAAATATTGGGCGTTTCTTCCGGATCCTCCAACTTTCCAAGTTGTTACTTGGAACAGTGACCCCATACGGGTTAATACAGACCAACCTCGCCTTTTGGGAGGATCCTATACTTCTTATATAAAAGAACAATACCCCATTAATTTCAATTATACCTTTAAAGGACTAGCAGATGATTTTCCTGTTTGCTTTAATTTTCCTTCTGGTCATACAGGAAACTTCATTACTAAGAGAGGATGCGTTGGCGCCTCTACAAAAGCAGTTATGACAGATTCCCCGACCTCTAAATCTGCATCTAAAGGGGATCGGTCTGCTTGGATATTACAAGCTTGTATGCTTGGGGTCCTTGACCCCTATAAGTCCTTGTCTCTTAACACTCCATCAGAATATCCAAATTGTGACGATGTTGCTCCTTCGGATGGCATATGGGAAACTATAGATGATCATTCAGGATATCCGATTTGGAAATCTTGTATTTATAATTCGAGAATTGACTACAGAATATCAGGAGGAAAAAACTGTACAATTCAGGACTGGAGCAACCCAAGTCCAGGTCAGGACCCTGAGTCCGACGATGGCTTTATCAATAGATTGGAGAATTGGAAAGAATATTCAGTTCCTTGGCCATTAGTCGCCACTAGATGGCATCATAATCAATTTGTTCCCCCTATGCTGTCTTATACAGCTAAAGGTAAAACTTTTTGGCAGCCAGAAATTTGGAAAGCCCTTGCCGCTACTGCCCCTATTATTTTAACCCAACCAAAAAATACCTCTAGTTACTCTATTTTAGCTTGTCTACGCTCTCCTTATGTTTTTCTTTTCACTAATGATTCTAGGAGGCTTAACATACGGTTGAATTACACAGGTGGACCCCATGTAGTGCTTGTGAACAATATATGCTTTCATCTTGTTTAACTCCTCAATATAATATTTGTTTTTTCATGGTTTTAAAATGTCCGCCCTATCTCATGGTGCCTGTAACTGTAGCCACATATTGGTATGATAATCAACCATGGCATAGCTGTGATGCAACAGCTACAAGATTTAATGCGGACGATGGTTTGTGGGCTTACTCATTTTGGGAATTTCAGCTTTAATAACTGCAATTACTTCTGTTACTGTGGCAGCATTATCATTATCTCAACAAGTGCATGCTGCACAATATGTTGATACTGTATCCAAAAATGTTTCTTTAACGCTGGCAACACAGGAAGCTATAGATAGGAAGCTAGAAATGAGGGTTGATGCCTTAGAAGAAGCTATAATGCATATTGGGACTGAATTACAGAGTTTAAAAGTAAAAATGGCTCTTTCATGTCATGCCAACTACCGGTGGATATGTGTTACATCCCTGAAAGTAAACGAGACGGATTTTGAATGGGAAAGAATTAAAAATCATATTTTAGGTGTTTGGAACAGCTCAGATATTAGCTTAGACTTAAGGAAACTTCATAATCAGATTCAGACCTTGGAACACTCCCGATTGGATTTTACTGCCGCAGAAGAAGCCAATGACTTTTTCCACACTCTCTCTAACTTCATTTCTGGAAAGACTGTTCTGTCTACTGTTTCTAGTTATGTTGCTGTGGGTGCCATAATCTTGCTCCTCGTAATCATTCTTCCTTGTATTGTCAGGATTCTTCGGCAGAGCATTCGGAATCTCGCAACAGAAGTGCACCTGATTTTTT
>SJYS01017487.1:0-12910 GCA_006410695.1 Philantomba maxwellii
TGTGAAGCTGTCCAAGGTGATGGGATAATGCAACACACAGGCACAAATCACTCAGCTGTCCAGGGAAAGCAGTTCAAGCCATGTCCACTGATCTGCAGGTCAGTCCCTGTCATGACCAAATGCCAAGATTTTGTAACCTTTGAGGTTAAGTCATAGAGTTACAAGTGAAACCTGACATGATCGATGATCAAGTGAAAGAAAATAACCAGGACAAAGAGAGCTGGGTACTTACCAAAATTAATGTTCCTGGAGAAGGAAACTTGTACAGATGTGATATTTGGACTGTAAAGACAGCTGCGTATGGAAGAATTGATGCTTTTAAAATGTTACTTGGACTGCAAGGATGCTAAAGGAAATCAGTCCTGAATATACATTGGAAGCACTGATCCTGAAGCTGAAACTCCAATAATCTGGACCCCTGATGCGAAGAATGGACACATTGGACAAGACCCTGATGCTACGAATCATTGAAGCCAATAAGAGAAGAGGATGAGATGGTTAGATAGCATCACTGACTTGAACAACATGAGTCTGAGGAGGTTCTGGGAGTTGGTGATGGACAGGGATGCATGACATGCTGCAGAATATGGGGTCGCAAAAGTTGAACACAAATGAACTGAATTGAACTGAAGAAAATGAGAGACTAAACTGAATTGAACTTAAATGTAGAAGTACCTACACTTTTACATGCAAATATAGTGATGCTTGTTTTCCTCCATGATCTATCTAATTTTTTATTTTACTTTATGAAAATTTGAATGCTGTTTTTCTCATGTGAAATTTGGACTTGTCTATACTTCATATATGAATTTAGGTAGTAGTTTTCTACCATTATATGTGAAGTTCTTGATATTTCACATAGGACAAAAGGCACTGCTTTTTGGAGATATGGAAAACCTGTAGGAAAATGGAATTATCTCTATTGCACAAATGAAATCTGCACACCACTGCTTCTTAATGAAGTAAGGAGTTTGCTGTATTTTTAATAATATATACCAAAACAAAGGATTAATTCCATGAAGTGGGGAATGGTTTGTTTATACTGTATCAAAACCTAGTTGTTAAGTCTCCATCATGGAACTTGGACTTCTCTATACTTCATATTTCAGTTCAGAATGGAGATNTCTATTGCACAAATGAAATCTGCACACCACTGCTTCTTAATGAAGTAAGGAGTTTGCTGTATTTTTAATAATATATACCAAAACAAAGGATTAATTCCATGAAGTGGGGAATGGTTTGTTTATACTATATCAAAACCTAGATGCTAAGTCTCCATCATGGAACTTTGACTTCTCTATGCTTCATATTTCAGTTCAGAACAGAGATTTTCCTATAAGAAAATGGAAATATCTATATTTCATATGAAGCACTGGTTCTTCAGCTAAAGAAAGATCTATGTTTCCTGTTTGCTTATGTTTTCACATGCCTTGAACATTTGTGTGTCTACCCACATGAACTTGTTGCCCACGTTTGTGTAACTTTCTGTGTGGGTGTGTGTCCAACCACAGTAGACAGAGATGAATGTTACAGACCATGAGATATGGAGCAAGCAGAAGACTGCACCAGGCATCCATAGAGTGTGGGAGACTGGCCCATGAATCTCTGAGGTGGTACTGTTCAAGACCAGAATGAGGAAAGGATGGCCAGTGACAACTCAAGACAGTGTGTTCACAAATTTCAATTTACAACAAGAGACATAAACAAGCTCAGAGTTTCGGCGGTGTTGATGTGTGTATGTTTACCAGGAAACGGATGTGGAAGGCTTGAGGACTCATCCAGTGTAAATCCAGTGGTGTGGGCCTTTTAAAATATGGCCTGTGGACCCCTCAGTCTATGAGAACTGGGCTGGCCTGTGGAAATGTTCGATATGGCTATTACGGGATCTAAGTCTGTGAAGAGGTGAAGGTCCTTCAGAAAAGAGTAGAAACTGGAAGGAGGAGGAACAGAAAGATAAGCTACTGCACTGGAGAAGTTTTCCATATTACAGGAAGGCTCTGGGATAGTGCTGCCTTGGGTCAGCCCATCACGGGGCACAACTCTCTCTTTACAATGAACAATTTCATCATGTGAGATACATTTCATGATAAGGTAGGATCTTTCATTGTGAAAGCACAGGCATCCTAGAAGAGAGGAGAAGACCTTGGCTCTGTCCATGGGCTTCCAGCCTATCTGACAGAACAGAAGGTGAAGAAAGTGCCGAGGTGGGATGGAGGCATTTTCCCCTTTGCTGGTTTGTGCCTTCTGAGGAAATGAAGATGGCAAAGTAGAGGGTGTGAACTCATCTTTTCCTGTGAGAGTTCCAAAATTACATCTTGTTATTGAATGACCACTGACAGGAAAATGTTGTATCCCACCAAAAACAAAACAAAACAAACAAAGAAACAACAACAACAAAAAATGTCCAAGGCAAAAGAAAAGTCAAAACAAGACTGTAGGAGGGGTGAATTTGCAATTAGAATCAATATCTACCAGCCAAACTGAGAGTGCTCAATAAAACATTTTTTTGTGCACATATACCCAGGGACCCCACAAAGACAGAGTCAAAACTGCGTTTGAGAGACTGAGTTTCTCCTGCAGAGGAATGGGCCAGCAGTGGCCTGACAGGGAAGAGAAAAGTTCTGTCTGCTACAGGCCTTGTTCATGCAGTTTGTGATATAAGCCCTCTCAGAGGAGGTAAACTTTCAACCCACCAAAAACTGGCCAAGCGCACAATCCACAAATTTCAGAATAGTTATTCTAAAGAAATTCTTGTACAGGTAAAGAAGCTTTAGGATCACTACCAATTGTTCAACCTGGGAATCTGGCAAAGGGACTGAGAACATTCAGGGAATTTGACTTTGGAGGCCAGTTGAATTTGATTATAGAACTTCCACAGGTCTGAAACAGACTGCTGGAGGGCACAAACAAAACTTTGTGTTCACCAGGAGCCAAGAGTAAGAGCAGTGTTCCCACAAGAGACTGAG
Organism: Philantomba maxwellii; assembly: GCA_006410695.1. Lineage (NCBI taxonomy): Eukaryota > Metazoa > Chordata > Mammalia > Artiodactyla > Bovidae > Philantomba > Philantomba maxwellii. The sequence continues at coordinate 2,967 of SJYS01017487.1, forward strand.
CCAGACTTACTTGTGAGTGTCAGGGAGTCTCTGGAAGAGGCATGGTCCAAGAATGGGAAGCAGCAGGGTGATCGGCACTGAATACGAGAGTGCTTGCTCAAGTCCTTTTAAAGAACATCCCAATTACTTTCATTACCCAAACCATAGTTAGGCCTCAGTTCAAAACAACAGGCCTGAACACAGCAACACCCATCAAGAGTCAACTGGATTAAAGGTTTACTGAATATGGCCCCATATATCAGAACAGGACCCAGATTCACACACAGTCTGTCTATCTCATCAGGAAGTTTCCATAAGCCTCTTGTCCTTATCCATCAGATGCCAGACAGAATGAAGTCCACAATCAGAGAAAACTAACCAAACTGATCAAATGGATCACAGCCTTGTCTACCTCAATGAAACTATGAGACATTCTATGGTGGGCCACCCAGGATGGATTGGACATGGTGGGGAATTCTGGCAAAATATGGTCCATTGGAGAAGGGAAATGGAAAATCCCTTCAGTATTCTTGCTTTGAAAACACCATGAACAATATGAAAAACCAAAAAGACAGGACACTGAGAGATGAACTCTCCAGGTTGGTTGATGCCCTGTATGCTTCTGGATATTATTAAAAAGGAAGAGATGGAGCCAAAGTAAAAACAATACTTAATTGTGGATATGACTATGGATAAAAGTAAATTTGATGCTGAAAAGAATAGTATTTAATAGGATCCCAGAATGTCAGATTCATGAATGAAGGTAAATTGGGAGTGGTCAAACAGAAGATGACAAGTGTGAACATCAGACTTTCAGAAATCAGTGAATTGAAATTCACTGGTATGGATGAACTTAATTCAAATGACCATTCCAAAACCCAAGAGTTTATATAAATGCACAATGAAACAGACAGGCATTGATATAATGCCTCATATTCTTCTTAATTATTTCAGAATACAAAATGTAATATGAAGGTGAGCATATGAATTTAATATTGAAGTAAAAGAAATGCAGGAATTTGTTGGCATCACCNTATGGATGAACTTAATTCAAATGACCATTCCAAAACCCAAGAGTTTATATAAATGCACAATGAAACAGACAGGCATTGATATAATGCCTCATATTCTTCTTAATTATTTCAGAATACAAAATGTAATATGAAGGTGAGCATATGAATTTAATATTGAAGTAAAAGAAATGCAGGAATTTGTTGGCATCACCAACATAAATTTTAATCTACATTATCCTACATGATCATGTTCCTACTTGGTAGATCAGTGGTAAGTAGTAATTATATGAGAGTGACTATATGTAATCATATGAAATATGATTGATGAGTTGACCTTGCAAGAGAGGTAGCAGATGCATTAATGATTGTTTGCAATGGAAGCCATGCCTCCCAGTTGCAGTTTAGGGAAAATATCCTCATTGGCTGACATATTGATATATCAAACTGTAAAGGTACAAGGCTGATCATCAGTCAGAATCATGGATCTGCAAAGGAGATACGATGTGGTACTGAGAAGCAGCAATAGTCGTAGTAACAAAATTCTCCCTGTGACCTTCTGCTTGATTGTAGCTGCTCTGTGAATGCTTATGTTAAAAGAGCAACAGATTGAAACATCATTTTGATCTACAACAATTTTCTCTTTCATTCTAACTGATACTGATGATGAAGGAAAAAACCGCTTTGAATTGGGACACTTCTATTAGCAACTATGTGGCTGGTAAAAGGCTTTCATATGAAAGACACAGTAAATATTGTGTAAGTGGAAAATACACACTGTACTCTAGTTTCAGGAAAAGTCAAGGTGATATGATCATCCACATTACTCCTTCCTTTATCAAGCTTCATCTTGTAATCTCAAACTAATGAAGGTACTGGAGAGACATTTTTAGTACCAACTCTTCATTCTTACAAAAAGTTGGGTATAGCATTGCTTAATATTTGGATTATGATAGAATTTCAAAGAAGAAAATTATTAGTGATTTTTCTAACCAAGGTAAAATAGAGAAACAAAGCCAGACTCAAAATATTAATCTTTTAAAACATACAAAGATAATAGCCTCAAATAATACACCTCCACTAATAGTTTTAAATACCTATTCAGATTTATTTTGCTCCTCATGTAACAATATATTGTATATCTACACCAAATACCCCTTTAAGTGGCTTCAGGATTCCTCTCTGGTTCGAAGTTGCTAGGGAAACTTAAAATTTAAGTGTGTTCCACTTAAAATATCTTAATATCCAGCTGTTCTCAACTTGAAAATAATAGAAAAATATTTCAGCAGCATATTATCTTAATTTTAAAGTTATTTTTTAACTACCTATGTTAACACAGTTGAATGGTCACTATATATATATATATCCTATAGTAATGGAAATTTATGGAATGCCTTGTTCAAAACAGAGACTTCATTTTCTCCTGCCAGATGGTCAGCTAATGAAGCAGATCTTTGAAAAAGCCCTCACATCTTACAGGTGCTTGGGGTATTGGAACCCTGGTGGTCTCAGTTTTGCCGAGGAGGCAGCAATCACAGGGCAGAAAAGTTATGTCCCTAATGGGATTATCTTCTATCTTGTGGTGGCAGAAACATGAGTGGTAGTTCTGGCTAGTCTTTTTCTATTGCCTGATAGTAGGTCTTATCATGTGGCGAGGGTAAAATGCAATACTGTCATCACCTGGCTGTGTGACTGTGCCCTAAGGTTTTACTTCTTTGTCAGTTTGGGATTTTTCAAAAGGCTTTCCTTTCTACACACTTTGTGATTACAGATCCATAATTCCATCTCTGCAGAGTCAAAAGCAGTTCCCTCCCAGGTTGGCTTTCTAACCTCATGTTTCGTCTTCCAGGCCCTATGCACACTAGTTCACCTACATTGCAGTTTAGTGGATACAAGACCACAGCACACCACACATTCTCTGTTTGATTCTCACTCTAGACAAACTAAATGTCATCAGCTTCTTCATCTTGCTTCCTTTCAGTCAAAAATAATTTAAATTTAGTGAGGTAAGTTACCTGAATTTGCAATATATTCCCTGCTTCTACATGTCCCTTGGAGAAGGAAATGGCAACCCACTCCAGTGTTCTTGCCTGAAGAATCCCAGGGATGGGGGAGCCTGGTGGGCTGCCATCTATGGGGTCACACAGAGTCGGACACGACTGAAGTGACTTAGCAGCAGCAGCAACATGTCCCACCCCAGGAGATAGTGTTGGTTCTATATGTCTCATCCTCCTTCTCCCATCTTCCCTCCATTCTTCCCAGTTATATTTACTTTTCACACAGTCTTTTCTGTTGAGCAAGGTCTTCTGCTAATATTCATTTGATGCTCTGAAGGAACTGTTGCCTTTATAGAAGGATTATTTATGATGCCTCCATGGAGAAAGTTGCACTCAATGTGTTCTTTTATTTTCTGGCAAATTAGAAGTTCTGATTTTCTTTCTAGGCAAACTAGGTAATTGCTTTTGACATCCCGGTGAAACAACAAACATTACTTGACATGAATTAATCTGTTTGATGGGAAGTTACATATGTACTCACATAATTGGTACATCACTGACTTAATTGGTACATTACTGACTTGAACATGCAAATAAGCACATTTACTTTTCTTGAAATTTCTGCTAATGAGGGATTGTCATCAGCTTGAGAAAGCACAGTTCTTTTTCAGATAAGAGATGGTACAGATATTCAGATCAAAATCAGTTCCTGAAAATATCTAGCTATTTATCAAACTGTCCTGACATTTTCCCAGAGCACAGATTCCTTATTTCGATCCTGAAAACTTAACTGTTTTAAGAAGGTGTCAAAGGTCAGATTGGCAGTCACTTCCTGTGTTCCTGCTCACTCCTCCATACATTACTCCTGAAATACAGCTTTGACTATTCAGATCTTTTCAATAATCTCTCAGCTTTGTAATTATGCCCAGGGCATAATTTAATTCTTGTATAAGAAGATGGCAAGTGTCCAGGAATGTAGCAGTATGTTGATGATAGTTTGAAAAAGAGAGACTGAGAAAAAAGTGTAAAAATATAAAATAAAAAAGAACATGCAGGTACAGTTATTCATACTCATGTAATCTTAATAGGTAAACATTAATTGGAGTTTGGATCATAGACAAATCAAGGGGATTTCAATAATTCATCTACATATACTTAATTGTCTCTGTTACTGGCTTATACTGTGTGTGAAAATAAGGTCATTCAGTCGTGTCTGACTCTTTGCGACCCCGTGGATGATAGCCTACCATTTCCTTCTCATGGGGATCTTTCAGACCCAGGTACCAAAAATGGTTCTGCCCCATTGCACGCAAATGCTTTATCATCTGAGCCACTAGGGAAGCCCTTTGACTGTGAGAGTCAAAACATACTGTGGAAAATTCTTAAAGAGATAAGAACAACAGCTCACTGACCTGTTTCCAGGGAAGTATGCAGGCAGGTCAAGACACAGCAGTTGGAATTGGACGAGGAATAATGAATTGGTACAAAATAGGGAAGGAAATACATCGAGGCTATGTATTGCTATCCAGCTTATTTGACATTTGTGCAGAGTACTTCATGGAAAGTAACTTGCTGAAAGAATCTGAAGCTGGAAACAAAATTACTGTGAGAAGTGTGAATAACCTTAGTTATAAAATGAGAACACACAAATGGCTGAAAAACACTAGGAACTAAAGAACTTTCTGATGAACGTGAAAGGGGAGTTTGAAAAAGCTGGATTAAAACTAAATACAAAAATACACAAACAAAGACAAAAATAAGATCATGGAATTTATTCCCATCATTTTGAGATATTTTGATGGGATACAGTTGAATTAGTGGCAGGTTTAATTTTCTTAACCTCTGGTATGACTGCGTGATGTGTCTGCAGCCATGAAACTAAAAGGCACTTGCCCCTTGGGTGAAAATCTATGCTCAAACTAGAAACCATATTACAAAGCTGAGAGATTATTGAAAATATCTGAATAGTCAAAGCTGAATTTCAGGAGTAATGTATGGAGGAGTGAGCAGGAACACAGGAACTGACTGCCAAAATATGGATACTTTGCAACAGTAGGGTTGTAGAAGACGTGTGAGAGATCTGTGGTGAGCATGGTGTTCAAATTAGTAAAGCATGAAGGAAATAATTTCTGACTATTCTCAGAAGCACTGATGCTGCATATGAAGTGCCAATAGATCCCTCTTCTGAGGCCAAGAGCAAAACCACTGGGAAGAAATAAATGCTGGGAAAGATTGAGTGCAGGACAAAAAGGGAACGACAGAGGGTGAGATGGCTGCAAAGCATCACTGACTCCAATGTCTTTGGTTTGAATAAAACTCTGGAATATTTGAAGGGAAGGTGAGCCCAGGGTTCTTGATATTCATGGAGTCTCAAGAGTATGACAAATCTGAGTGATTGAACAACATCGAAAAATTAGAACTGGCCGTGATTGGCATATGGTTCAGATTGCATGTTAAGTCTGTCCTTGGAAATGGAATGATAAGTGAGATTCAGGACAATTAGAAATAACATAGTTATTGTCAGTTTCCTTGTTTTCCTCCCTCATATTGTACTTCTCACAATGTCTTTTTAAAGCTTCCAAGAGAAGGAGAACACCTGCTGTGTCATATGGTATCCTGAGATAGAAACCTTATCCTACCCCACTTGGATCTACAGCCTTGGTCTTAGGCAGAAACAGGCATTGTCTGTAAATATCTGCTAGATCTGCCCATCTTCTGATGTGTTAACAGGCATGGAATGTGACCTTAAGGATGAGATGAGAGTTAAACAATCTTATAGCTTCTCAATCAACGTCTCCAATCCTGGAAGAAATATCTTTGAGTTGTTTCTTCTAGTTCCCCTTAGGAACTGAGCATGGAAGTATGTAGGAGACTGGATTCATTTTTATTTTTCTGCTTGCCCTCTGTGTGAATAGACCATTCCTCTTCTCTTAATGTCAGTTTTTGATTTCAGATAAAGGTTGAGGATTGCAGAAATGTGTGAATTCATATGAAAGCCCCATAAAACTGAGGACATGGAGTGCACAGTTTTCCTCTTTGGATCAGATCTCAAGAATTTTGGCTTTATAGATTTGCACTATCAGTGCATCTCAAATATTCATAAAATTCTTATATTATGACTGCCACACAGAGTTGAAGGCAGAAGTCCTGTGTTGTCATCTTAGCAGTGTGGTGAGACTTGGACATTTAAGGTATTATGTAAGAAGTGTGTGGGCCATATTATAACTTGCTTCTATTTTAATTGTCTGTCTGACACTCTTGGGAAGGGAGAAAACAAGGTCTACCATGTGGAAACAGAATTGCAGATTGCATCCTTAGGTTGAAGACTTGAGAGTGTTCTTTGTAATTGGTAGGTGTGCAGACTCCCATAGGAAGATAGTATCCTATTACAGGAAGACCTGGTTAAAACTCCAGGAATCTACTTAGCCTTCTCTGGTACTGCCGTATTAGTGGGTGGGTGTACTGTTATTGCTAGACATAATAGACATCTAAGGTCTCATTCAGTTTTTGCTGGATTATTGGGAGTTTACCATAATTTGTAACAATGTTAGGGTGGAGTAGCTTAGTTATTATTGAAATACTTCAACGTCTTAAACTCACCCAGTTGTCTTTCACTTTGAAAAATGAAAGCAGTCATTTGTGCCTCTTTATATTTATGAATTAGCCAATTCTTTGGCAGAAATCTCTAACATAAAAGTCCAAAGGAAAACCTGGACATACACTCACAAACACATTCTTAATCTGATGTGTGCAGACAGATAAAAAAAGTCTCAGCCTCATAAAATTTTTCTCACAAAATTGAGAAAGGAAAATAAAACACAAGGACTCACAGGAGACCTATGAACTGCACAGAGTACTCTGTTATTTGTTTTTAGGCTTAAGGTGGCAAGTTATTTTGTATTTGAATGATTTCACTCTCGTGACATTTTAAATCAGAATGTTTTAAAATAGATAACTTTGTTCTGCATCCCATGGGATCTTAGAATATTTTTCATGTAAGACTATTCTGTGATTTGCAAAACCAAAAATAATGCAGGGAACAATATGGAAGTCATATTGACCTGGTTAGGCCCTGCAGTTACACTTTTGTTTGTCATATTTTAAGCATCCAATTTCATCCTCTAATGTTCTCTCATAAATATTTCTACTTTTGACCCCAATTTGCTGTATTTACCTCACTGAAAGTGTTCTTTTCACTTTGACAATTTTCAATTCAGTTCAGATCCATTCAGTCGGTCACTTGTGTCCCAGTATTTGCGACCCCATGAATCACAGCACACCAGGCCTCCCTGTCCATCACCGACTCCCGGAGTTCAGTCAAAGTCACGTCCATTGAGTCGGTGATGCCATCTAGCCATTTCACCCTCTGTCGTCCTCTTTTCCTGCTGCCCCCAATCCTTCCCAGCATCAATCTTTTCCAATGAGTCAACTCTTCACATGAGGAGGCCAAAGTACTGGAGTTTCAGCTTTAGCATCATTCCTTCCAAAGTGTACCCAGGGCTGATCTCCTTCAGAATGGACTCTTGGATCTCCTTGCAGTCCAAGGGACTCTCAAGAGTCTTCTCCAACACCACAGTTCAAAAGCATCAATCTTCTCTGCTCATCTTTCTTTATAGTCAAACTCTCACATCCATACACGACCACTGGAAACACCATAGTCTTTACTCGACAGACATTTTTTGCAAAGTAATGTCTCTGGTTTTCAATAGACTATGTAAGTTGGTCCTAACTTTCCTTCCAAGGAAGGAAATTTAAATTTCATGGCTGCAGTCACCATCTGCAGTGATTTTGGAGCTCCCCCCCCCCCAAAAAAAAAAAAAAGTCACATACTGTTTCCACGGAACCATTCTCCATTATTTTACAATGAATGTTTGAAACTGTTTCCATTCTTTTACAATTTTAGGCATGAATTATATAGTAAATACATAAAAAAAGAAAATTTGAATTCATATACAATGTTTCCCTAATATAGCAAGCTATTTTCTTTATACTTTTGAGAATTAAAGTCACCAATATGTCAAAGCCATCTGGGAATTGATCACCAAGGTAAAGGACCATGTAACCAGGCTTCCTTGGTTAGACAATTGAAGTACAGGTTAATAATATGCTTTCTTGAGGGAACAAATACAGTCGCTTTTCAACATGATATATTGAATGTCCTTATCCATTCCTTTTTCAAGTTATCACAGAGGACTAAGTGAATTAATCTTGTTCTTTTTGAGAAGGACCTACCACTCAAAGCAGAATATGAAAAGATAAAAGGGACTGAGAAAGATTAATCAGTACATGGCAATGGAATGGAAGATGCAATCACCTTTAAGGTGATATTGCTCAAAGCATGCAAATTTGACTACATATAAGACACCTGAAATCTAAAACAAGGCCATTGGACTTTGGGCTTGAAATGATAACTAAGGATCCCAATTTCAATAGCTCTTACAATGGCTCCAGAATGCTCACCTCTCTAAAACATAGTATGCTTACTTACATTTAATGAAACGTTTCATTAAAAGAAAAAGTGTGCTTTTTCGACCACTCCCTTATCTACAGATATTCGACAAATTTCACTGTCCATTAGCTGCAAGAATGAGAAGGTTGAACTTAACTTGGTGTTTCCCGATTGGGGTTACCATAACAAAGCAGGGACATGACTTGATATTTCCACTGCCATCTGAAGGAATGACCACAAATTTGAGATTGCCAATATTTCTAGGTAGTCTTCATGACAGTGTGGGTAGTCCAAGAAGCAGGGATTCTTCTCAGAATATTTCCAAGTGAAATATATTTAGGACCAACCATTGATTTTGTTCCTTGTTTACCCCTTGAGGACCATGAGTTGCCTCTCTTGCAGGATAGGAAAAGGACTGTCATGGGCTGACATATCACTATACCTGACTGGAAATTTAAAAGTCTCCACCATCAGTCCAGAATAACTGTTCTGTAATGGAGATACAATGTGTGTTTAAGAAGTAAATGTAGTTGTAGTAGTAGTCTTCAACGTGGCTATTAACTTGAGTGTGCCTGCTCTGTGAGTGCCAATTGAAAATGCTCAACATTTTTAAAACAGCAGGTTGATCTATCATAGTCTGGTCTGTTTGTCTAACTGATATTGCTGATGGGGAAGGTGCTTGTATTGGCAAATATCTGGCTGGTATGAAGCTTTCGGATGAAAGGCACACCTAAACTTGTGGAGGCTGAAAATGCCCTATCTCCACTTATTTCTGGAAGAAAATCAGAGTTATGATCATCTTTGTGGTCCCTTCCTTTAACATAATTCTTGTTATCTCGAACTAATGAAAATACTGAAGACACACATTGTTAATCCCAAGACTTCTTTGCATTCTTATTAAAAGTTGGGGATGGCTTGTTTTGAATTTTTATTTATACTACGTCTGTAACTAAAAGCAAAGGGTTAAATTATTTAGGTTTTTATAAACCAAGGTAAAACTGACAATGAAAGCTAAGCTATAAAAATGTATTCCTTTAGTGATGCAAATTAAATAGCATCAAATAAAACATCTCCATTAGTAGTTTTAACAGATAAAATGTTAGAAACAATTATGCTCCTCAACTAAAAGTATGTTGCATATATATACAGTAAATACTGCTTTAAGTAGCTTCAGGGCTTGTATCCGGTTTCACTTTGCTAGGAAAGTTTTTTTTTAAACGTCCAATATTTTAAACTCCAGCTGTTCTCAACTTCAAAATATAAAAGTTTCTCAAAAAAAAAATTTCTATCTCAGTTTCAAATTCTGTTTTAGCTACATATATGAACTTGCTTTCTAGGTCACATGATTTAATCTTACGTATTGCCAATAAGTGAGATTTTTGGAATACCTTGCTCAAGAGAGATTTTTTTTTTTTCTTCCAGAAAGCCAGGTAATGAAACAGATCTTTGAAAAGTTTGTTGCTCTTCACTAAAGCCATAAAGGTTAAGATGTCAAACTAACGTTTTCAT
>SJYS01017488.1:6102-19095 GCA_006410695.1 Philantomba maxwellii
CCTCCGTGAGGTGCCCTCCATGAGGTGCTCCTCCGTGAGGTGCTCCTCCGTGAGGTGCCCTCCATGAGGTGCTCCTCCGTGAGGTGCTCCTCTGTGAGGTGCCCTCCGTGAGGTGCTCCTCCGTGAGGTGCTCCTCTGTGAGGTGCTCCTCTGTGAGGTGCCCTCCGTGAGGTGCCCTCCGTGAGGAGCCAGGTCCATGCTGGCTCCCCGGCTCCGTGTCCCATGGAGTGAACCCTCTCCCTTCTCTCCGGTGACTGAGTGCCCGTGGGCAGCTCAGGCCAGGTGGGCAGCCCTAGCCAGGCAGACTCACAGGACTAAAGCACGATCGGCCCACAGGAGCTGACACTCAGCTCCTTGGCTTTTCAGTGACAGATGCGAGTCAGGCCCCTGGCCAGCCTGGAGGTACCCGGCGCCGGCCGGAGAAGCCACGAGCTTTTGTCCCGGATGGTCACATGGCCACTGTATTCCTGGCACTGGAAGGATGAACCACACGCTGCGGAAGTCACCACTCGACCTAGAAGAGGCCAGCAGAGCAATCCAAGCTTGAGGTCGCTTTTCCATCTCTATAAAACCCTTGCTAGAGCTGAGTCAAGAACAAAACCCCAAAAAATAGCTAGCATCTCCCTGGAGAAGGTGAACCACAGAAATGGGTGCTAATATCTAGAAAAGGGGTTGTCTTCAGAGCAACAAGCATTGCCGGTCTTGAGGGCTGTCAGAGGGTTAAATGCCTTCCACCTGAGCCCTGCCGGCACTTTGAGGATGCAAACGTGTTGGACACGTGGGAGCCCTCAGATGGCTCCCCGGAAATCTAGATAATCAAGTGCAGAACAGGAGAGGCCTACAAGCTTGCTTCACATGAGAGTCAAATCATTATGCCCTTCCGGTCACAGACAAAAGGGATTACATTCCTGGCGCCTTAGGGAAGGAAATTTTATAGCATCTCATATTGGTACCACAGGCTAATAATCCTCCAAAGCCAAAAGAGAGAGAGAAAAATTAGGAAGACATACCCTAGCAGACTTGGGCAACTTGCCAGGCCTCCAATAGGTAGAAATCAGGAACTAAGAGACTGGATTAGACTCCCAGTTTTGCTTCCAAGCAACAACATGAATTCAGACAAGTCCTTAAGCCTCAGTTTCCTCATCTGTGAAATAGGACCATTACTTTCCCTACTTGGAGAAGGAAATGGCAACCCACTCCCATAGTCTTGCCTGAGGAATCCCATGGACGGAGGAACCTGGGGGGCTGCAGGGCGTCGGACACGACTGAGGTGATTTAGCACACACGTACTTTCCTATATATACCTCATGGTATATACCACATATATACCCCTATATATACCTCATGGAACTAGTGTGAAGCTCATAAGACACCCCAATACACATGGATTTTGACACGTTCCCTGTAAACAAGAGAAAGACATTCTAATTAAGGAGAAAGCATCTCCCCCTTCCTCTCGTTGGTGCGTCTAGGGGTCCAGCGGGGTCCGGTAGTCAGCACAGCCATGACTCATCTCTCCAGGACATACCACCTCCCAGAAGCCGAGGGAGCCAGCAAACCAGGCAGCTGCTGAACCAAGAAACAGCAGCAGCAGAAAAGGCATCTCTTCAGGAGGTTAACACTCAGAGAGCCCTGGGTCAGGAGTCCTCTCTCTAGGCTGGTGATGAATTGAGGCGCAGGCATCCATTTTCTTTGGTTAAAAAGGTAAAAATCTTACACTGATCTGAAAATATTAATAGAGCTCAAAAGAGGACGCTGCTGTTTTCCTTGTGTAATTGCTGATTCAGACTCCAGGTTTACACATGGATCAGATGTGTCTGATTTTGGAAACAGAAGTGTGGTTCATGCAAAAATCAGGTCAACAGTTAGCAATTATAGCTGTGCATTAAGGGGTTCACCAGGCCTGCATTCAGCTGCGTAATGAGATTGAGTAAAACCTGATTCCTACCTGGACTTAATCAGACCCACTCTACCTTCTTGGGCTTCCCAGGTTCCATCTCCTGCCAGTGCAGGAGATGCAAGAGAAAAGAGTTTGATCCCTGGATTGAGAAGATCGCCTGGAGGAGGGCATGGCAACCCACTCCAGTATTCCTGCCTGGAGAATTCCACGGACAGAGGAGCCTGGAGGGCTACAGTCCACGGGGTCACACAGAGTTGGACGTGACTGAGTACGCACACCCGCTACTCTCTCGCAAGAAGCCTGCTCCCAGCTCCGAGAACCTCTCTTGTTTATTTCTTCTCCTGCTGAGCTGTAGTGAGGTCCTGAGCTTTACACCGGGGAGTGAGCACTGGAGGGCTCCTCTTCCCCAGAGCTTATTTGAATTGCTTGGCTGCTGAGAGACTGCAAGAAGCTTGGAGAGGGTGTGTTCTCTTGAACAAGACGAGGAACGCACCTTTGGATTGGTTACCACTGCCCGTGGAACAGAGAAGACGAGTCAGGTCTTCGAGTCTTACTCACTGCAGTGCAAGTTCCTGAAGGGCACGTGCGGAAGGGACAGGCCAGCGGTCGGCATACCGCTGCCAGCCGGGGTTTTGGCCTCACACCCGCTGCTGCCTCCCAATCTGATAGGCTGGTTGGGACCTCGAGTGGGCAGGAAGTCTGCTTCTGCTTAGGTCACGTGAAGACTTAAGCTCCACTCATCCTGCAAGTTTCTCTCTCTTTAACACCTCCATCGGGACTTCTAGAGCAGGGGTGTCTCCCAAGTACAGAGAGTCCAGGTCCAGCATAGAATTAAGAAAAAGAAGTGGGTAGGAACAGAGATACAGCGTATTGTGTTGAGTTGTGTATATGGAAGTGAGTGTGCACGCTCAGTCGTGTCCGACTCCTTGTGACTCCATGGACTATAGCCCGCCAGGCCCCTCTGTCCGTGAGATTCTCCAGGCATGAATACCGGAGTGGGCTGCCATTTCCTCCTCCAGGGGATCTTCCCAACCTAGGGATCAAACCCATGACCCCTGTGTCTCCTGCCTTGCAGGCCAATTCCTTACCACTGACCCATCGGGGAAACTAATGTGTATAGAGAAGGGATATAGAATTAAGAAAAATAGCCAACATATATGTACACATACACTCCAAAGATATATACATTTATGTAGATGCTCCAAAGAGTCCAACACGCAAGAGACACCATGCCGCAGCAAAGCCAGAGCTGCGTTTCTGCTCGTCTTTGCTGCCTCACACCTCCACACCACGGTCTAACCGTGTCCTGAATCCACACCAGAGCTTCTCAGCAGAGAATTTCAGGGAGGAGGAGGGGGGTGGGGATCTCACTGTTTGAGGGACCCCAAGAATTTGGCCTGATTTCTGAGAAGAGAGGAGCCCTGAGCAGGGGAAGGAAGATGAGCGTGTTTAGTACCCAGAGGGGGAAGACAAAGCACCGACCCGGGCAGTTCCTGCTGGAAGAGACCCGGTGAGAGGCAGATGGGAGCGCCAGCAGAGCAGGAAGCAGAGTCCTCAAGGAGACCCGGGTGGGCGAGAGAAAGGCTTAGTCCTCAAGGAGACCCGGGTGGGCGGGAGAAAGGCTTACCAAACCGCAAGCATGCAGTATGAATTTTCACTTAAAAACCAAACGCTGTCATTTAATCTTACACTCAGCCACTTACTAACTTGTAGCAGTGCATGATCCCAGTCAAGAGTAACTTCAGAGGAGCTGCGTCGCGGCACAGATAGATCTCAGAAGGGCAGAAAGGACAGGACAAAGCGCAGAAACTTGCAGGCAGATCCAGAAGGCCTTGCATGTGGAGAAGAGGAGGTCTAGATGGAGAAGAAGGAACGGAGAGAAGGGGGTTAGTAATCAAATAAGTAGTAGGAAGGACTACTCCCTGTCTGAGGAAGGACTTGAGTCGGCAGATTGCAGGGCACGCTGAGTCGCAGAGCGGAAAAGGCAGGGCTCCCGGCGAAGCCCCTGCACCCCAAGGACAGAGCCGGGGCGCTCAGTGAACCCTCCCAAGGCCTCTGTTTCTCAAGGCCCATGCACTTGCTACCTCAGAACCAGGAAGCTTGTTAAAACTCGGATTCCAGAGCTTGTGAATCCTGTCCTCTGGTAGGTTTGAGGAAATGCAAGCAGCTCACCGCGTGGAGCCCCAGGAGGGCGGAGAGGTGGTGGAAGGGTCCTCTTGGGAAATTTACTGAGTATCGAACGATAGGTGACCCTGCCCAACGGAGTCTAAATGCTCCTCCTGGGTGAACTGTTGCAAATATTCACACGTGCGCGCGCGCGCGCACACACACACTCAATGGCACTGGATAGATAGTGCTGTTCTATTTAGGGAAACTCGCGGGAACTGATATGAATAACTTCATAGCTCTTTTTTCTTTATTTAAAAAAGTTCCAACCTTGGCTCTGAATTTTGAAAAGCGAAAGAAAAACAAAATTGAGCAGTGTAACAAAACCTCTTCCCTCTTTTGAGGGTCTCTCTCTCGCTGGGCACGCAGCGTGTAGTACCTCAGCTCCCCACCGGGGGTGGAACGCGTGCCCCTGCTGGGGAAGCGCAGGCCTACCCACCGCACCACCAGGGAAGACCCCAGACCACCGCCTGACTGTCAGGGACTCAGCGCCCTTACAGGGTGCGAAGCCGGGCAGCCACCATACAGCGGGACTTTGGCTCTCACACTGCCCTGACGCCATCAAGGGAAACGAACCCACAGGTGGTCTCACGGCCATCGTCTCTACTTAGATCATCTGGGTTTAGGCAATCGCCATTTAAACCTCAATAAATGAGACATAATTTATGCGCAGTAAAATACACCTATTTAAAATGTGCAGTGTGGCGAATGCACTCACCGGTGAAACCATCGCCAGGCGCTCCAGTCGTCCGACTCTTCCCGACCCCATGGACTGTAGCCCACCAGGCTCCTCTGCCCAGGGATTCTCCAGGCAAGAACCTGGAGTGAGTCGCCGTGCCCTCCTCCAGGGCTGAAGTCATTCCCACATGTATGCACGGAGCAGCTTCGCCATCCTAAAGGCTTCCTTGGACCCTGTGCCGACCACCCCTCTCTCCATCCTTAGGCTTAGGTAAACGCTGATCTGCTTTCTGTTATACAGGTTAGTCTGCATCTTCTTCACATAAATGCAGTCATACTGCATATTGGTTTTCTACATTGGTAGCAACAAATTCCCACAGACGGGAAGGCTTAAAACAACAGAAATTCCTCTGGAGGCCAGAGGTCCTAGGTCAAGGTGTCCCTGGGGCCTGGACGCCTCTGGAGTCTCAAGGGCCAGTCTTTCCCGGTGCGCCCGCCCTCCCGGGCCCCCAGGGCTCCTGGGNGGTTTTCTACATTGGTAGCAACAAATTCCCACAGACGGGAAGGCTTAAAACAACAGAAATTCCTCTGGAGGCCAGAGGTCCTAGGTCAAGGTGTCCCTGGGGCCTGGACGCCTCTGGAGTCTCAAGGGCCAGTCTTTCCCGGTGCGCCCGCCCTCCCGGGCCCCCAGGGCTCCTGGGCTTGGCAGCATCACTCCATTCTCTGGCTCCATCTCACATAGTCCTCCATGCGCATCTGTGTCTTGGTGTCTTTCCTGCGATGACACTTTAAATCCAGGATGACGTCATCCTGAGATCCTTAAGTACCTCTGCAAAGACACTGTATCCAGATAAGGGCACCAAAGAGAAAATCCCCGTTCTCCTCCTGCTCCTCCTTTCTGACCCGACCCAGGCTCACCACACCCCTGGCAGCAGGTGTGGTGGGGTTTTCCTTGCTAAAGGCACTTCTCCACAAGACCAGCTGGGTGTCCTACAGC
This sequence comes from Philantomba maxwellii, assembly GCA_006410695.1. Taxonomy (NCBI): domain Eukaryota; kingdom Metazoa; phylum Chordata; class Mammalia; order Artiodactyla; family Bovidae; genus Philantomba; species Philantomba maxwellii. The sequence goes on from SJYS01017488.1 coordinate 11,844, forward strand.
TCAGTTCAGTTCAGACACTCAGTCGTGTCGGACTATTTGCGACCCCATGAATCGCAGCACACCAGGCTTCCCTGTCTATCACCAACTCCCAGAGTTCACCCAAACTCATGTCCATCGAGTCGGTGATGCCATCCTGCCAGGGTCCAGCCCCAGTGGATCCAGGGTGATTCGAAAGGTGGATGGCGTTGGCGAGGAAAGACTTTTATTTATTTATTAATATAAGATTAGATTAGAAAGAGATAGTATAGTAGGAAAATTAAGTGGAGAAAAGNAAGCTTTGGCATAGTCAATAAAGCAGAAATAGATGTTTTCCTGGAACTCTCTTGCTTTTTCCATGATCCTTAAAATGTGCCATATGAAGCTAGAAAGGCATTTATTGCATAATCACCCAAGTGATCTAGCAAAGGAGCAGAAATTTCATTCTGCCTTTGGGAAAAGCAGTACACTTGAGGTTATTTTGCTGAAATCTCTAATGTGGAATCTTTTTTTGCAGCTTTGTAATCGCTTGCCTTGGTTTCCACTAGAACCACCTTGATACCCCAGTGTCACATTTTCATGTTACAAGCAGGTTGGGTCCCAGAAGGCATGCAAGATTTGAAAAATACATTTCCAAATATAATATGAGGGATGAAGGTAAGTGCCAGGGTCCAGCCCTGGTGGATCCAGGGAAATTCAAAGCATGGATGGCATAGGCAAGGAGAAATTATTTATTTATTAATATAGAATTAGGAAGAAATAGTGTAGTAGGAAAACGANTGGGTCCCAGAAGGCATGCAAGATTTGAAAAATACATTTCCAAATATAATATGAGGGATGAAGGTAAGTGCCAGGGTCCAGCCCTGGTGGATCCAGGGAAATTCAAAGCATGGATGGCATAGGCAAGGAGAAATTATTTATTTATTAATATAGAATTAGGAAGAAATAGTGTAGTAGGAAAACGAAGTGGAGAAAAGAGGCTGAATAATTTGGTTTATGTGGAAAGCCAATAAAGTTCCAGACAAGGAACTTGCACCATTTATGTTAGGCCACCAGTGTCCGTTTGAATATCAGAGAGTGCCCTGCCTTGGGCTGTCTCTCTTACAGATCTTAGAAGCTGGGACAAGTAAGTAGACTTGGTGAGCCTACCCACCCCAGATGGGAATTCAGCCTGAAATTAGAGTAAAGAGGAGACACGGGGGGAACCAGTCCAGCAACTGGCCCAGCCCCTATTGTCCAGAAATGCCTTTTATACCTTTTTGATTGTACATAGAGACCAATGGGTAATACAAAGTTATGCAGTGTCAGCAGCCCTGACTCTTATCAAAACCAGGCTTTTCTCTCTGCATACCTAGTTGTATACACAAGTCTTAGGTGATTTACATCATCTTATAGCCAGAGGGCCAATTAACATTTTACAGCCTTTTTTCCGATAAGGTTTGTCAACCAGAAGACTTATTTGTGTTGATCTTCCCAAAGTCTGGTGCCACTCTCAGAAAGCACTAAATAAAGTTACATTCTTACACAGCAAGGACACAAGAGGAGTGCAGTGATATATAACAAAGAAAAGTAATTAACTCAAAAGTCTAGTGTTGCTAACATCAAAGCTACTGTATATCTTTTTCCATATCCCATTTACATTGATTAACATCCTCCCAGGTGCCTAAAAGATAAAGAATATGGAGGCCTGGCAGCAGTCATTGAGTCAACAGTGAAAACCCTCTACCAATATAATTTTTAACTCTTTAGAAAAGGCTCTGTATCTTTAAGATGCTTTTAAGCTTTGTGCCTCTCGCAGTTGGGGGTGGGGAGGGCCTGTAAGCAATACACAAGCTGTAAGAGGTCCAGGGGAACCTGTTAGGCAAGCTAGAGAGCTATCAGAGGGGGTTTAACTGAAACATCCCTTTCAAATGCAGAAGACTAAAGCCCTGAGTTGACATTTCCAGAGAATATCAGAAGAGTGGAAAAGCAGAGTGCAAAGGCCGGCAGATTTTTGTTTTTTGGGGTATATGCTCAGGAAATTCCGGGCAGAACCCCTGAAGCCTGATCACATCCTTGCGTTTTGTCAGGCTTCCTTCTTCATGACCTTGTCATGGGCGGGATTCCTCACACTGGCTTCCAACACTGGATATTAAAAACAAGGCTGTGAGGAACATTGGGGTACACGTGTCTCTTTCAATTCTGGTTTCCTCAGTGTGTATGCCCAGCAGTGGGATTGCTGGGTCATAAGGCAGTTCTATCTCCAGCTTTTTAAGGAATCTCCACACTCTTCTNGACACCATCCAGCCATCTCACCCTCTGTCGTTCCCAGTGTCACTCAATTCTGACCCTCTCTGCCTGGATCCTACAGGTTAAGGGCAGTCCTACAAGACCACCCACTTCACATGCCAATCACAGGTCCAGACCACCACCTCTGCTCTGACCACTGGGCTGAAAGTCAAAGGCTCCAGCGAGGGACTTCTCTGGTGGTTCAATGCCAGGGCAGGGGACACAGGTTTGCTCCCTGGTCCAGGAGGATTCTGCATGCCTCGGGCAACTAAGCTGGTGTGCCCCAACTACTGAGCCCGTGCTCTGCCACCAGAGAAACCACAGCTAGAGAGCAGACCCTGCTCCCCACAGCTAGAGAAAGCCCGAGCAAAGGAATGAAGACTTGGCAGCCATGAAAAAAGCTCCAGTGACCCCTCCTTTGGCTTGATGAGCAGCTCGAGCAGCTCACAGAGCTCAGGGACACCACTTACTTACTCTTTACCAGGTTACTATAAAGAAAGAAAGAAAGAAAGTGAAGTCGCTCAATCGTGTCCGACTCTTTGCACCCCCATGGACTGTAGCCTAGCTAGCTCCTCCATGCAACCACGGGATTTTCCAGGCAAGAGTGCTGGAGTGGGTTGCCAATTCCTTCTCCAGGGGGTCTTCCCCGCCCAGGAAATGAACCTGGGTTTCCCACATTGTAGGCAGATGCTTTTACCATCTGAGCTACCAGGGAAGTTATTATTAAAGGATGCAGTAAAGGTTGCCGAGGAACGGCCAAATGGCAGAGTCGCAGAGGGCAAAGTTGACGGAAAGCAGGGTGGAGTGTCCACGTGCTCTCCAGGCATCTCCGCCCCCAGCCCCCCACGTGCTCGGCAACCTGGGAGCTCTCTGAGCCCTGTGCCTTGGGGACTGTTATGGGGGCGTCATCACAGAGGAACGGTTGATTATCCACTCCATTGTAAGCTCCTCTCTCTGGAGATTGAGAGATGGGGCTGAAAATTCTAGGCTTCTGAGGATGGCTTGGGATTTCTGTAACCAGCCCCAATCCAGAAGCCCCCCCCAGGTCACCTCATTAGCGCAAAAGACATTTTGATTATCCAGGAAATTCCAAGGGATTTCAGAACTCTGTGTCAGGAAGAGGGTCAGAGGCCAAGCAGAACAAAAGATGCTCCATTTTTAATATATTACACATAATGTTTATATTTTTCATACAAAAGCTTTTCTACTGCACTTGATAAAGAACACAACAACAAAGAGAAATTGGAAAACATAAACTAAATGAAATGGGACCACTGATTATGAAATAGGAACAGTGAACAAACTAGACCATCACGCAGTCTAGTTGTTCTTAAACGTGGCTATTCATTAGAAATGCAAGATGTTCCACTTTTTCTTTTCCTAGCTTGTCATATGTCATATGACATATGACATACCTAGCTTGTCAGGTAACACATGTATATATTAACTGAACTATTATATATACATATATTCTGTTTTAGATTATTTCCATTATTTGTTATTGCAAGATATTGAATATAGTTCCCTGTGCATACAGTAGGTCCTTGTTATTCATTTTATACATAGCAGTATGTATCTGTTAATCCCAAACTCCTAATTTACTTCTCCGCCCTACCCAGGGCTCTTATCACTTAGGAAATTACCAAGTTTTTAGGAGCTTTGTGCCAGAAGCCAGAGCAGGGACCAATATATACGTTCCATAATCTCAGTCACATCTCCAGGCCCGAGGGGTGAGGCCCTGGGTGTATCAGTCTCACTATCCCCTCACCTGCAGATGGACCTTGGATTCTTTTCAGTCTCTGACTATTGCTAATGAAACAGCTATGATCACATGTGTACACGCCTTTGCATGCATATGTGTCCATTCCTTTTGGTTAAATGTGCTTTGCCCAAGTGTGGATCTAACTTTAAACAAAGCTGCCAAGAGCTTTCCCAAACTGATCGCTCTATTTTCCCTCCCATCGGCAGGGCGTGAAATTCTACTTGCTCCACACCCTGACCCAAACTTGCTGCTTGTAATGTCAGTCTTTTCACATTTAAACCATTTGAGTGGGTGTGTAGTGATGTTTTCACTGTGGCTTTTATTCACATGTCCTTGATGACTAAGGATGGTGAATATCTTTTCATGAGCTTATTAACTATTCATACATATTATGAAAGCTCTGTCTAAACCCTTGGCCTATTTTTAATCAAAGTTTATCTTCTTAATATTGTAAACATTACTTTTCGAAATTTTTTTTTTCCTGACAAGTATGAACAAAACTATTTTTTTAATTTGGGAGCTTGGAAAGCTCTGCCAAACGATAACAGCTCGGCAGAGACGTTATCTGAGCCAGGAGGGAAATTCTGTCTTGAGCAGCCCTGGTGGTACAGGAACAGAAGGACTGCCCCTCCGTGACCAGGGAGCTGGGATACGGGGCCTGTGCTGCTCTCCTGACTCCCTCCGCTCTAAACAGCTCACAGGCACCCCTGGACCCCCATCTCTCCACTTGTCAAATAAGGAGCTTGCACTAAAGTGGTCAGGCTTTCTTCAAGTCCCAGCATGCACTGCTGTTGCGCAGCTGCTCAGCTGTGTCCGACTCTTTGCAGCCCCATGGACCGCAGCACACCAGGCTTCCCTGTCCTTCACTGTCTCCCTGAGCTTTCTCAGACTCACATCCATCGAGGCGCTGATGCCATCTGACTATCTCGTCCTCTGTCATCCCCTTCTCCTCCTGCCTTCAATCTTTCCCAGCATCAGGGTCTTTTACAACCCACATGTATTGGGTTGGCCCAAAATTTCGCTCAGGTTTTTCTGTAAGATGTTATAGAAAAACCCAAATGAAGCTTTGGGCCAACCCAACAAGTGGTTCCTTCTGATAAGTGACTAAAATAACCACAAAGTTCCTTCAAAATATGTTATATTTGAAAGCTAAACCATTTTTAAAAATTCACTGGGCCTCCCTGAAGTCTGAAAAAAAAATCGAATTCAAGAAAGGTGAAAGAGTTATCCGTGTGGAGTGGCAGACAGCAACACGTTTAGCTGATCCTTGTGAAGTGAGTCTCTAACGAGTAGGGTCCCTGTCAGTGGAAACATCAAGCCGGCAGTTCCGGTGTCTCCCGCAGCCTTTCATTACAGCACTGATGGTACACGTCACACACGGTACCCCACGCGGCAGCAGCAGCATCTTCAAGCGTGAGAACAGATGAATACATACAAGGCACGAACACACTTCACATTTTTAATTGTATAGTCTTTCCTCTGGAAATACTTCTGATGTCTTTCAAATACANGCAGTTCCGGTGTCTCCCGCAGCCTTTCATTACAGCACTGATGGTACACGTCACACACGGTACCCCACGCGGCAGCAGCAGCATCTTCAAGCGTGAGAACAGATGAATACATACAAGGCACGAACACACTTCACATTTTTAATTGTATAGTCTTTCCTCTGGAAATACTTCTGATGTCTTTCAAATACACTGTCTCAAATGAACTTACAAAACGGAAAGAGACTCCCAGACTTGGAGAATGAGTTTATGGTTGCTGGGGGGAAGGATCGGGAGAAGAGCTAGTTAGGGAGTTTGGGATGGACAGGTACGCACTGCTATATTTAAAATGGATAACCAAAAAGGACCTTCTGTATTCCCTACTGTACAGGGAATTCTGCTCAACATTATGTGGCAGCCTGGATGGGAGGGGAGACTCGGGGACGATAGATACACAAATGGGTTTCCCCGGTGGCTCAGATGGTGAAGAATCTGCCTGGAATGCAGGAGGCCTGGTTTCAATCCCTGGGTAGAGAAAATCCCCTGGAGAAGGGAATGGCTGCCCAGGAACTCTCCAGCATTCTCGCCTGGAGAGCTCCATGGACTGTACATGCATCTGTATGGCTGTGTTCCTTCTCTGTCCACCCGAAACTGCCACAGCACTGTTTGTTAATCGGCTACACCTCAAAACAAAATAAAAAGCTTAGAGAGGAAAAAAATACTGTCAACTTTTGCAACATTTTATTAAAATATTCTCCTTTAAAATAGAATGTTGTTTACCACTCAGACGAGCTCATATAAACCTGGGAGGTTAATGCTACTGAGTATCTCCTACGGCCGTAAATGAACTGCTTTTTCCAAAACTGGTGATAAGTGTGCTTTAGATATAGACTTGTTCCCAGTTTCCCTTTGGCTCAGAGGACACAGCTGCCAATGATAGCTCTAGGATCAGCTTGTATTTCTGGCCATTGGATAATGGTTCATATGAAGCCACTGATCTGGGTGATGACTGGACCCATAATTCTGATATCAAGTCAGAATTATACCACTTAGGTTAAAGGCCGTTTGGCCAACACTCCCTGGATTTCATTAGCACCATGCTCTACTCATCAGAACTTGCCAACTGAAACTACGAAGTTAGATATTATATGATGATAAAGTGGACAATTCAAAACACATCTTCTCTGATCAGCCTACCAGGAATTTGACCTTCTGCTTTGGCAATAAGAATCCATATCATTTCCTCCTTGTTAAGTGCCCAGGCCATGGTTTGGGAGCATTTAGTTTTGAGCTGAATTTAGATCTTGTCTTAATTTTAGGTTTGAAGGGCAAGTGTCAGAAAGAGGCAACGAAGTGTACCCAAAGCTATAAGGATGTAGCAACAACTTCAGAGTCTTTAGGTGAAATCCTAAAGTCCACACAAAGATGTTTCTCCAAGAAAATTTGAGTGACAATGTCTTTCCTGGGCATGTCTTGCTAATCAATTTATGTCTAGAAACATTATTTTCTTTATTTCTGTCTTTATCACCACAATCCTCATTTTTTTCCAACATTGTACTATAAAGAATTTCAAACACACAGAAAAATTGAAAGAATTTTAGTAAATACTCATCACCTACTGTGCCTCACTCAGTCCTGTCCGGCTCTGCGACCCCGTGGACTGTAGTCCACCAGGCTCCTCTGTCCATGGGATTCTCCAGGCAAGAATAGTGGAGTGGGTTGCCATTTCCTTCTCCAGGGGATCTTCCCCACCCAGGGA
>SJYS01017488.1:50501-62793 GCA_006410695.1 Philantomba maxwellii
TGGAAAAACCATAGCCTTGACTAGATGGACCTTTGTTGGCAAAGTTATGTCTCTGCTTTTTAATATGCTATCTAGGTTGGTCATAATTTTCCTTCCAAGGCATAAACACCATCAATCCTTACTTTTAATTTCATGGCTGCAGTCACCATCTGCAGTGATTTTGGAGGCCCCCAAAATAAAGTCTGCCACTATTTCCACTGTTTCACCATCTATTTGCCATGAAGTGATGGGGCTGGATGCCATGATCTAGTTTTCTGAATGTTGAGCTTTAAGCCAACATTTTCACTCTCCTCTTTCACTTTCATCAAGAGGCTCACCTGATGGTCATTTAATAATAATTCCCTAAAGAGGTCACTTACACCAGAGATTCACAGAGGGGTCCTAGACACTGTTTCCCTGGACCCTATTTCAGCTCACCTGTTCTTTATCTTTCCAAGGTAGCCATCACCCTCAGCAGGGTGGCCCCAGCACTAAACCCTAAAATCTATCCTTTTGGCTCTGCAGCCATGAGGCGTGATGGAAAGCCGGAAGCACTGGGCATGAGGGCAGGTTGCAAAGGAGGCAGCATGTCTCTGAAAATGAGCGGCCCGTTGGCATCTCCAGCAAGACTGTCAGAGGCCTCTGATGCCGTGATGGATCAAATGAGATTTAACTTGAGCAAAGGTTTAAGGTAGCAGTAGCGGATATTTTTATTCTAATCTTTAAATTTTTTATTCATGTATTATTTTTGGCTGCACCGGGTCCTCGTTCTTTGCACGGGCTTTCTCTAGCAGCAGGGGCCACTCCCTTGTGCGGAGCGCCGGCTCTAGGCGCGGGCTCAGTAGCTGTGGCCTGAGGGCTTAGCTGCTCCTCAGTGGGGGGAATCTTCCCCGACCAGGGACTGAACCCGTGTCCTCCGCATGGGCAGGCAGAGCCTTAACCACTGGACCACCAGGGAAGTTCAGGAGCAGGGGATTTTTAAATTAAATGTTTACCCCTTATCCAGCGTAATGTATGTAATGATATATGCACATTGTGAAGGTCACATTATCACCCACATTACTAGTCAGCACACCTTGAGTGACACCAGAAACCTGGGTAGATGGCAACATGAGACAGCAAACTTCAACAGTATGGAATTATCGGCCATATTCTTGGCAACAATGGACAATTTTCAATGTTTCTGATTGCTATGGAAACAGAACCAGAATATCAGTAATTGTCAATAATTTCTCACCCTGAAACTCAAACCCAGCTCTGATTTCCATAATAACAGAGAAATGTTTTCAACAAATGCTCAACATCCAAGGGTTTTGTTACACCAAAGGCAAAGTCAAATCTGAATGCCTCTGGTGCCTCGGCTTGGTCTTAGGACTCCCACCCAGAAGAGGAAAAAGCGCTCATTGTTCTGCACACAGTGCTGGGCAAAGAGGAAGAGGTGCATCACGTGTCAGAGCCAAGGGGCGCCTTCCCCTCCCAGACAGACCTGGTGTTGAGCAAGACTGGTTCTTAAATGAAGCGGGTGGAAAGCCATCTTTCAGAATAAGGGTCCTGTGTCGCTTAGCCCTGTGCTCCTTCACTTAAAGCTGAAGACAGAAGAAAGTATGCCCTCAAGACTCCCTTCCTCCAGATCCACCAGGTTTGCCTCTGGAGTTCAGCGTCTCCCTGGATTCCTGTAACAGAGGATTCCGTATTGTTCTCAGACACTAACTGCACATCCAGGCTCGAAACACTGCTGTGGCCTCGGAACTCAGCACGCCCTCTTTCTCCCACTGACTTGCTGAGGTTTCCGTATGGCTCTCTGCCCTCTACGGTCACGCGTCCTCGGATTTTTGCCCCCACTAGTGACAACCACACTCCTGCGACCCCCACGGCACCCTTTCTAAGTTCTCATCCTCTCTTCTCGTCTTCATGATCGAGCATCTGGAAGCGGAGGTCAGCGCTTCCTGCCTGCCTCCTCACGCCCGCTCACTCCTAGACCACAGGATGGTCACTCCTCATCACTGCACTAAACCCCTGAGATAACAAGACCACGACTTAGTCATCAGAAACAGGACAATGGGCTTTCCCGTCTTCCTGGCTTTCACCTTTGTGTAGTAACTCAGATGCCTTGTTCTGAAAACATTTCCCCAGTTGGCTTTCACACTACCATGCTTCCTTCTGCCTCTCGCCCCTCATTCTGCTTTTTCTGCTGCCTCTTCTCTTCCACTTGTCTCCCACATAGTCTCGCGTCTTCTGGTTTATATTGCCACCACAATTTTAATTGCAAAATGCACATTGCTTTATATCACTACAGGCTTTAAACCACTCAGGGACTCGCCTCTGCATTCAGTACAGAGCTTGAAGACAATCAAGTCCTTCATGACTTGACCCTGACTATGGATCTGATCTCATATCTCAACCCAGTGCACACCCGCGTTCTAACCGAAGAGCAACTGTATCTCAACCCAGTGCACACCCGCGTTCTAACCGAAGAGCAACTGTCCACATCCTCGTGTTTCCCATGTCTTCTGCCTGGAATATCCAGGACCAGTTCGCCCTGGCTAATGCCTACCATCTTGCAAGACAGCCTAAGTGTCACCCCCTCCTAGAAGCTTTTCCTTTGACCTACTCCCAGGATGAGGTAGTAGCCTTTTTTCTTTTTTCGTTTCCAGCTTTATGGAGATATAATTGACATATAACATTATGTGCTTTTAAGATTTACATGTTGATTTGATTCACTTAGCCATTGCAAAATGATTACCACCACAGAGTTAGCTAAAACCCAGTCACATTACCATCTCTGTGTGTGTGTGTGTGTGTGTGTGTGTGTGTGTGTGTGTGTGTATGTGTGGTGAGAGAACTTTTAAGATCGATTCTCTCAGCAACTTGCAGGAATATTGCGTTATTAACTACAGTTGCATCCCGTGCACTAGACCCCCGGAACTACTCATCTGATAACTGGAAGGTGTGCTCTTTGACCAGCATCTCCCCATTTCCTCCACCTCCCAGCCCCTGGTAAGCACCATCCTAATCTCTGTTTCTAAGAACTTGACTTTCTTATTTTTCACATATAAGTGGGATCATATAGCAGTTGTCTTTCTGCGCCTGACTTGTTTTATCAGCAGCAGCCTTGTGAGCCGTCAGGCGTGCTGACCTCACCTCTATGGAATACTCACCCTAAGCTGCATTCACCGTTGGTCCTGACTTTCTTCTCCCACTAGCTGGTAAGCAGCTTGAGTGCAGGTTTGCCCATCTGTCCACTACTGCCTAGCCCAGTGCTTGACACAGAGAGGTGCTGAATAGATCTTTATTGAATACATGAGCAGAATAAAAAAGTAAATATGGAGAAGTGTCAAAAGGCCATGGTTCTAAAGACTATAAGAAAAACAAGTAGAAGTCTCCACAGAAGGCTGTGTTTAGGCAGGAGTAAAGTTCAAGGTACTAGACCCAGCGGTTACGTAAAGTTCGTTACGTAAATAGACTTATAAGATTGCGATAACTAGGTTCATTGGCTTTCATTCTACACATATTTAAGCCTTAGCATAAAAACTAGGCACTGTGCTAGCAGAGTAAACAAAACAGAGAGTTCCGCCCCTCCCCAACCCTCACACCTGGTACACGTAACTTACGGTTGATTATTTCAATACCGCCTCCCTATATTCCAGGGACTAGCCTTAGCCCTTTATAGGCATTTGCATTTAATCCCCATAAAAGCCTTGTAAAGCTGATGTTATTCCCATTGTACAGAGAAAATAAAGTCTCAAGGAGGTTAGGTAAATTGCCAAAGGTCACACAGGAACTGGTAGAGCAAAGATTTAATCCCAAGTATATCTGATTAGTTTTCCTGCGCGTAATCACACTGACGGCACCACAAATTTAACTTGAAAACCATTCATCCTCCATTCAGATATGTGGTTACTGGAGTTTCCACGTAATTCTTACAATAGTGGAGGAAGTCTATTTCAGCGTTCTTAGTACAGATACACTATCAGTGTGGGGAGAAAGATTTGGTATAGAAGTTGATCCAAGCAGATATAGTTTTGCGAGTGAGCTTTTATGTTCCAAAACCATGAAACTACGCCTATTAGTGTGATTTCCCACCCTCGGAGCCTGGAGACTGGGGCAGAGGAGGAGAGGTGTACGAATTTGGGGTTTCCCTGGCAGTCCAGTGGCTAAGATTTCACCTTCCAGTGCAGGGGTTGCCGGTTTGACTCCTGGTTGAGGAGCTAAGGTCCTACACGACTTATGGCCAAAAAAACAAAACATGAAACAGAAGCAGACTCAACACAGATTTTTAAAAACAGCCCACATCAAAAATATACAGACTTTAAAATCGGCCCACATCAAAAATATCTGAGACAACTCCACTCCCCAAATGCAACTATTCCTATGAATTAACAGAAAAAAAATACTTACAAGCTGTTTCCCTTAACTCTCTATTTTCAAAATAGGTTGCGTACTTTTGCACATCTGGAAAGGCCAGACACTTCACATAAGGATTTCAGCTCGCCCTCCAGGCGCGCGTGCAGTGGCCCTGACTGCCCCGTTCACCACACACAGAGGCTGGTCTCACACATGCGAGGCCCGAGCGGCGCACCTCACCGTGGACTGCCTGAGACTCTGCAGCTTTCTGCTTCTTGTGTTGTTCGCTTTCCTGTCATGCACATGTCAGGCTTCCCTGGTGGCTCAGAGGATAAAATGTCTGCCTGCAGGAGACCCGGGTTCGATCCCTGGGTCGGGATCGATTCCCTGGTTTGATTCCCTGGTTCGATTCCCTGGAGAAGGGAATGGCAACCCACTTCGGTATTCTTGCCTGGAAAATCTCATGGACAGAGGAGCCTGGTAAGCTACAGTCCATGGTGCCGTGAAGAGTCCGACCCGACTGAGTGACTTCACTTTGACTTTTCACTTTCATGCATTGGAAAAGGAAATGGCAACCCACTCCAGTGTTCTTGCCTGGAGAGTCCCATGGACAGAGCCTAGTGGGCTACAGTCCACGGGGTCACAAAGAGTTGGACACGACTGAGCGACTTCAATCACACCATGCACATGTTAACTTTTAAGAAATGTATATTATTTTTAAAACCTTTAAAAAATCTTAAAAAAAAAAAAAATGTGAGAACTTGACCTTGAGCACGTGCTGTGCATTGAGCGGGCTCTTCCCTCTTCATTCTCACAAAGGCGATGCCATTCGGAAGCAGCAGCGTGAAGACGATTATATGATTGGGACCCAGAGGCCACCTGACCCTCAGGGCAGCAGCTATCCAAGGCGTCCGGAAAAATAAATCTCTATTCCACTGAAGTGCTCTTCAGCAGTGAGTTCTGCAGGGGAAAAGGCGTCTGACTGCAGCAGAGACAGAGGCTGAGGAGAAATAGAGAGGCTGCAACAAACATCCACAACCAGAAGGCAGCTGCCTCTCCCTGTGCTTCCAGGAAGCCTTTCCAGAAACCCTGGGAAGGAAAAACGTGTGTTTCAACAGCAAACTAGATATTGTCTCTCGCATACCCTTCCTCCGAGATCTGAAAGCTGAACCTGTGGGAAATATTCGACAGCTGTGACATGTGTGGGTAACCGAAGCAGCTCTCACACGCAAAGGAATTCTGCCTGGTGGGCGAGTGACCCTCCTCCTTGTGGAAAAACCAATTTGCCTCTCTTTGCACCTTCATTTCAACATTCCTTTACTTCGAAAATTTTTCTTTATCTTATTCCTTACCACTTATAGCCAGTGAGCTGCCTGGTTTTCCTATTATAAGAAAAAGAAAATATTTAATTTAGTTCAGGCTTATCCCCTTTTGAGGATATATCCTTTGGAATTTATCTTTATGACCAAGAATTCACCAGGGAGGCCCTGCCTCCAGTGCCCTTTTCTCCTTGACCCAGCTCGGTGCTTACTTCCAAGGTGTGGGAATTTCCGAGCGCCAAGCCTCAGCTTGTGATTCTTGTGCTTGGGAGCAGACAGTGTCCACCCTCTGCCAGGTTGAGGGTCCCCAGAGGATGACAAGTGTCTCCCCTTTGATGTCCTATCCAAAAGTTGTCAAGTATCTTTTTTCAGAAAGCTACAACATTTTAATCGGCTTTATTAAAGCATGATTTATACACAGTAAAATTCGTCATTTGATCGTGCTGTCTCTTGAGTGTTCACAGCTGACCACAGTTGCCTACCGTTACCACAATCAGGACATGGGACATTTCCACCCCCCGAGTCCCCTTGTGTCCCTGACGATCAATCCCCTACCCCTCCTGAGGCCCCTGACATTCACCGATCTGTTCTCTTACCATCCGGCTTGTCTTTTCTAGAATTCCATATAAATAGGATCACGCAAGGGCTTCCCTGGTGGCTCAGCTGTAAAGGATCTGCCAGCAGTGCAAGAGACTTGGGTTGGATCCCTGGGTCGGGAAGATTCCCTGGAGAAGGAAATGGCAACCCACTCCAGTATTCCTGCCTGGCATATCCCATGGACAGAAGAGCCTGGCGGGTCACAAAGAGTCGGACACAACAGAGCAACCAAACAATAACAAGATCAGGATCTCACACCATTTAGACTTCTGTGTCTGGCTTCTTCCACTTGGCATAACACTCATGAGCTGCATCCACATTATTCTGTGTATGAATTGTTCATGCTTTGTCATTGCTGAGTGATGGTCCAGTGTATGTATTTGCCACAAAGCAGTTAACCATTCACCAGTTGATGGACATTTGGATTGGTTCCCATTTGGAGTTGTTACAAATAACAATAAAAAGTGGGATTACTGGGTCATATAGTAAGTATATGTTTAACTTTAGAAGAAACTTGCAGACTTTCCCAAAGCGGCTACCACTTTCCATTCCCAGCGATGGTATGTGAGGGTTCTGCTGGCCCCCGCCGCCACGTGGCCAGCCTTTCCAGCTTTAGCTCTTCCAGTGGGTGTGTAGTGTCAGCTCAATGTAGTTTTAATTGGCATTTCCTTAATAATTAACGGCATTGAACACCTTTGTGTGTATTTATTTGCCACCCGTACTTCTTCTATGGTGAAGATTTTATTTAGATGTTCTGCCCAATTTTTAATCAAGTTGTTTATCTTCTAACAAGGGAGTTTTTAAACTGCTTTATATATTCTGAATACAAGTCCTCTGTGAGACATGCATTTTGCAGTTATTCTCTCTCAGTCTATGTCATGAGAAAGCCATTACATTTTGACAAATAAGGATTTTCTCATTCAGAATCCCTGGAAATGCAAGCCAGCACACCGTGTCTATTGATGTCTGCAGGGTAGTGGCCAGCCTCTGGGAGGGAGGGGAAAAAAGCATATAGCTCCAGAATTCGCCCTTAAAAGAAGCTGCTCTCTGCTTTCCCCATCTCTTGATTTTCTTGCGTTTTACTGATTTCAATTATTATCTCTCCTATGTTACTTGCTTTCTGTAGCTGCTGCAATTTTAGGCAAAAATGTACTTGGAAGGTTCATCTGTTTCTTTCCTGCTGCAAATGAACACCGCAGCTTCCACATTTCACGAGCCCCAAGCAGCGAGAAATGCGGCGAAGCTGCTCAGTGAAGCTTTTCGATTAGGAAAGTGTTCCTAATTGCCTCCAGTTCCATCTCTGGATGCTACACCGCTCTCTCTAACTTCTAGGGACCAGCTTCTCCGACTTCCTCAGTCTTTGGGAAGGAGATGAGAAGGAGATTCCCACCGAAGGGAATCTTTGCATGTCCATAACCCTGACCCCATAGAAAAGAATTCTTGCTGGATAGAAAGGCAAGGCCCAACGCTCAGCAGTGCAAAAAGGACACGCTGACCTCCCTGTGTCCCCTGAAGAAGCTCGTGAGACCCTCCTGGGAGAGACGCCTCCATATACGCAGAGGAGGAGAGCAGCCTCATTTCTGAGGCTGAAGGAGGAAGGACAGAGCTGCACTGGGGCTCCCCACTGCTCCCCACTGCCCTGAGCACACAGCTTCCCACCCTGCTTTCCCCCGACATTCTGCTCTTCAGCAGGATTCCTCCTGGCCTCTCCGCGCCCCGGTCATCGTGATGGGGACCAGGTCCACTCCGCTCGGCCCAGCTCCCCATGGACACGGCTCAGGGAAGCCTCATCCTCAGCCTTCTCCCCTCAGCTCCTGCTTCCAGCCCTGGGGCTCCCCCGATGATGGGGCTGCTCGACGCTCCCCAGGCACCCAGCGCGGGCCGGGGGGAGTGCAGCCCCGTGGGCAGTGGCAGCTGGACTCTGGGAGAAGTCCGTCCCTCCTGGCCGCTTGGGCAGCCAGTTCTAAGAGGGTCACAGGAGGCTGCTCAGAAGGTTCCAGCAGGAAGGAGCACCAGATGCTTGAAGCATGGCTGGCTGGGTCACACAGCTTTGTTCTGACGTTCCCGGCTCTGTCCCCTTGCTCTGTCTCACATTTGCTCCATGGTACTGGGGACGCTCCCAAGTAATGACTAGCAGGCAAGCAAGCCCCTTTTAGGCTCTTCTTTCAAGCAATTCAAGCTAAGACAGAAGATGTTCAATAGCTAAGCAAGCGAACAGACACGTGTGTGTGCATGTGTTTATGTAGGATTTTTTCCTACCCTTCCAGTTCTGGGTTCGGTCACCGATACATGGATGCATTCAATCCCAGTCAACCACCCAGAAGCTCAACACCATAACATCCCAGCTTATGCAATTGCCCCACCCAGGCAGGTTTGCACAACTCAGATTTTGCAAAAGTCAAAACAACTGCTAAACGAGCATCCTGGATGTTAAAGGCACAGAACCTGTACCACAAAAATGTATGGGAATAACATACTCCCAAATAGCTGTTACTGTGGAAGTCACCAAAATGCTTCCACATGGGATGGAAGAAGGATGCCCGGCCCCTCCTACAGGCTCAGCGTTTTATTTTTTACTCTAAATCGGTCGTCTTAGGTTGACAGCCCTCCACTGTCCTTCTCGCCTGGTGGCTTTGGGGGCAGAATCGGAAGGAAAGGAGAGTAAAGACACAGACACCCTGGAAATAACCCCACAGGAGCCCCATAAGCCTGAAAACAAAAAGCCTTTGCTGTCGGCTCCCCCGCGGCCTTGCTGCCTGGCATTAGCTTAGCTGTGTTTTCATGCATAATAGGACTTCTAACACAACCTCGGCCAGGTCTCTGATGCTGCTATCAGCACCCCGGGACAATCTGTATGGATCAGATCCGCGTTAGTCACGGCTTGGGGCACCTGGGGAGCAGCTGGGCCTGATCAGGAGGGGCGCCTAGGAGCCTTGCTCTGCGTCTCTGCTCAGCCTCTCTCCGTGAAACCAGAAACAACTGGAATGTTTCACTCCTCGAACTTTTTCCGAGATTTATCAGTGGACTTACGAAAAGTACTTGTTTGCCTGTTTATTTTTAGCTATCATATTAAACATTCCAGCCGAAAATTACAAGATCAAAACTCCCAAAGGTCGGATGCCTGCTTCCTAGCTTGCTTTTGAGAACTGCTTAGAAGCTGCGAGCCGCCAAGTCCCATGGCATGAATATCCTGGGAAAGCGCGGAGGCCGCTGTCCCTGGGGGAGCCTCCCCTGGGTTTGAAGGCGCTGTGCGCTCTGTCAGGCGAGAGGAAACGCGCATTAGCCAAATCCAGGCAGGCCGCTCAGATGCTGTAAAAGATTCCCGGTAGACCTGCTTAACGCTTTTCTGACTGATCTTCGGCTTCAAGGTTATTATACCCAAGCCGACTGCACATTACTAAAGTACATTACTAAATTACTTAGTAAAGCTGGTATATTCCAACAACGCTGGCTGCACACCAGAGTCAAACCACTCTGGACCTTGGACAGATCTGACCCCCTGGCCAAGAGATGAAGCCTGGGGCTGGAGCTCAAAGTGTCTAAACTCAGCCCAGGTACTCCTGGGACTCCTGGCTGGGTCAGAGGCTCGGGATGGGAGGGGAGACGTACCTGGGACTCATTTCTCCGGTGCTGACAGTCATACTGCCATCCTGCTGTTTTCTGA
The DNA here is from genome assembly GCA_006410695.1 of Philantomba maxwellii. NCBI lineage: Eukaryota > Metazoa > Chordata > Mammalia > Artiodactyla > Bovidae > Philantomba > Philantomba maxwellii. Next base: position 60,405 of record SJYS01017488.1, read on the forward strand.
ACTCTCCAAGCTGCAGCTTAAGTAAAAATCAGCATTAAACCAGAAGGATGAGATTCTGTTCACATGCCTGGCAAGGTCATTGCCGAAGGAGATGCAACGAGCTGACACTGACTCATTCTGTGTCCATGGCTCCTGATCCCTTATACATATTCTCGCCTCTTAAATCCCTGACAATTCAATGGGGTCTGGGCTCACAGATTTGCTGGATTTACTGAGAAGGAGGGCCTGGGAACGGGCTTTCCGACGGCCTGAGGAGAGGCCCCCGGCCCTTCCATGCCAGGTCAGGACGGAGCTGCTGTTGTCATTGTTATTTAGTAGCTAAATCACGTCCAGCTCTTTGAGACCTGGTGGACTGCAGCCCGCCAGGGTCCTCCGTCCATGGGATTCTCCAGGCAAGAATACTGGAGTGGGTTGCCATTTCCTCCTCCAGGGGAACTTCCCGACCCAGGGCTCAAACCCAGGTCTCCTGCATTGCGGGGATTCTTGACCACTGAGCCACCAGGAAAGCCCTTAAGACGGAGAGGTGTCAGCAATTCCTGAAAACCCCCGCCCCGAAGGGCTTCAGCTGGGAACAGAAAAATTAAGAGGACTTTGACAATTGCTGCTAGGAGAAGTCCGGGAAATGACCAGGTCAGGTATTTGCTGAGCTGTTTAATGAGGCTGCATAAGCAATAAGAAGAGGTTGATAGGGTTTTAGTGTCACCGAGGTTTCCAGGCGAATTAAAGAAAGCAGTGAAGTAAGAGGAGAGTGGATTTAAAAATTAACCCATGTGTGAATGTACTATGTTCGGAACAGGAATTAAAAAGCAAACAAGGTTTAATTGACCCCCCTCCTTCCCCAGAGCAGGGCGCTGGCATTTCAGGAGCAAAACTGATTGGTTGAGAATATGCTTGGCTAGGTAATTAAACCAGGAAGCCGATCAATTACACAGTAGCTAGGATTTAGATACCCACTGACAAGCTATAGAAGAATCCAGAAGGGAAGCAGAGAATGGCTGTTTGAGTTAGACACGATTGGATCTCAAAGGTTTCTGAGTTGAAAAAAAAAAAAAAAAAAGGCAGGGCTTTGCTCTCCCCTCTTGCTTTAAAACCCCTTTGGTTCAGTATTAATCCCAATGAGGATCCTCAGTCAGAGCAGTCCTCCTGGTGGAGGACGGCCGACGGAAAGGGCCCGATTACACGGTTCGCTTATGCAACTCCAGTTAAGCTGCCTGGGAAGTTCACGGAGCCAAACAAAAATTACAGCCAAGTTGCTTATTAGCTACCCTGAACCTGCCTCCCTGAGAGACGGCGGGCTGTCAGAGAGCCAGTTTCCGAGCCTGCTGGGGTGGTCTGCCTTGCTATCTGTTGTGGTTTTTAGAGCAAGGGGGTCCTGAGCATGCAGTGTGTGGCTGAACGCCTGGAGCCGCCCAGCGATGTCTCAAGACTGATCAGATTAGCAGCCCCACCAGTCACCTGCCAGCACTGTTATTGTTGAGTCGCTAAGTCATGTTCGGCTCTTTTGCAACCCCATAGACTGTAGCCGGCCAGGCGCCCCCGTCCACGGGATTCTGCAGGCAAGAGCACTGGGATGCGTTGCCATGCCCTCCTCCAGGGCCTCCTCCAGACCCCGGAGTCTCACCTGGGTCTCTGTGGCTCCTGCACTGCAGGCGGATTCCTTACCGCTGAGACACCGGGAAAGCGCAGGAGGAAGGGGGCCCTGTAGTAAAAGGGGTCTTGGAGACACAAATGGTCAAAACACAGGAAAACCCACCAGAGCAGGCAACTTGTTTTATCCACGGAGAGAGAGACATTCTTGGGGTATAAGCATGTGGGCTGTATCTTAGAGATCCATATTATAAAACCCTGGCATCATTCATAGACACAGAAAGAACAGTGGTTACCAGGGGCTGGAGGGGCGATGGGCAGTTAGTGTTTAATGGACTCAAGGTTTCAGCTCAGGAAGATGAAAAAGCTCTGGAGATGGATGGTGGTGATGGTTACACAGCAAGGGGAACTGATGTAATGCCCCTGGACTGTGCACTTAAAAATGGCTCAAGTGGCAGATGCTGTTGGGTCTGTTTTACCCTAATAACAGCACATGTGCATTTCCTATTTAATTCTATTCATAAACATATAGTCTATGGCTAAGTCTTCTCCACGTTTTTTGCTTTTTTTAAAAAAAAATCATTGCTAATCCGGGGGCGGATAAATCAGGAGTTTCGTATTAGCAGAGGCAAACTCCTGTCAAACTCCTGTCTTTATGAGAAAGATGCGCCACATGGTCCTACTGTACAGCACAGGGAACTATATTGGATACACTGTCGTCAGTTATAATGGAAAATAAAAATGGAAACATCGCTGACGGGGACTTCTCTGACGGTCCAGTGGTTAAGATTTCACCTTCCAG
>SJYS01017488.1:63024-77859 GCA_006410695.1 Philantomba maxwellii
TGAAACAGACTCAATCAAGACTTTAAAAATGGTCTTCATTAAAAAAAAAATCTTTAAAGAAAAACATTCCTGGGGGACACGAGAAAGATACAGACTTCAGGGTGCTGAAGATGCCCCTGGATCCATCCAAGTTCAGGGCTTTCGTGGGAAACGCTTCCAGAGAGCGTGTGAGCCCTTAGCCTGTGCCCTGAGCCTGCTGTGAGTGCGCCTGCCTCTCCCCCCGCGCCCTCCCCGCATCAGGCAGGGGAGGCCAGAGTTGGTCTTCGGGGCCCCTCGTCCCCTCACCCTTCCTGCTTTTCATGTCCAACCATCATTCTCTCTTCTTTCCTGATTCCAGGAAAGGACCCAGCGTTAATACATTCATTCACACTGAGGTATAGGGGCCTAAGAAGATGCATACAGACCCACCCACAAACGGCCGCATTTCACCTGAGCCAAGCTTTGAGCAGGCAGCGTTAAAGTACAGAAACGGGAACAGAGTTGGCAACCTCTCCAACTCTTCCCCGTTCAACCTCTCCCACCTTCTCCAACAGGTTGCCAACTCTGTTCCCGTTTCTGTATTTTAACTCTGCCTGAATTAGTGGCTGTGTTTTTATGTCTCAAAATCAGATTCTGCCTGCGTGTCTCAGAAAACCTTAGGAATGTCTTCTCCGAAGTCTCCTCCCGCTTCAGCCGCTCCGTCACGCGCTGCGTTCGGGAGCCTAGACCTGCTCGCCCCATCGGCCCTCTTGGCCAGAGCCCTGTGCCAAGTCAAGTTGCTCGCTGGGCACAGAATGGTCTCCAAGGCGCCTTCTAAGCCTGCCAAGGCCGATTCAGAAACAGAAGACTGAGGCCAAGTGGAGACGCTGGGGGAGCCCTCGTGGAGAACAGAGCTGGCCCGGGCCCGGAGGCACCTTATTACTAATGCAGTGAAAGCTGCAACCAAACAAGGCCGCACGGACACTGGCACAGAACACACGGAAAGTTCCGTCTTCACTCAAGCCTGCGGCCTGTCCCAGAACAAAGGAGCAAAGGTTCCTTAAACATAAACACAGCTGACTCCCTGGTGGGAAACACAGTCTCTCTTTCATAGCTGCAGAACCAGAACCAGGGCGCGCTGGGCCCAGGAATCTGTATTTTTTACAAGGTTCCCTGGGAGAGCTGATGGTCTCAATTAAAGTGATGGCAAATAAAAAGCCAAAATAAGGTGGTTTGTGTTCTCTTTTGTTTGATGATGTTGTGGATATCAACAATAAAGAATGTGATATTCATCTTTATTTGTTGACTTATTTCTTAAAACAGCAGGAAGATGCTGAGACAGGAGATTCTGCTGAACCAGGGAGCTTCAAATGATCACAAAGGACCTGCTGTTTCACAGTCGAGGAGTCCCCAAGTGTCAGCGGTGACATGACCAACAAAAATATGTTCTACGGCTGTGCCTTCCCTTTACTTCCCCTGATGCACAGAAAACCCTTTTACCAAAGCCATGTTATAGGGCAGAAGATATATTTGTTTCTAAATTGGGATGTTGGGGATGGGTTTCTGGGTAAAAAAGAAGGCTGCAAATAGAAGGCAAGCTCCCGGGAAACGTATGACCTGGAGAGTAAGCTATGGGGACACCTTGGACCTCTACACAAACTTGCCCTCAGATTTAGGGGAGAGTCTGCTTCTAGGACAAAGAAGCCAGGCCTCTTCTGTGTGCAAGGTCAGCATCAGCGCCTGTCTCCATCTCCTAGTGCTGCTCATATAACAATATCACAAACCAGGCGACTTTCTGTAAAAAACAGAAACATGTTTCACGTGGCTCTGGAGGCTGGCAATCCGAGATCAGCGTGCCAGCATGGTTGGGTGACAGCCTTCTTGTAGGTCACAAGCTTCATGTACCCCACAGGGTAGAAAGGGAGAAAAAGCTCTCTGGGGTCTCTTGTATAAGGGCACTGGGACTTCCCTGATGGTCCTGTGGCTAAGACTCCGCACTCCCAATGCAGGGGACCCAGGTTCGATCCCCAGTCAGGGAACTGGGGCTCACACGCCACAACTGAGGGTCAAACGCCAAAACTAAATATCCTGCGTGCCTCGACAAAGGTCGGAGATGCCATGTGCAGCAACAGCCCCACCGCAGCCAAATAACAGATAGATATTTCAGAAAAGATTCACCCTGTACAAGGGCACGGATCCCGTTCTTGGGGGCTCCACCACGCAATCAGCTCCCGAAGGCCTCAGCTCCTGAGGCCGTCACCCTCTTGGGTTAGGACTGCAATGTGAATTCAGGGGGAAGATAAACATCCAGAATGTGGTACCCGTCGCGCCAGAGCCACCAGGTCCTGCTGACTCTGCTCTCTTCTGGGTCCCTGCCGCTGCTGCTGTGTCGCTTCAGTCGTGTCCGACTCTGTGCGACCCCATAGATGGCAGCCCACCAGCCTCCGCCGTCCCTGGGTCTGGGCCCCACCCATACTTTTTTCTCCTTTTCCATTTTCATTGCTACCACTGCTTCCTAGCCTGCGTGTCCACGACGACCTGAACCAGCGGCTGCTCACCATCACAGTATCACGTTTTCACTCCGCAGGCTTCAGTAGTGGGGGAAAGTGAGGGCCGTGAGCGTTCTCTCCCTCTGCCTCTGAGCCTGTCACAGAAAACGCAAGTCTCGAGCTGAATTCTGACACCCAGAGATGCTCATCAGCCAGCAGGAACAGGCATCAGACCTCCTGGCTTGCAAGCTCTCAAAGCCCCGGCTCTCTGTCCTTTCACTCGAGAAAGCAGATGTCACAAGACGCTAGCGGCAAGATTCAGTTAATTGGTCAGATGACAGACTTCTCTTTAAGCCATAGACACAGGACCTAGTGGAATTCTAAGACCTGGAGGCCGTTCCAAAGGACACGAGTTGCTTATGCTCTCCTCATGTGAAGGCAAGGATTCTGAACAACTTGTCTACCAATCCAACAAGCACGACTCACTCCACCAACAAAAAAATAAAGTCTGACACCCAGGATACTAATTAATACACCTTCTGATGTTCGCTGGAAATAAATATAACCAACGTATTAATGTCAACCTCTGGAATATAATAGTGTGTTTGTGTGCTAAGTCGATTCACTTGTGTTCAACTCTTTGCAACCATACGGACTGTAGCCCGCCAGGCTCCTCTGTCCATGGGATTCTCCAGGCAAGAACACTGGAGGGGGTGGCCATGCCCTCCTCCAGGGGATCCTCCCCACCCAGAGACCGAACCTGTGTCTCTTTTTGTAGCCTGCACTGGCAGGCAGATTCTCTACCACCAGAGCCCGCCTAGGAACCCCTGAAATATAATAGAACTACCCTTAAGCAATCCAAGAACGCCAGAAAATTCAAATGTTAAATAACTATGCTGAGGGTAGCAATTAAACTCAAAAACACATGATCATCACCCGGTTTAAACAGAGTTCTTTTAAAAAAATATAGATAATATATCAAAACCTTCACTTCTTTTTATCTTTCCTCACTTCTTTTTATCAAATTGTCCTTCCTTCTTTGAACATGGTCCACAAGTATTAGTCCCTTTTGCCTCTTCCCCAGACCTGAGATAAGCCCTGACTATCTGTAACGGTCATTTATCCCTTAAACTATGCGATACTGCCTTTCATCTACCCAGCAAATGCTTAAACCCCTAACATGACCAAAAGCCATGCAAGCTAGGAGGGGAAGGGTTAAGTAACACAGCGCCCTGACTTCAGGGAGCCCTCACTCAGTCTGGCCAAGAGACAGGTCCTGGAGCTGACCATAAAAATGAAGGCAGTGAATCCAAGGACGAAGCGTTCACAGGTCACAGCGAAAGCACAGAGAGCCATTTATGAGTGGGGAAATGTCCGTGGAAGCTTCCTCCCAGGGGAGCGTCATGCTGGTGAGCCTTAGAGAAAGAGTGGAGGGTTATGTTGTGTGTTCTAGGCAGAGAAGACAAAAAAAACACAAAGGTCCTGTAGCAATAGTTAAACTCTATTAAACTTCTGCTGTGTTCCTGGTACCCTTCTAGATATACCACCTCCATTGTTTCATTCACTCCTCATACTCAGAGATAGATAGGCTCTTAGGCCAAAGCACCTGGATGCCGGTGTGGAATCCCAGGGGCCACCGTAGAGAGTCAGAGGATGTGCCCCGGACAAGCCCTGGTGGCCACACAGGTGACTGTCCGGGCCCCGTGGGGTGGGGGCCCAGCTGCGAGGACGGAGGCTGCGGGCCGGGAGCTCAGGCGGCCTGTGCAGCGGCTCCCGGTGCTGGAACCTCGCCGCCCGCCCCGGGTGTGCCCGCGTCTGCCTGCTGGTTGGTATTTCTTGGGCATTTTTCGGGAACCAGAATGTGATCTCCATTGAACAGATGAAAACCTCAGGCTTAGACTAAATCGCGTACCTGACTCAGGTCATACAACAGGGCGCGGCAAGGCTGGGACTGGAACCCAGGGCTTTCTAACTCCTAAGACACAAGCTTATTCTCCATTCAGGAAATGCATGCGTGCTCAGTCATGTCTGACTCTGTGACCCGCCATGGACTGTAGCCAGCCAGGCTCCTCTGTGTAATTTTCCAAGCAAGTATAGTGGAGTGGGCTGCCATTTCCTCCTTCAAAGGATCTTCTAAACCCAGGAATCGAACCTGCATCTCCTGAACTGGCAGGCAGATTCTTTACCACTGAGCCATCTGGCCTTCCCTCCACTCAGGAAATATAGGAAGGCAATGACCGGGCTCGAAACTGAAGCTCCAGGCAGCGTGGCGCAGTGAGGCTGGCCAGGTGAGTCAGCCGCAAGTTGGTTCCTTTTCTCGTCTCGAGTTAAGAACCTGAGTCCCTCCCATTTTTCTGTTTCTACCAGAGTTACACACACATTAGGAGCTCAAAGAAGTGACTGGGTTTGGAAGGAAAGAATTTCTGGAATAGCTTGCTGCCTGGGTAGCGATTCACCCCTTCTTTATAAAATGAGCTGGTTTCCCTTTAAAAATAGAGCTTCCAACATGCCCAGCATCAACGGATATTTGTGTGTCTTCCAGAAGGCATGCTCTGTTACAAGCAGGAGGATTCTGCAGGGAATACAGCAGACAGGACCCCTTCTGTCTGCGACTTGAAACAACCGTCTCCTAATTTGACTTCTCTGGTTCCTGAAAAATGCCCAAGAAATACCAACCAGCAGGCAGACGCGGGCACACCCGGGGCGGGCGGCGAGGTTCCGGCACCGGGAGCCGCCGCGCAGCCCGCCTGAGCTCCCGGCCCGCAGCCTCCGTCCTCGCAGCTGGGCCCCCACCCCGCGGGGCCCGGACAGTCACCTGTGTGGCCACCAGGGCTTGTCCGGGGCACATCCTCTGACTCTCTACGGTGGCCCCTGGGATTCCACACCGGCATCCAGGTGCTTTGGCCTAAGAGCCTGGCCTTGGGCAATACGGTGGGATTTGTTCCCTGAGAAGAATGCCCCTTTATTCAAACTCCACTCCGCAGGAATGCCTGCAGCGCCACAACCCAAACAAACAAGATTCAAAACAGAACACAGGGATGTGAAGTCTAGTTGTCAGGTTATATTGTCTTTCTTTAAAAAAAAATATTTATTTATTTGGCTGCATTGGGTCCTAGTTGCAGCATGCGAGACCTTCACTGTGTCCTGGGAGGTTTCTCGTTGCGGAACATGCGGCATGCGGGATCTTAGTTCCCTGACCAGGAATCGAACTCACGTTTCCGGATTTACAAGGGGGATTCTTAACCAGTGGACCACCAGGGAAGTCCCTCTATTGTCTTTCTTACTCCAAACCCCAGATGCGGCGCCTGTGGAGATGGGAAACCTCCCCCAGGCTGTGTGTGGGTGAAGGTGGGCTTGGGGAAGCCTGGAGCCTGGGTGTCCTCTCTTTTCCCAGCAGAGTGGTGGAGAAACAGGAGCAGAGACTGCTAACGACGAGCTCAGAAGCAGGAGGGGCGGAGGCAGGCCCCTTACATACGGCGGAGGCAGGATCTCCGCTTCCCCAGTGGCTCAGAGGTAGAGAATCTGCCTGCAGTAAAGGAGAATCCTCCTGCAGGAGATGTGGGTTCGATCCCTGGGTCAGGAAGATCCCTTGGAGGAGGGCATGGCAACCCATTCCGGTATCCCTGCCTGGAGGGTCCCAAGGACGGGGGAGCCTGGCGGGCAGCAGTCCATAGTTTCGCAGAATCGAACACGACTGAAGTGATTGAGTACGCAAGCATGCACACCCGCAGTAGGATCATACTGACCCGGAGTGCTGGTCTCTGGAGGAGGCGGCCCATCTCCCCACTCACCCGGGGCTCAGCCCCCGGGTCGGGCCACCCTCTGAGCCTCCTCCCCTCCCCAGGCCTACATCCCACCTCCCACCATCCCCACGGGGCCCACTCCAGCGCCTCCTGTGGTGGGGCCAGCTGCTCCTGCCAGGGTCTCCCTCTCGGCGTCCTGGGACAGCGGGTGGTGTTCTGCCATGCCAGCGTCTGCCTGGGCCCCCAGTCAGCCCTGGCCTCTCTGTGTGGCCCCCAGGGGGGGACTCGATCCCGAGCCCTCTGTCTGGACCAGACTGAGTGCAAGGTGCATCCCTGGACTTGGAGCCGCCCAGAGTGTCTGCGACACCCTCTCTCGGGGGACCCCCCCCCTCCTCTGGTCTGCGGGTCTGCGGCCAGCATGGCCTTAACCCTCAGGGCTGCAAACTTCCTGTGAAAAGTCGAGTGGTCAACATTTGGGGGCTTTGTTGGTCTCAAATNTATCACGTTTTCACTCCGCAGGCTTCAGTAGTGGGGGAAAGTGAGGGCCGTGAGCGTTCTCTCCCTCTGCCTCTGAGCCTGTCACAGAAAACGCAAGTCTCGAGCTGAATTCTGACACCCAGAGATGCTCATCAGCCAGCAGGAACAGGCATCAGACCTCCTGGCTTGCAAGCTCTCAAAGCCCCGGCTCTCTGTCCTTTCACTCGAGAAAGCAGATGTCACAAGACGCTAGCGGCAAGATTCAGTTAATTGGTCAGATGACAGACTTCTCTTTAAGCCATAGACACAGGACCTAGTGGAATTCTAAGACCTGGAGGCCGTTCCAAAGGACACGAGTTGCTTATGCTCTCCTCATGTGAAGGCAAGGATTCTGAACAACTTGTCTACCAATCCAACAAGCACGACTCACTCCACCAACAAAAAAATAAAGTCTGACACCCAGGATACTAATTAATACACCTTCTGATGTTCGCTGGAAATAAATATAACCAACGTATTAATGTCAACCTCTGGAATATAATAGTGTGTTTGTGTGCTAAGTCGATTCACTTGTGTTCAACTCTTTGCAACCATACGGACTGTAGCCCGCCAGGCTCCTCTGTCCATGGGATTCTCCAGGCAAGAACACTGGAGGGGGTGGCCATGCCCTCCTCCAGGGGATCCTCCCCACCCAGAGACCGAACCTGTGTCTCTTTTTGTAGCCTGCACTGGCAGGCAGATTCTCTACCACCAGAGCCCGCCTAGGAACCCCTGAAATATAATAGAACTACCCTTAAGCAATCCAAGAACGCCAGAAAATTCAAATGTTAAATAACTATGCTGAGGGTAGCAATTAAACTCAAAAACACATGATCATCACCCGGTTTAAACAGAGTTCTTTTAAAAAAATATAGATAATATATCAAAACCTTCACTTCTTTTTATCTTTCCTCACTTCTTTTTATCAAATTGTCCTTCCTTCTTTGAACATGGTCCACAAGTATTAGTCCCTTTTGCCTCTTCCCCAGACCTGAGATAAGCCCTGACTATCTGTAACGGTCATTTATCCCTTAAACTATGCGATACTGCCTTTCATCTACCCAGCAAATGCTTAAACCCCTAACATGACCAAAAGCCATGCAAGCTAGGAGGGGAAGGGTTAAGTAACACAGCGCCCTGACTTCAGGGAGCCCTCACTCAGTCTGGCCAAGAGACAGGTCCTGGAGCTGACCATAAAAATGAAGGCAGTGAATCCAAGGACGAAGCGTTCACAGGTCACAGCGAAAGCACAGAGAGCCATTTATGAGTGGGGAAATGTCCGTGGAAGCTTCCTCCCAGGGGAGCGTCATGCTGGTGAGCCTTAGAGAAAGAGTGGAGGGTTATGTTGTGTGTTCTAGGCAGAGAAGACAAAAAAAACACAAAGGTCCTGTAGCAATAGTTAAACTCTATTAAACTTCTGCTGTGTTCCTGGTACCCTTCTAGATATACCACCTCCATTGTTTCATTCACTCCTCATACTCAGAGATAGATAGGCTCTTAGGCCAAAGCACCTGGATGCCGGTGTGGAATCCCAGGGGCCACCGTAGAGAGTCAGAGGATGTGCCCCGGACAAGCCCTGGTGGCCACACAGGTGACTGTCCGGGCCCCGTGGGGTGGGGGCCCAGCTGCGAGGACGGAGGCTGCGGGCCGGGAGCTCAGGCGGCCTGTGCAGCGGCTCCCGGTGCTGGAACCTCGCCGCCCGCCCCGGGTGTGCCCGCGTCTGCCTGCTGGTTGGTATTTCTTGGGCATTTTTCGGGAACCAGAATGTGATCTCCATTGAACAGATGAAAACCTCAGGCTTAGACTAAATCGCGTACCTGACTCAGGTCATACAACAGGGCGCGGCAAGGCTGGGACTGGAACCCAGGGCTTTCTAACTCCTAAGACACAAGCTTATTCTCCATTCAGGAAATGCATGCGTGCTCAGTCATGTCTGACTCTGTGACCCGCCATGGACTGTAGCCAGCCAGGCTCCTCTGTGTAATTTTCCAAGCAAGTATAGTGGAGTGGGCTGCCATTTCCTCCTTCAAAGGATCTTCTAAACCCAGGAATCGAACCTGCATCTCCTGAACTGGCAGGCAGATTCTTTACCACTGAGCCATCTGGCCTTCCCTCCACTCAGGAAATATAGGAAGGCAATGACCGGGCTCGAAACTGAAGCTCCAGGCAGCGTGGCGCAGTGAGGCTGGCCAGGTGAGTCAGCCGCAAGTTGGTTCCTTTTCTCGTCTCGAGTTAAGAACCTGAGTCCCTCCCATTTTTCTGTTTCTACCAGAGTTACACACACATTAGGAGCTCAAAGAAGTGACTGGGTTTGGAAGGAAAGAATTTCTGGAATAGCTTGCTGCCTGGGTAGCGATTCACCCCTTCTTTATAAAATGAGCTGGTTTCCCTTTAAAAATAGAGCTTCCAACATGCCCAGCATCAACGGATATTTGTGTGTCTTCCAGAAGGCATGCTCTGTTACAAGCAGGAGGATTCTGCAGGGAATACAGCAGACAGGACCCCTTCTGTCTGCGACTTGAAACAACCGTCTCCTAATTTGACTTCTCTGGTTCCTGAAAAATGCCCAAGAAATACCAACCAGCAGGCAGACGCGGGCACACCCGGGGCGGGCGGCGAGGTTCCGGCACCGGGAGCCGCCGCGCAGCCCGCCTGAGCTCCCGGCCCGCAGCCTCCGTCCTCGCAGCTGGGCCCCCACCCCGCGGGGCCCGGACAGTCACCTGTGTGGCCACCAGGGCTTGTCCGGGGCACATCCTCTGACTCTCTACGGTGGCCCCTGGGATTCCACACCGTCATCCAGGTGCTTTGGCCTAAGAGCCTGGCCTTGGGCAATACGGTGGGATTTGTTCCCTGAGAAGAATGCCCCTTTATTCAAACTCCACTCCGCAGGAATGCCTGCAGCGCCACAACCCAAACAAACAAGATTCAAAACAGAACACAGGGATGTGAAGTCTAGTTGTCAGGTTATATTGTCTTTCTTTAAAAAAAAATATTTATTTATTTGGCTGCATTGGGTCCTAGTTGCAGCATGCGAGACCTTCACTGTGTCCTGGGAGGTTTCTCGTTGCGGAACGTGCGGCATGCGGGATCTTAGTTCCCTGACCAGGAATCGAACTCACGTTTCCGGATTTACAAGGGGGATTCTTAACCAGTGGACNGGCCTTGGGCAATACGGTGGGATTTGTTCCCTGAGAAGAATGCCCCTTTATTCAAACTCCACTCCGCAGGAATGCCTGCAGCGCCACAACCCAAACAAACAAGATTCAAAACAGAACACAGGGATGTGAAGTCTAGTTGTCAGGTTATATTGTCTTTCTTTAAAAAAAAATATTTATTTATTTGGCTGCATTGGGTCCTAGTTGCAGCATGCGAGACCTTCACTGTGTCCTGGGAGGTTTCTCGTTGCGGAACGTGCGGCATGCGGGATCTTAGTTCCCTGACCAGGAATCGAACTCACGTTTCCGGATTTACAAGGGGGATTCTTAACCAGTGGACCACCAGGGAAGTCCCTCTATTGTCTTTCTTACTCCAAACCCCAGATGCGGCGCCTGTGGAGATGGGAAACCTCCCCCAGGCTGTGTGTGGGTGAAGGTGGGCTTGGGGAAGCCTGGAGCCTGGGTGTCCTCTCTTTTCCCAGCAGAGTGGTGGAGAAACAGGAGCAGAGACTGCTAACGACGAGCTCAGAAGCAGGAGGGGCGGAGGCAGGCCCCTTACATACGGCGGAGGCAGGATCTCCGCTTCCCCAGTGGCTCAGAGGTAGAGAATCTGCCTGCAGTAAAGGAGAATCCTCCTGCAGGAGATGTGGGTTCGATCCCTGGGTCAGGAAGATCCCTTGGAGGAGGGCATGGCAACCCATTCCGGTATCCCTGCCTGGAGGGTCCCAAGGACGGGGGAGCCTGGCGGGCAGCAGTCCATAGTTTCGCAGAATCGAACACGACTGAAGTGATTGAGTACGCAAGCATGCACACCCGCAGTAGGATCATACTGACCCGGAGTGCTGGTCTCTGGAGGAGGCGGCCCATCTCCCCACTCACCCGGGGCTCAGCCCCCGGGTCGGGCCACCCTCTGAGCCTCCTCCCCTCCCCAGGCCTACATCCCACCTCCCACCATCCCCACGGGGCCCACTCCAGCGCCTCCTGTGGTGGGGCCAGCTGCTCCTGCCAGGGTCTCCCTCTCGGCGTCCTGGGACAGCGGGTGGTGTTCTGCCATGCCAGCGTCTGCCTGGGCCCCCAGTCAGCCCTGGCCTCTCTGTGTGGCCCCCAGGGGGGGACTCGATCCCGAGCCCTCTGTCTGGACCAGACTGAGTGCAAGGTGCATCCCTGGACTTGGAGCCGCCCAGAGTGTCTGCGACACCCTCTCTCGGGGGACCCCCCCCCTCCTCTGGTCTGCGGGTCTGCGGCCAGCATGGCCTTAACCCTCAGGGCTGCAAACTTCCTGTGAAAAGTCGAGTGGTCAACATTTGGGGGCTTTGTTGGTCTCAAATGATCTCTGTCTCACATTCCTTGTTTGTTTTTTTGGAGGGGGGCTTCTGCTTTTTAAATCCTTTAAATCTTTTGTGTGTGTGTGTATCAGTCACTCAGTCATGTCCGACACTTTGTGACCCCATGGACTATGGCTTGCCATGGAGTTCTCCAGGCAAGCATACTGGAGTGGGTACCCGTTCGCTTCTCCAGGGGACCTTCCTGACCCAGGGATCGAACTCGGGTCTCCTGCATTGCAGGCAGATTCCTTACTGTCTGAGCCTCTGGTGAAGCCCCCCTTTAAATCTCATCAGGCCCACGAACCAGATTTGGCCAGTGGTTGGCCCACGCCTTTGCAGACTACCTTGCCCTTTGTCAAGTCCAGGGTGAGTAGGAGGACTGCCTCCTCGGGAGCTGTCCTGACATCCAGGCAAGCTCCTCCCAGGTGGTGGCCCTACCTGGGTCCTGATGATGTCATAATCCAACAAGCAAACATCTGTGATCATAATTAACCAAGAGGGAGCAGGATGTTAATAGAATTCCTTATCATAGTAGAGACGCTTGGCAATTTAAAAAATCAGAGTCTTCAATAATAATCACCACTTTAATCTTGGTTTCCAGTCACTGAGGACCTACTAAGGGTCGTGTCCTATGTGCTGTGACTCACGTGTGCTTTCTGCTTTGACTGCTGCTGGGGTCCCTGTGTCATTTGGGATTGAAGTTAGATTGGCGTAATGCCTCGATCTTAAATTCTGGGGAAAGGTCGAGACCCTGGCGAGTCCTCAGGCAAGTCCAGAGACTCCTCAAGGCTCTTCGGGCTGTGTCTCCCTCTGCCCTCTGGCAGAGCGATCCTCTTGCCCTAAGACCCGGGACTCAGCTCTTTTCCATGATTTTCTTCCAAATACATTCATGCAGTAGTTGTTTATTGAAGCTGACTTCACTAAAGGTTTGAGACAGTGAAAAGGCCCGCCTTGAAGCAGCACCGTCTCAAAATCACTTGTATCCATAAAACCAAGCATGAGCTTCCCTCGTGGCTCAGACTGTAAAGAATCTGCCTGCAACAGGACGCCTGAGTTCAATCCTTGGGTCGGGAAGATCCCCTGGAGAAGGGAATGGCAACCCACTCCAGTATTCTTGCCTGGAGAATTCCATGGACAGAGGAGCCTGGAGGGCTACAGTCCATAGCATCACAAAGAATCGGACGCAAATGAGTGACTAACACTTTCGTTTTCATAAAACTAAGCTTGAGACTCCTCGTTTTCCAAGCCTTCCGCCACTCCATCAAATATCAGGGGTTTCCACTGGTCACATTTCTCCCAGCCTCCCTCCCTCAAAAATGCTCTATGCTTTGCTGTGATCCCCCTGGTAAAGTGAAAGCGAAAGTTGCTCAGTCATGTCTGACTCTTTGCTACCCCATGGACTGCAACATGCCAGGCTTCCCTGTCCTTCACCAACTCCCAGAGCTTACTCAGACTCATGTCCATTGAGTTGGTGATGCCATCCAACCAGCTCATCCTCTGTCATCCCCTTCTCCTGCCTTCAATTTTTCCCAGCATCAGGGTCTTTTCAAATGAGCCAGCTCTTTGCATCAGGTGGCCAAGGTATTAGAGTTTCTGCTTTAGCATCAATCCTTCCAATGAACACCCAGGACTGATCTCCTTTAGGATGGACTGGTTGGATCTCCTTGCAGTCCTAGGGACTCTCAAGAGTCTTCTCCAACACCACAGTTCAAAAGCACCAATTCTTCGGCACTCAGCTTTCTATATAGTCTAACTCTCACATCCATACATGACTGCTGGAAAAGCCATAGCTTTCACTAGACGGAACTTTGTTGGCAAAGTAATGTCTGCTTTTTAATGTCCCTGGTAGGGGAAACCTAATTCTCCAGGTTTTCATACAGTCACACGACTCTGGATTTTTCTACCTCACTTCCCTAGAGCAGCGGCTTGGCTTCCTCTGACCATGGTGGGACGCGGGTATTTACTGATGGTGAAATGTCTCCAGCAGGGGCTAAGGGCACTCACCTTTTCCTCAGTCAGAAGGTGCCCTCAGTACATACAACTGTGGGAAGCAGACCTTTCAGTCTCCTGAGGAAGTTCTTGTATGAACTGAAACTGAATACAACCATCCTCTCGGCAGCTAGGAACTGTCAACACAGAGCCTACAGCTGGAAACAATCTCCTCAAAGTACCTGTATCTCTTCCTGCACAAAGCATTTTAACCTTCAAACTCAAACACACACACACTGTCCAGTGTCTCCTAACAGACGCTGAGGGTGCCCTTCAGACAGCTCACACCTCCCCGTCTGCAGCAGAGCTTAGCGCAGTTTCCAAACAGCAGAGCAAAACCTTCCAGGAAGCTTAAATGCAGACTTCCTGCTCTTCCAGCCTCTACCCATGAGAGCGGGTCCATCCTCCTGGGGCTCACGCAAGAACATGCCGGGCTCCCCCAGGAAGCGGGAAGCTCCTGCGGCCTTCTGGGCAGGCTGTCCCGTGGTCTTTACTAGAGCTCTTTAACAGCCAGTGCCGGAGCGTCCCGGTGGCCCCGGGGTTAAGAATCCGTCTTCCAATGCAGGGAACGTGGGTTTGATCCCTGGTCAGGGAACTAAGATCCCACTCACTGAGGGAAACTAAGGCCTCCAGCCACAACGAGGAAGATCCCGCAGTTACAACAAAGATCCCACGAACTGCAACCAAGACCCAGGACAGCCACATAAATATTAAACAGCAGCAGCCAGTGCAGAGGCACAGACCTCAACAATAACCAGTCATTTTGCTTCTGAACTTAGGACAGATTTCGAAGGCAATGGCACCCCACTCCAGTACTCTTGCCTGTAAACGCCCACGGTTGGAGGAGCCTGGTGGGCTACAGTCCATGGGGTCTCTGTCGGACACGACTGAGTGACTTCACTTTCACTTTTCACTTTCATGCATTGGAGAAGGAAATGGCAACCCACTCCAGTGTTCTTGCCTGGAGAACCCCAGGGACGGGAGAGCCTGGTGGGCTCCTGTCTACGGGGTCGCACAGAGTTGGATACGACTGAATCGACTTAGCATGCATAGCATGCATTCTTGGCCCAGGTAGTCATTTTCTAGCTCCCATGTGAGAGTCTTAGGTTCAGAGAGTCGCCACGGTTTTGGCACCAGAGAAGGAAAGCCATCTGGCCCATCTTGTGGGCCTTGGCTTGAATTTCTGGGGCCATCATGACTGTCCTTCGGGAGGCCTAACGCAAAGGCATGCCCTAGAGAGTGAGAACAAGAGGAGGCAGCGAATAAGTTGGAGCTCGTAAAGAGAGGACACAGGTCAGCGTTCAGAATGCTGAGCCCAGGGCCCGGATGTGTCGGGGGCTGGGCTGTAAGAACTCTGGTCATTGTCTAGTGAAGGGGAGCCTCACTGTTTACGCAGATTTTTCTGATTTTCTTGCTCTCTCAGCAGGTGATTCAAGGCCCGTGCCAAAGTCCTTAAAGGGGCAACTGTTTTCCCCGTAGGGAGAGAAGAGAATACATTTCTGTGACAAAGCAAGGGTCAGAAAGGACAGCTTTGGAGAAGTTAGATCCTCAGGGACAGGGGTCTGCACACAATTGGTTTAGTACATTGGCAATTACCCAGTGCAGAAAAGCTGCCACCAAGGATGGCATTGCCTGGCACACATAAGTGGTATTGTTTTAG
>SJYS01017488.1:110298-120859 GCA_006410695.1 Philantomba maxwellii
AGTTGATCTTTAGTTGCAGCACGTGAAGTCTTGGTTTCGGCATTCCCTGACCAGGGACCCAGCCTGGGCCCCCTGCATTCGGAGTGTGGAGTGCTAGCCCCTGGGCCACCAGGGAGGTCCCGGAAGGGCTGTGCTTCCAGTAAAAGCCAGAGCCCACAGCCTCGAGCCTTGGAGCTCACGCGCTGCCGAGGATGCACTCGCGGCGACTCCCCACCACCTCGGCCCGTGTTCTGTCTGACCATCTGACGCTGATACATTACAAGCATTTCCCAAATTCTATCGGTGAAAATGTCCAGGAATCCAGAGATGCTTGTTATATTGCTTAATGCACGGGGATCACATCGAAATGTTAGGCACGGGCTGTAAGCAAGCTCAAGCATTACTTACGCGCAGCATTCTTCTGAAACAACAGAAGAGACAGCCCTGCGAGGCCCGCGCAGCACCAGGAGAGGATGCTTCGGTCTCCTGGCACCAGAGGCTCCTCCAGAACACGCGGTGCCGCATCGAGATGACTCGCGGCTGCAAACAGAAAGGTGTAAGCAAGCTGAGATGGAGGAAGTTCAGAAAGAGTTTTTTCCTGACTAACCAGGACGCAACCGAGGATGCTGAAGATAAGAGTTTGAGGGTCGCCTCCCGTAATCGCCGGAGACTCCCCCGGTGTCCGGGGGCTCTGCTCTTTGGGATTTTACTCACTCGCTCACGCTGGCTGTGCCGTCTCTGCGGCCGGGCGGCTCTCCCCCAGCTGCGGGGTGCGGCTCCTCCCGGCGGCGGCTTCTCCCGCTGCCGAGCGCGGCCTCTGGGCACACGGGCTCCAGGGCACAGGTTGAATCGCCTTGGTGCACGGGCGCAGGTGTTCCCTGGCCGGCGGGGTCTTCCTGGATCAGGGACTGAGCCTGTGTCTCCAACGGCATGCAGAGTCTTTACCACTGAGCCCCCAGGGAACCCCCGGTGGTTCTTAATAATGCACCAAGTCTGGCTGAATCTACCTTCATAAGGCACGACGTTACAGTGAACTGTCTAGATGTCTGTCACTCCCCTTAGCCATGAGTTTCTTGAGGACCTAACATGCAGTTGATGCAGGGAGAAAGAAGGGAACGTTTAAGAACTTGCCAGAGGAGCTCTCCACGGGAGTGCCTCCTCCGAGGCTGCAGAGGGCCATCCGACAGCTGGGGAGAGCGGCCGGGAGGGCCCGCGGGGCCAGCAGGGACACCCCATCAGGTCCGGGCCCTCGGAAGAGGGGCTCGGCCGCCGGCTCGGGACCGGGCAATAAACGACAGGGAGGTACATGTACCTTAAACCAGCATCTATCACTCACCCCCCAGACTGTTAGTCCCTTCAGGCTGGTGTCTTAAACATTTGTCACAGTTCGGAGCCTGCGAAACGCCAAATCAAAGAGCCTGCCCACTGGCTGTCCAGTAAGGCCCGCTTCCTGGCTCACAGACAGTCGCCTCTCGCTGTGTCCTCAGTGACAGAGGGGGAAGTCATCCGGGGTCTCCTTTACTAGGGCACTAACCCCACTCACGAGGATTTCACCCTCCTGCTCTGACCACCTTCCAAAGGCCCCATCCCCTAAGAACCATCACATTAGGGGTTAGGATTCCAACATATAAATCTGGGGTCCACAACAACCATCCTTTTCAGGTCTTGCCCATTGATAAGCAGCTCCTCTGGACTTCCAGACCTGGGTGTTTCTTTTGCCTGCACTCAGGCGGAGCCAAGTGAATCCCCTCAGGGCCCTGGAGCCCCGGCTCTGCCATTTGTTAGCCGTGAGAACGCGGAGAAGTGTACTCACCTCCTTGAGCTTCATTTCCTCACCTGGAAATGAGGACACTAACAACGACCTGGGGGTTGGCAAAGGCCAAGTGTCCAAGGGGGTCACTACCATATTTGTGGCATTCAGACTCTCAATCAAAAAAAAGCCACTAACGGACATATGCTGTGTTCTAGCAACTTCACACTGCTCCAGGGCTGGCAGCTGTCAGATTCTGTAACACACTTGGGGTGAGCGGGAAGAAGGATGGCTCACGAGTGTGAAAAAACAGGGATCATTGCAGTGGAGTATATATCATCTAAATACCCAGACAGAGCCACAGTTCTCACTCAGCGAGTATCCGTTTTTTCCTTCCTCAATGACAATAAGTGATTATTGTCAACTGTGACTTTTTAGGGTCACAGAGTGGTGATTCATCAGAGCAGAAAACTCATGGGCACACAACAGCCCCGTCTCTCCTGCAATAATTCAGATTAAAATCTGGCCAGTCTCATCTAGTATAGACAAATAAAAGAATTATGCACGAGAAGCTTCTCTAATATATAGGCTCATCACTTCTTTAAATAATCTCAGTGGTCTGTTGGAAGCACTGGGGAAGTACAGCAAGGCTCTGAGGGGTTCATGGGAAAATCCTTCATTCGGAAGCAGGAGGAGCAGCGTGGTACAGGGGGAAATGCCGGGACCCTGGAGACAAGGTTCCTCAGCCAGCCCGCTTCTTGCTGGTTGTGTGACTATAGGCAAGTTCCTTAATTTTGCCTCAGTTTCTGTCTCTGTAAAGTGGGGCCATTAACATGTACTTTCAGGGAGAACTCAATGAAATGAGGCTCATNCTCCGCTCTGTTTGTTTTGCCCACAGGTCATCTCCTTTGGGGGCTGCACACATCTTTTGGTTTTTAGTTTATTTTTAATTAATTTATTTATTTTTATTAAAAAAAAAAAACTTTAGCCACACACCTCAGAATATGGGACCTTGGGTCCCTGATCAGGGATCAGGTGTGCAGCCCTGCTTCGGAAGGTGGAGTCTTAACCACTGGACTGCCAGGGGAGCCCCTGCAGGCATCTTCTGGGACGGAAAATGGCCTCCATTTCCCTTAAGGCTGCTTTCTCCTCGGGATTCTGCCCTTTGCAGCACCTGCGGGGCCTTGCTCTGTGTATGTCTGGCTTCTCTGCTGATTAGAAAGGGGTCCGGGGTCCTCGACGGCCTAGAGGAAATGCCGGTCTCAGCTTTTGTTTTTAACTTGATGAGCTGACTTGAAATTTTAGATCAAAGAACAAGGTTTCAGAACACAGGTTTTTGCCAGTTTTGGAACATGAGGTGGTTGGAATTGAATTCCCATTCTGTCATTCACTGCTTTTTACCGTCAAGCCACTTAAACTTTCTAAGCTTCAGTGTTCCTTTCTATAAAACAGGGTAATCAGACATATCCTCAAAAGATACTGAAAAGAATGTAATAAAATGATCTATCTAAAATGCCAGCAACAATGCACTGCATAAATGGTGGGTCAGTCTTGGTCAAGGCCTGTCACTGTATTACCTGCTTTGGCAATTATTTGAAACTTTTAATTTGTTGTTTGGTCTCTGTTTTTTGTTGTTGTTGCTCTTTTTTAATTGCTGCTTAAATGCCGGTATATACACCAAACTATTTCTATGCAAAAGGTATAAATAATAACATAATAATTCATAAATCAGTTTAAGAAAAAGAAAGCCACCATTACAAGGAAGCACATTAAATCTCCCCCATCTCATCCCCTCCCCCAGATAAAGAGTTATTTTTAATTTGGAGATCACCCTCTTGCTTGCTTTTGGGTTTATGCTTTTAAATTCTTATTTGCATTCCTATGCAGTAGGCCTAAGCTAGTATTTTAAAATTTTATATAAATCAAACTGTACTGAGGGTATTCTGAGATTTGCTTTCTTCATTCAGCATTACACGTCATCCATATTATTGTGTGGGTTTCCCAGGTGGCACTAGAGGTAAAGAACCAGCCAGCCAATGCAGGAGACATAAAAGGCGTGGGTTCAGTCCCTGGGGTGGGAAGATCCCCTGAAGAAGGTCATGGCAGCTCACTCCAGTGTTCTTGCCTGAAGAATCTCATGGACAGAGGAATCTGGCAGGCTACAGTCCAGAGGGTCGCGGAGAGTCAGACCCAGCTGAAGGGACTGAGCACGCACGCACGCATATTACTGAGTGCAGCTGTAATTCAGATGTGCTCACGGCTTTACGGCTTTCTATTATGTGAATATATCACAATGTGCTTAACCATTCCACTGTCATTGGATACGCTGATTGCCTCTAGCTATTACAGGGCTACTATAAACAATGTCACACGAGCTCCTGTTCCCCTAGGAGTAGAATGACCAGGTTGGTGGATATACACATTTTAAGAAAGAAAGTGAAGTCGCTCAGTCGTGTTCGACTCTTTGCGAGCCTGTGGACTGTAGCCTACCAGGATTCTCTGTTCATGGGGTTTTCCAGGCAGGAATACTGGAGTGGGTTGCCATTTCCTTCTCCAGGGAATCTTCCCGACCCAGGGATCTAACTCAGGTCTCCTGCATTTTAGGCAGACACTCTACTGTCTGAGCTACCAGGGAAGGCCTCTTTACCAAATGTCAGTTACCATCTAGTGTAGTTACAAGAATTTACCTACCCATAAGCGATATAACTTCCCTGATGGCTCAGCGGGGTAAAGAATCCACCTGCAATGCAGGGGACACAGGAGACAGACATTTGATCCCTGGGTTGGGATGATCCCCTGGAGGAGGGCGTGGCAACCCACTCCAGTATTCTTGCCCGGAGAATCCCAGGGACAGAGGAGCCTGGCGGGCTACAGTCCATGGGCTTGCAAGAGTTGGGCAGGACTGAACAACTAAACCAACACCAAGCGTATGTAAGTGCCCCAGCTGTTTCATGCCCTCATCAACATTTGATCTTTATCTTGTTGAAGAAATCCTTCCTTATATCAAGGTCATTAAAATATTCTCCTACTTGTCTTTGAAAGTTTTATGGTTTGGTCTTTCATATGTAAAACTTTAAGCCACCTGGAATGAACAGTCAAGTAGTGTGAGGTAGGGATTCAGTTTCAATATTTTTCAAGTGAATTACCAACTGCCTTAGCACCATTTAAGATAGTCAATCCTTTACCCGCTAACCAGCAGTGCCTAAAGTTTCTGTATATAACTGGGTCTGTCTCTGGGCACTTGATTCAGTTCTGTTGGTCAGTTTGTCTTTCCAAAGTGCGCCAGTCCCTGCAATAACTTGTGATATGCTTCCGGTAAAGCAAGGCAGCCAGCTGTTTCCTCAGGAGTGTCTCGGATGTTCCTGGTCTATTGCTCTTTGATATAAATTTTCAAATCATCTCATCAAGTAAAAAAAAAAAAAAACACCACCAAATCCGTTGGTGTTTTATGTGGAGCTCCACTGGGCTTCCCTGGTGGCTCAGTGGTAAAGAATCCACCTGCCGCAGGAGACTCAAGAGATGCGGTTTCTGTCCCTGGGTCAGGAAGGTCCCTTGGAGGAGGAAATGGCAACCCACTCCAGTATTCTTGCCTGGGAAATTCCATGGATTGAGAAGCCTGGTGGGCTACAGTCCATGGTGTTGCAAAGAGCTGGACATGCCTGAGAACACATACACAAATATAAATTTGGAAAGAACTGCCTTCTTTGCTAATTTACCCCCATCCATCAATACAGCATGTCCTTCATTTACTGGCATCTTGGTAGACACGTTTCAATAAAGTTAAAAAATTTTGTTCATTAAGATCTTACTCTTCAAGAGTTTTCTTCCTGGGTACTTGATAATATATTTTCAGTGTTATAATATTGATATCTCTTATTAAATTGCATTCTTTGTTTACAGCTGACATATACAAATTTAATTTTTGTACACTCATTCTGTATTAGGCAATCTTTCTAAATTCTGATTAACTCTAGTGATTATTATGGATTGGGGGGGGGTTCTATGTACATAGTCGTATCATCTGCATATCTTCTCCAAATCTCACAAGAATCACATCATCTTCATAAAAAGAAAATCGTGTCTTCTCCAAATCTGACTAGGATCCTCAACATCATCCTCTTTCTACTGTTAAAGGGAACAGAATCAAACCTCATTATTCATGACATCCGTATCTGCAAATTCACTTGCTTGCTGAAACTTATCTCTAAGGCCAAAATCAGTACAGTGCTCTTGCAGTCCTTTGCAGACACGCGCAGGTGCAGAGTGGAGGAAACTCTGAGTCACCCTACCTGTGGGTCCAGAGCAAGGGCAAACCAGGTGACCTCTGGCCTTCTTGTGTCAGCTCTCATACCGTAAACAAGCATTCTTTTTGTGGTGGTCTGTTCAGTGTTACGCTTCTCACATTTTTGTGATCTTTGTTAATGATTCCACTGCTTAAAATGGTCCCCAAAGCACGATGCTGACGTGCTATCCAGTGTCCCCTAAGCGAAAGCAGGTTGGCATGTGCTATAGGGAGAAACTACGTGGTACATAATCTTTCAGACTTGCATTGTATTTCGAGTAGATTACATTTTCCTAGGAACGCGTCTATCTTAGGTTTTCAAATATAGTAGAATTAAATGTTTTGCTGTATTTCCTTCCATGCTTAGTCTGTGAAGGACCTGGAGTTATGTTCCCTTTCGTACTTTCAGCACTGTACTTGTGCCTTCTCTCCTTCTTATCCTCCATCAATGCGATGATGCCAGGTAACTCAGCAAAGAATCCTCCCGCGATGCAGGAGATCCAGGCTCATCCCTGGGTTGCGAAGATTCTCCTGGGGTAGGAAATGGCAACCCACTCCAGTATTCTTGCCTGGAGTTCCACGGACAGAGGGGCCTGGAGGGTTACAGTCCATGGGGTCGCAAAGAGTCAGACATGACTGAGTGACTTCCATTTCACTTCCCTTCAAGGACCCAGGCACACAGGATGTACCCGAGAGAGAGCCCTCTGNATTCTCCTGGGGTAGGAAATGGCAACCCACTCCAGTATTCTTGCCTGGAGTTCCACGGACAGAGGGGCCTGGAGGGTTACAGTCCATGGGGTCGCAAAGAGTCAGACATGACTGAGTGACTTCCATTTCACTTCCCTTCAAGGACCCAGGCACACAGGATGTACCCGAGAGAGAGCCCTCTGTGCTTCCGTGGCGTCTGTGTGCACCCACCTCAGCGCCTCTGAGGACCCAGAGGCCCCTTTCCCGTGGGGAATCCAGCTTCTCAGAAGGTCACAGATGCTAACGCTGTTGATCTCTGACTCCTCCCCAGCCCCAGACCTTGCCACGAAGACCGCAGGTCCCTAAATCCTCCGGTGACTGCTCACTCAACACTTTGCTCGCAGTTGCTGTTACAAGAAGGAAGACGAGCAGGTGCAGCGTGTCCCCACCTGGTGACCGCTGCCTCCACTCACCCGGCCGTACGCTACGAATTACGGGAGACCAGGAACAGGCCGAGGGCCGAGGCCCGCGGGAAGCCTCTAGCAGGCTCCTCTGTCCCGGGGATTTCCCAGGCGAGCATACTGGCGCGGGTTGCCATTTCCTCCTCCAGCGGATTTTCCTGACCCAGGGATCAAACTCGCATTTCCTGCGTCTCCTGTAGGTGGATTCTTGACTGCTGAGCCACCGGGAACGCCCGCTGGTGGCTTGATTTTAGCCCATGTTGGACTGGGAGCTCCAGATAATACATGCGTGCTCTTTTAAGTCACTAAGTTTGTGGTACTGTCTCATTAGAAAACTAATACAACATCTTACTGCTGCTATTTTGCCCGCTTTTGTAATGTTTCTTCTCTATTTACTTCCTTATGATTTTAATTATTCCATTCTTCTCTTTATTGGTTTGGAAGTTCTATATTTATATTCTTTTAGGGGCTTAAATTTACCTAAAGATTAGATTATTCACTCACCTTACACTCTTAATGAACAATGTAAGGAGCTTGAAATGACCATGTACGTACCACCTCTCTCCTGAATTGTGTGCCACCGTCAATTCCCAAAATTAAATAATATGATTCTTTTCTTTATTCAATTAATGATTGCTTAATTTAGCCAATATTAACCACCAGCTTATTGTTAATGTACCTCATACCTTTCCTATAAAATCACTCTCCTAGCCAAAATAAAAAGTTTAGAACTTTCTTTAGTTAAGTTTAGGGTTTTTTTGTCTTAAAATAATTTTTTGGCTTTGTTATGTTTTTTTCTACTTACTACTTTATTGGGGTATAATTTAAGTATAGTAAATTACACATATTTAAAATGTACAATTCAGTGAGTCTAACAAAAGTAAAAACCTGTGAAACCCCCACCCACAATCAAGATGCAGAACATTTTCATCACCCCATGCCCCTTCCCACTCCACATCTGTCTCCTTCCATCACTGTCTCCAGGTAACCACTGATCCGTTTATTGTAACTATAGATTAGCTTCCTTTTTCTGGAATTTTGTATAAGTGGAATAGTATAGTAAAGAGTTGTTTGCGACCAGCTTCTTTCACTCAGCATAATTATTTTGAGATTGATTCATGTTACTGCATTTATAACAATTGATTCTATTTTATTATTGGTTGGTACTCAACAGTATGAATATGATACAATTTGTTTATCTCATCAGTTGTTGATGGACATTGGATTATGTCTAGTTTTTGGCTGTTATAAATATGCTATGGACAATCAGTACAAGTCTTAGTGTAAACATAGGCTTTCATTTCTCTTGGGTGCATATTTAGAAGTGGAATGACATATACTAGGTATATCTTTAACTGCTTAAGAACTGCCAAACTGTTTAAACTTACTTGGTTGCACAGGTCTTAGTTGAGGCATGTGGGATCTAGTTCCCTGACCAGGGATTGAACCAGGCCCCCTGCATTGGGAGCGTGGAGTCTCAGCCACTGGAAGACCAGGGAAGTTCCCTAGCCCTTTTTTTGAATTTTAACCATTCTATTAGATGTGCAGTGATATTTCATTTTGGTTTTCATTTATCAAGTCCAGCATCCCACCAGAAATGGAAAGGCTACTTTAATCTGCGTGGGTTTCTAATGAAGTAGAATTAACTTGACAATGTTCAACCATGTATCTAGCAAAATAATTCACAGGAATTTGCCTTAGTGACTTCAGACTGCTAAGCAGAACACTGTAGGCTTGACAGCTTAAAAACAGAAATTTATTTCTCATGGTTCAGGAAGCTGGGAAGGTCAAGATCAAGGCTTCAGCAGATCCCATGTCTGGTGAGGGCTTCTTCCTGGTTTGCAGGTGGCTGCTTATTGCTGCATCTTCCCTCCCATTGCAGAAAGCAGAGAAAGGTCCTCTCTCAGGCCTCTTCAGTAACGGCATTAACCCCATTCCTGGGAGCTCCACCTTCATGACCTGATCACCTCCCAAAGGCCCCACATCTAATACCATCGCACTGGCAATTAGGGCTTCAGTAGATAAACTTGGNTCTCTCAGGCCTCTTCAGTAACGGCATTAACCCCATTCCTGGGAGCTCCACCTTCATGACCTGATCACCTCCCAAAGGCCCCACATCTAATACCATCGCACTGGCAATTAGGGCTTCAGTAGATAAACTTGGGGGAACATAAACATTTAGTCTGCAGCAAGTTTCTTGTTTTCTAGTGATCTTTAGATGGTTTGATCTCAAACAGCTGCATGTGAAGCTCTACATCAAGAAAATGCAAAAGGTGAGAGTTCAAGTGGGTTTCCCAACCCCACTAGTCTAAGCATCTTTAGACGGCCTTTCAAGAAACCTGGCTGACTATATCGTCCTCATAAAGCCCCTTCAGGTTATGGAGTCATGGAGGTTTAGAGTTGGTGGTTGTCACTCCAACATCTCATTCAACAGCTAAAGATGCTGAGGTCCCAATACCTCAGCTGGCACTAAGTCTGCCCTTGAACATTGCCTTGCTCATAGCAAGCAACTTGGTGTGATTCAAGCGGACTGAATCCCAGTCCATTCTCTCTCCTCCAAGCCCCATTGCAAATAGCACTATTTATATAACCCAAGACCTGCTCTCTGAAGCTATCATGAGAGCTTTGTAATACAAACATCCCTCAGAGAAACTTCTTCCATTACCTAACAAAACACATAGAAATGTTGCTAATTGATGATTTAGAGTGAACTTCAGCTTCTCTTTGAGCTCACGTCTCTGCTGTGGCCACTCATAACTTTTATGTGCTATTAGTGCACTTTATAGCCCATCGAGAGCCTGTTGTATAATGTGCACTGTGCGTTTATGACCAATTTATAAGCACTGCTATTTTAATTAATTGTAGAGGTTAACAGTTTTGTATATTTGAGTTTATAGCACATATTTTGCCTAGCTATTATTTATTTTATATTACGTTCTGGATCAAAAATGGAACCCCCAATTATAACATGGTTCCTGTGGGAAAATATAACTTGCTTTATGACAGCCACCTTATGACAACAATTTCTAAAAATGAATTACGGTCTATATATAATGTGTAGCATCAAGTTTATGAGTAATGGGATTAGAACATGTGGCCTCTGTGCTATAATTTGAGAGGCAGTGTCAATAGCAGCAGGATCTTGACTGTTTTCACTGAAATAACTAAGATTTTGTGAAAGAGCTGCTAGGCTGATGTCCGGGTACAGGCGACACCTGCTGAAAAAGAAGCGATCTCGTTGTTCAGTTGCTAAGTCATGTCCGACTCTTTGCAACTCATGGACTGCAGCACACCAGGCTTCCCTGTCCTTCACTATCTCCTGGAGTTTGCTCAAATTCATGTCCATTGAGTTGTTGATGCCATCTTACATCTTATATATCTTCTTCAGTTCAGTTCAGTTCA
>SJYS01017488.1:127593-143211 GCA_006410695.1 Philantomba maxwellii
CTGAGCGACTTCACTTTCACTTTTCACTTTCATGCATTGGAGAAGGAAATGGCAACCCACTCCAGTGTTCTTGCCTGGAGAATCCCAGGGACGGGGGAGCCTGGTGGGCGGCTGTCTCTGGGGTCCCACAGAGTCGGACACGACTGAAGCGACTTAGCAGCAGCAGCAGCAGCATAGCCCCAACCCCGATGTTGGAGGATTAACCCGGGCTTGACTGAAAGTTTACTAAAGAGTATGCAGACTAGGTATTTCTTGCCTTACTTGTCTCTGTTCTTGACCTCAGGTTTATCTTCTCTGCTCACCACAGTATCAGATCAAATGTCACCTCTTCCAAGAAAGAGGTCTTTTNGGGGTCGCACAGAGTCGGACACGACTGAAGCGACTTAGCAGCAGCAGCAGCAGCAGCAGCAGCATAGTTAAAATCTGGAACACTGACAACATCAAACCATACCCATATATCATATAGAATATGTTTCAATGCCCAGAGTGATTCACATATGCAAACAGGACTGAGGATTCAGTGGTGTTATCATTGCCTTCACCCCTGGGACTCAACAGCCTTTTAAAAAATAATTTCTGATTAAACCACAGCCCAAAGTCCTTCAGGTTTTCCCAATACCTTTCCTTAAAGTAACAGCCCAGGCTTGAGAATGGGACTGGCATTCACTCAGATGAAGATGACGCTGCTCACCATCATGGTTTGTGCTTTCAGATTGCATAACCAGAGGCCTTATCAGTTATTACAGGTCTTGGAGGACTCTTCCTTGTTAGATTAGAAAATATATAAAGAGATAATATAAGAGAGATAATATAGTGGGTTTTCTAGAACTCTTTGAAAATGATTGATGATTTTCAGAACCAAAGAAAAATTAATATATTACTTCTAAAAACAAGTTACTTTAATATTTTAGTATAAGTGGTCTTGCTGGAAAGATAATTAAGTAGAGTGAAGACAGAAATCCATTTGTTAGAGAATAGAAAATGTGAAAAAGTGTTTTACACCATCCAAAAGACAGCTGCACACTTAATCAAGTCTTTTGGGTCCCCAATCATTCATTCATTTTTCATTAATCAAACAGTTGTTAAGCACCTACTATATTCCAGGTTTTAGGTGCTATGGAGAATTAATGAACCAAATAGGCAATAGAACTGCTTTATAGAGTTTATATTCTGGTGGCATATTAGAATACATGTCCACTTTCAAAAAGATTATTGAAATTGTCCAACAACAGTTGGATATTTTTGGAAATGTGAAATACTATGTAAATTCTAAACATTATTGATATTGATATCACTGTGGCCTTTCATCACACTGACATCAAGATACAAAGGAAACTCTAAACTTCACTATGAAATGTGCTTAACTGTTGAAATTTTACTTTAGAGAAAGCTGCTATGCTTGATATCAGTGTGTTGTAACAGTTGGCTTGTTGAAGCATAAATCATAAATCAGATAAAGTGGGAAAGTGTTAGTTGCTCAGTTGCGTCCGACTCTGTGTGACCCCATGGACTGTGACTAGGCTCCTCTCTCCTTCGAATTNTGGCAGAGCCCAGTGGGCTGCCATCTGTGGGGTCGCACAGAGTCTGACACGACTGAAGCGACTTAGCAGTAGCAGTAGCAGCATGCTGCATGACAAGCTTCCTGAAGAGGAGGAACTTAAGCGCCCCCATGTAGCTCACGATTCTGAGCATCAGCTGGGAGCGTCTTCTCAGTCGGCTCAGCTGATCTTTGTTGGGCATTCTCACATGCTACAGTCACCTGGTGAGAGGGCCCCACTCACAGGACTGGGGGTTGGAAGACTGGTTCATCCAGGGCCCCCCCAGCCAGAGTGGCTCCTCTCTTCTCCATGTGACTCCTCACCCTCCAGCAGGCTAACCTGGACATCTTCACATGGTGGTCTCGGGGTTCCACGAAACAGAGAACGAGTCCCAGCGTTCAGTTACTGTTTGAGTTTGTGACTGTGTCCCATTGACCAAAGCAACTCACACACCCAAGCCCAGAGTCAGTGTGAGAGGGCAGAAAAGGAAATTATTATGGCCCTTTGTGCAAACAACTACCCAGTATCCCATTACATGATATAGGTTTTTAGGTGAGAATCTCCCAGAAAATGCTGTAAGAGAAGTTCCCTTCTGTGCTCCTGGGCCCCAAATCCATAAACACTCAGATACAATCAATTCACTGTCCCCAGTGGACAGAGTCCAGGGAAGACTGTGCCTTCTTGCCTCACTACCCTTCATGCAGTCTGGCACCTGGAGATCTTAAGCCACTTTAAAGTGGCCTCATAAATTTCATATACACCCCTAATCTCCATGGGAACCAAACCCCTGCACTTTTAAGAGAAGAGAATGATGTCTGTGATTCTGTTGTGAATCTCTCTCTCCCAGAACTCAAGCCTACACTATCATCCTCTCCCTTAAGCCAAGTATGAGGGAATCACTGTTAGAACCACTTGTAGGGAGAGGGTTGCAGATCTGGGACACACGGAGACCAGGATCAAGAAAGAGATTCAGGAAAAAGAACAATATACCTCCTGGGCCGACTCGGACTGGAACTAAGAGCAGCTGCGTGTGTTAGTTGCTCGGTCGTGTCCGATTCTTTGTGACCTCATAGTCTGTAGCCCGCCAGGCTCCCCCGACCATGGGACCCTCCAGGCAAGAATACCGGAGTGGGTTGTCATTTCCTTCTCCATGGGATCTTCCCGACCCAGGGATTGAGCCCAGGTCTCCTGCATCACAGGCGGATTCTTTACCATCTGAGCCACCAGGGAAGCCCGAGAGCAAGTGTAACGAGGCGGGTAAAAACCCAGAGAATCTCCTCTGGCGCCTGCCTCTCTTTATTTGAAAATTATGTTTAAGATTTTGTTTCATCTGGGCTTCGTTACTGAGTTTGAATATCTTTTTTACAAGGAACTCTCTGTCCTGGGACAGGAGGAGTATACTCCACTCGCTAGGAGGGCAGACCTTGCTTCCTGTCCCCCCCTGCTTCTACCACCTAACACTTACCATCTGTGTAATCGTGAACAAGCTAGGCCACGTGAGCCTTAGTTTCTCCACCTGTACTAGGGTTCTCCTGAGAAATAGAACCAATATGTATAGATATGTGGATATGGATATAGACACGGATGTTTTAGAGACAGAGATGGCAAGGAACTGGCTCACACCACCGTGGGAGCTGGCAAGTCTGAAATCTGTAGGACAGGTTGCAGGCTGGATTCTGAGGAGTCGATATTGAAGTTAAGTCAGGGCTATCCAGGGCAGCAGGCTGGAAACTCAAGCAAGCTTTCTGCGTTGCATTCTTGGGGGTGATTTCTTCTTTGAGGGTGACCTCAGTTTTTGCTCTTAAGGCTTTCAACTGACTGGACGAGGCTAACTCAAATTATGGAAAATAATCCACTTTACTCAAAGTCTACTGTTTTAAATGTTAAGCACATCTAAAAAGGGATTCCCAGGTGGTGCAGTGGTAAAGAATCCGCTTGCCAATGCAGGAGACACTGGAGACGAGGGTTTGATCCCCGAGTCGGGAAGATCCCTTGGAGGAGGAAATGGCAACCCACTCCAGTATTCTTGCCTGAAAACCCCATGGACAGAGGAGCCTGGTGGGCTACAGTCCATGGGGTCGCAAAGAGTCGGACACGACTGAGCACACACACACATCTAAGACACACCTTCAGAGCAGTATCTGGACTCGTGTTTGACCAAACTGGTTATCCCACCCCCCATCAGCAGGGAGAAAAGTAGTACATACATCAGAGAACGGCGATGCAGGGAAGCATACGAAGCAGGGAGGATGGCTCCTAGCACTGATCTCGGTCATCATTATTCCTGTCCGTATCCTGTGTTTACAGGAAAGCTTGCCATTCGTGTAAATCGGGGCTCTCTAGTTTGAGGAAGGGGTGAGCAGAAAGCTTGGTGGATTTATGACAGGTTGTTTTATTCCTTACAGAACAAGAGCAGGGCCTTTGAGGTTGGTTTGAAATTGATGTTTGTTTTCAAAAGAAAAGGAATTTTAAAAGAGCTCTGATCCTCTAAGACTGAACGATTGCTTTAGAGACCCATCACCTAGCAACAGAAAGATAATACCTTCTCTCCCCCAACAGGTAAACCTCTGGCTTATCTAATTGAAATTTCAGGCTTCCTGCTACACTCCTAAAAAAACCCGATCACTTTAAAGGGTTCAAACCATACAAACCAAACAAAGTCAGATTTGAA
Source organism: Philantomba maxwellii (assembly GCA_006410695.1). Classification (NCBI taxonomy): domain Eukaryota; kingdom Metazoa; phylum Chordata; class Mammalia; order Artiodactyla; family Bovidae; genus Philantomba; species Philantomba maxwellii. The sequence goes on from SJYS01017488.1 coordinate 131,803, forward strand.
TGTACCACTTTTCAAGTGGCAGGCTAATGAGATTTTCACTGGGAGAAGAGGTTTGAAGCTTCACAGCTCATAATGTGAGCAGCTTTGTTCCACTGGCATTCATTGAATTTCACCAAAAAGACTGCAGTCAAATTCCTTTTTTGACTCCTGTCTGGGGATCAAAGATAAGTGTTAGAAAAAGCAACAAAGTATAAATTGTAAGAAAATAAAGAATTGTCTAGACTTTTCACCAGGTTGAGTTATCTGTTATTCTTTCCTCCCAACCCCCTCCCCTCCCCTCCCATATTCATTACAAATATCTTCCATTCCGCCCCTGAATGACTGCTCCTTCCTGCTTTTCCATTCCACCGCCCCTGCCGATGTCAGAGCTCCTGATCTGTCTTCGTGACCAGACGGTCCCCAGTTTCACCTGGTCTTCACACACTTGGCTGGCTTATTCTAAGACACGGACTTTCCTCTTTCTCCTCTGCTTAAAAGTTGTATTGCTTTTTTCCCAGCAAGTTCAAACTCCTCTACCTAGCATTTAAGACCTCCTGTGATCTGACCTCAGATTTTCTTTCCAAGTTTATTTCTATTCTCTCTATCCAGCAATTCTGTCCAAATACAAATTTCTTGTCCTCCCCAAACAAATCCTATGCCTTTTTGACTCCGCACCTGCTTGTACTTGAACATCCTCAAATGCCCTCTCCTTGAGTCCTAGTACAGTTGACCCTTAAAAAACACAGGTTTGAACTGCATGCGTCCACCTGTATGTGGATATTTTTCGAGAGTCAGTGCTACTGGCGACACTATAGTCTGCCACTGGCTGAACCCACGGGTGTGGAGGAAGCAGATGGGGAAGACCGACCATAAACTACACACAGATCAACCCCCACACTTCTCGAAGGTCAACTGTAATTGCAGGGCATCTGGCCCAGGTCAGATGCCACACCCTCCTTGACGTTCCTTTCCTAAGTAGTAGACTCACCTCCTGGTTACAACTCTGTTGTGATATTATTACACTTAGAGAAGTCAATGGAGAAGGTGATGGCACCCCACTCCAGTACTCCTGCCTGGAAAATCCCATGGACGGAGGAGCCTGGTGGGCTGCAGTCCATGGGGTCGCTGAGGGTCGGACACGACTGAGCGACTTCACTTTCACTCTTCACTTTCCTGCATTGGAGAAGGAAATGGCAACCCACTCCAGGGTTCTTGCCTGGAGAACCCCAGGGACAGGGGAGCCTGGTGGGCTGCCATCTATGGGGTCGCACAGAGTCGGACACGACTGAAGTGACTCAGCAGCAGAGAAGTCAACGGGCCACCGTGGCTAAGAGCACAGCCTTGGAGGTAGAGAACTGGGTTTGGGCCCAGCTCCGCTGCTTCCTAGCTGTGTTAGTTTGGGCAGACTGCTTACCTTCTCTGAGTCACACCTCCATGTTTGTCTATTTTGAGACCCAAGGAAGCCCGCGATTGTGAATGTTGAATAAATTAAATTATGAAAAGTGCTTAGCACAAAGCCTGGCGTGTGGTTGATAGCCTGTAACTTAACTCCTATTTGATAAAAACACATTAACCTTGATCATAGTCTGCATATTCTCCATCTCCTTCATCCGCTGTAAAATCTCTGGGGAGTACAAACTAAACTTTACAGTAATCACACCGAGTTCTGCCTCCCACAGCGCCTGCCACGCACTGATCCTCACAAAAAATGCTTATTCCAAATCAGGCTCCCTGCAGCCTTCCCTAGGTGAGAGGAAGGAAGGCTAAGACTTGCATGTGAGAGGAATTCACATTCCACCGGGCAGAGCAGAGAACGTGAGTTGAGTGACGCCAGTACGGGAGAGAAACATTAATGCCACATGTCCATGTGCTGTGTAGGTGTGCGGGGACCAGGTTAATGGACCTTCAGATTATTCCAGAAAAGTTAGAAGCCCAGATGTTTGGAAGAAATAACCAGATTTTTTAATATTGACTAGATAAACAGGGTTGCCGGTCAAACAGAACAGTTCTGGGGACTTCCCTGGTGCTTCAGTTGTTAAGACGCCATGTTTCCAGCGCAGGGGCCATGGGTTCGATCCTCGGTCGGGGGAACTAAGATTCCCACATGCCACACCGTGCGGCCGCAAAACAAACAAGCAACAACAGCGATTTCTGGCCGAGCGGGACGACTGTCCCGCGCTCCGCCCAGTGAGGCTGGCCGCTGGAGGGAAGTCCATTCTCCTCCTGCCATCTGAGCCTCGGCGTGTCAAGTGGCTCTGGTTTTACTCCAGGCAAAATGCCTTTAACCCTGGTTAAACTGATCCTAGATGTCACGCATTTACTTTGCATAATTCCTTACTGTTGAGAGGATTTTAAGATATGCATCCCCCCTCCCCCATTAATTTTGCTCTGTCAACAGTAATTGTCCCGAGCAGGCGCCAGCCTGGTCAGAGCTGTGGAGGGGGTGGGCTGTGATTAATGAAACTCTGTGCTGAGAGCAAATGGCAGAGCCCTCAGTCATGCCTGAGGCCTCTCCGGCTGCCTCGGGAGAAAGCTCTTGTCCAGGGTTATTAACTGTTACGGCATTCCTCCCCATTTACATTTTATTTCCTTTTTCAATGATGGTAAAATATGCACCGTATTTACCGCGGGAGCCATCGTAAGGTAAGCCGTCAGGGGCGTGAAGTACGTTCACACTGCTGTGCAACCACCAGCCTCCATTTCCAGAACTTTCTCGTCACCCTAAAGCGAAACCAGTACCTATGAAACCACGGCTCCCGATTCCTCCCTCGCCACCCCTGGGAGTCTCTGCTCCACTCCCGTCTCCATGAACCTGCTGCTCTGGACGCCTCGGGTGAGTGGAGTCAGGCACCTCCCTGCTTCTGCGTCTGCCCTGAACACTTGGCATAATGGTTTCAAAGTCCACCTACGTTGAGGCATCTACTTTTAATTTTGCTCCTTTCCCCGTGTTTCCTTCACCCCTTTCCCTATTTTAGTGGTAAATATATCCCTCGTGGCTCAGATGGTAAAGAATCCGCCTGCAGTGTGGGAGACCTGGCTTCAGCCCCTGTGTTGGGAAGATCCCCTGGAGAAGGGCACGGCTACCCACTCTAGCATCTGGTCTGGAGAATTCCATGGGTCCTTGGGGTCGCAAAGAGTCAGACATGACTGAGTAACTTTCACTTTCATATACAAAAAAGGATATTGCTTTAGCATAAAAATCACTAAGGATATAACATTCAAAGTTTTAATCCTCTTAAAGAATCTTGACTTGACCCTGGCACCACCATTAACTGGGGTAGCACTAGAGATAAAGAGCCCACCTCCCAAAGCAATAAGAGATTCGGGTTCCATCCCTGGGTGGGAAAGATCCCCTGGAGGTGGGCGTGGCAACCCACTGTGCATTCTTACGTGGAGAATCCCATGCACAGAGGAGCCTGGCAGGCGACAGTCCACGGGGTTGCAAAGAGTCAGACACGACTGAAGTAACTTAGCACACACGCACCACCATTAACTACTTGTATGGGTCCCGGAATGTTATTTGACCTTTCTGTTCTTTAGAATCCTCAACTGAAAAACCATGGTAATAATTTGTGTGTGTGGTAATATCTGGCGTTATACACAAGCATACATGAACACTTTTAGTAATTTCATTTTCTTGAAAATTGACTAGGGCTGGTCATATACAATATGCACGCTATATATATATATATTCCAAATAATTTTTAAATAGTCTAAACAATTTCCTTGAATAAGGCCTGTTAGTAAACACTGACTCTTTACTATGCAGGGACAGAGCGATCCAGGGCTGCTAGTTAGTCCAGTCGCTCAGTCGTGTCCGACTCTCTGCGACCCCATGAATCGCAGCACGCCAGGCCTCCCTGTCCATCACCAACTCCCGGAGCTCACTCCATCGAGTCCGGGGTGCCATCCAGCCACCTCATCCGCGGTCGTCCCCTTCTCCTCCTGCCCCGGATCCCCCCCAGTATCAGAGTCCTTTCAGAGAAGGAGCCCGGGCGTCCCCCTGCGAGGCAGGCGGGGGCCCCGTCCTGTCTCCACTCTGAAGGGTGGGAGCCGAGAGACAGCGCAGGCAGGATGGACGCAGTGACGACCGCCAGCAGGGAAGCTGAAAGGACTGGAAGGAACACCTGGAAGGAAGGAAGCGAGGGAGGGAGGGACGAGGGGAGGGAGCGCGGGGAAAGCGGGCCGCATCCCGAGCGGACAGAGACCCTGACGCCCTGTCCAGGAGGCCCCGGAGCCCAGGGCCGCCAGCGGCCTCCAGAGCCGACCCTGGACGAGGGGGCCGGAGGCGAGCCGCCCTCCCCGGACCCCCGGAGGCCGCCCGCGAGGGCAGAGCGGCCTGGGGACCAGGTCCCCCGCGAGTGACGGCGCCGGGCCCGGAGGAGGCCTTGGGCCCGCTGCCCTCTGCAGGAGACCCTCCTGCCCTGCGCCGCCCTCCCGGGCAGCCGCGCGGGAGCCCCAGGCCAGGCCGGGCAGGGCAGAGCGGCGGGCGGGGGGCGCCCCGAGCGCCCCTCCACCGCGGGGGCCCGCGACCCCGCCGGGAGGCCCTGCGCGCTGCTGACCGGCGCCGGGTCCAGCCTCGCGGCGGGGCCGGCGACGGGCTCCCCAGCGAGTCGGGCTCCAGGCCGCGCGGGCTGCAGGGAGGAGGGTGCGGAGCTCGCGGGGGAGACCGAGCCGAAGGCAGGGGCGTCACCTTGGCTAACGTCGCCTGGGGTCTCCTGAAAAGCCAAACTGCGGCATTAGTGGCAGGGATGTAGAAGAAATATAAGCAAATGGACGGCTTCCGAACTGTTCCTTCTGGCTTCACAATCTTTCACTCAACAGGTGCCTGACGAGCATCCACCAGTAACCAGAGTATGGCATCAACCCATGACCTGTGTTCAAGCTTTCCGCGTCGTTTTCACAAACTTCACTATCACGCTTGCTCCCCAGGGTACCCGTGTGAGGTAGAAAATAAGTGTTATTAGCCCATTTGACAGATGAAGAAACTGAAGGTCAAGAGAGAGAACTTAATCCCCGTCCCCCGCAGGGCCTCCCAGATACCAAGCTGCGAAGGCGCAGCTTAGACGCACATCTTGCTCTGGCCCAGGGGTGCCTTCCAACCCAGCCAACGACGTCATGTTGTCGTTCACTTGCTCAGCCGTGTCTGACACTTTGTGACCCCGTGGACTGCAGCAGGCCAGGCTTCCCAATCCATGACATCATAGTCCAAAACAATCTCCCTATTTGTGGATTCCCAGGAAGTGGAGAAGGCAATGGCAACCCACTCCAGTACTCTTGCCTGGAAAATCCCATGGACGGAGGAGTCTGGTGGGCTGCAGTCCACGGGGTCGCTAAGAGTTGAGCACAACTGAGCATCTTCACTTTCACTTTTCACTTTCATGCATTGGAGAAGGAAATGACAACCCCCTCCAGTGTTCTTGCCTGGAGAATCCCAGGGACAGAGGAGCCTAGTGGGCTGCCATCTATGGGGTCACACAGAGTCAGACACGACTGAAGCGACTTAGCAGCAGCAGCAGGAAGTGAAAGTCTGCCTGGCAGTGGGCTCTCTGTCAGGGGAATGGAAATTTTTAAGGAAAAATGTAAGTTTTAGCAGTCTGTGGAATTCTCTGACTCACTGATCTAGACACAGATGGGAGGAAAGCAGAGCTGTTTCTGGTTTGTTTTTTCAACAAGCATGAGTCCACTGATTTGCACACGGCTCTGGCACACTTGAAGCTGTTCAGTCGCTCAGTCGTGTCTGACCCTTTGCGACCCCATGGACTGTAGACCGCCAGGCTCCTCTGTCTATGGGATTTCCCAGGCAAGAAGACTGGAGTCGGTTGCCATTCCCTCCTCCAGGGGATCTTCCTGATCCAAGGATCAAACCCACATCTTCTGAGTCTCCTGCACTGGAAGGCAGAGATGCCCCTGGCACAGTTAATAACAAGGATTTATGGGGCCTTCCGTGGTGGCCTGCAATGTGGGAGACCCGGGTTTGATCCCTGGGTTGGGAAGATCCCCTGGAGAAGGGAATGGCTACCCGCTCCAGCATTCATGCCTGGAGAATCCCATGGACGGAGGAGCCTGGCGGGCTACAGTCCTTGGGGGGTCACAAAGAGTAGGACATATGACTGAGCAACTGACAATTTGACTTTTTTTAAGGGGTGACTTCTCTCCCTGCTGCAGGAGTAAATATCTGTAAAATCTCCGCGTTAGATGGAAAGGCTGATTGGGCCATGAAGATCCATCTTGATCACTAAGAGAAACCAAAAAGCATTTGGTGACCCCTTTAGGCTTCATTCTCTTTCAGTCTCCTCTGCCATCTGCCGTGCTGGGAGGCGAGCTGGTGTTCAGCCCATTCACACTCTCACTGTGTCTGGGGTCTCCACTCACCTGCATCCCTGACACGAGTCCCTTCAGAAAGGCAAAGTCACCTCTTCCCCTCTTGCTCTGTTCATCGTTTATTTGTGGTTCCCAGGCCTACTGGGAATGTCAAAGGATGTTTTCCATCCAGAATCAAATCTGGCTGATCCCACCCCTGTATTTATATGAGCAGGTCTGTTTCCTTGCTGCAGAAAGGGGTATTTTCCATTTAGAGAGCTCTTTGGGCTGAGCGCCCCACTCAAAGCCACATTGTTCTGATGCTGTCTCTTATACACATCTGTGAGCAGAAAGCTTGGTGGATTTATGACAGGTTGTTTTATTCCTTACAGAACAAGAGCAGGGCCTTTGAGGTTGGTTTGAAATTGATGTTTGTTTTCAAAAGAAAAGGAATTTTAAAAGAGCTCTGATCCTCTAAGACTGAACGATTGCTTTAGAGACCCATCACCTAGCAACAGAAAGATAATACCTTCTCTCCCCCAACAGGTAAACCTCTGGCTTATCTAATTGAAATTTCAGGCTTCCTGCTACACTCCTAAAAAAAACCGATCACTTTAAAGGGTTCAAACCATACAAACCAAACAAAGTCAGATTTGAATGTACCACTTTTCAAGTGGCAGGCTAATGAGATTTTCACTGGGAGAAGAGGTTTGAAGCTTTACAGCTCATAATGTGAGCAGCTTTGTTCCACTGGCATTCATTGAATTTCACCAAAAAGACTGCAGTCAAATTCCTTTTTTGACTCCTGTCTGGGGATCAAAGATAAGTGTTAGAAAAAGCAACAAAGTATAAATTGTAAGAAAATAAAGAATTGTCTAGACTTTTCACCAGGTTGAGTTATCTGTTATTCTTTCCTCCCAACCCCCTCCCCTCCCCTCCCATATTCATTACAAATATCTTCCATTCCGCCCCTGAATGACTGCTCCTTCCTGCTTTTCCATTCCACCGCCCCTGCCGATGTCAGAGCTCCTGATCTGTCTTCGTGACCAGACGGTCCCCAGTTTCACCTGGTCTTCACACACTTGGCTGGCTTATTCTAAGACACGGACTTTCCTCTTTCTCCTCTGCTTAAAAGTTGTATTGCTTTTTTCCCAGCAAGTTCAAACTCCCCTACCTAGCATTTAAGACCTCCTGTGATCTGACCTCAGATTTTCTTTCCAAGTTTATTTCTATTCTCTCTATCCAGCAATTCTGTCCAAATACAAATTTCTTGTCCTCCCCAAACAAATCCTATGCCTTTTTGACTCCGCACCTGCTTGTACTTGAACATCCTCAAATGCCCTCTCCTTGAGTCCTAGTACAGTTGACCCTTAAAAAACACAGGTTTGAACTGCATGCGTCCACCTGTATGTGGATATTTTTCGAGAGTCAGTGCTACTGGCGACACTATACAGTCTGCCACTGGCTGAACCCACGGGTGTGGAGGAAGCAGATGGGGAAGACCGACCATAAACTACACACAGATCAACCCCCACACTTCTCGAAGGTCAACTGTAATTGCAGGGCATCTGGCCCAGGTCAGATGCCACACCCTCCTTGACGTTCCTTTCCTAAGTAGTAGACTCACCTCCTGGTTACAACTCTGTTGTGATATTATTACACTTAGAGAAGTCAATGGAGAAGGTGATGGCACCCCACTCCAGTACTCCTGCCTGGAAAATCCCATGGACGGAGGAGCCTGGTGGGCTGCAGTCCATGGGGTCGCTGAGGGTCGGACACGACTGAGCGACTTCACTTTCACTCTTCACTTTCCTGCATTGGAGAAGGAAATGGCAACCCACTCCAGTGCTCTTGCCTGGAGAACCCCAGGGACAGGGGAGCCTGGTGGGCTGCCATCTATGGGGTCGCACAGAGTCGGACACTACTGAAGTGACTCAGCAGCAGAGAAGTCAACGGGCCACCGTGGCTAAGAGCACAGCCTTGGAGGTAGAGAACTGGGTTTGGGCCCAGCTCCGCTGCTTCCTAGCTGTGTTAGTTTGGGCAGACTGCTTACCTTCTCTGAGTCACACCTCCATGTTTGTCTATTTTGCGACCCAAGGAAGCCCGCGATTGTGAATGTTGAATAAATTAAATTATGAAAAGTGCTTAGCACAAAGCCTGGCGTGTGGTTGATAGCCTGTAACTTAACTCCTATTTGATAAAAACACATTAACCTTGATCATAGTCTGCATATTCTCCATCTCCTTCATCCGCTGTAAAATCTCTGGGGAGTACAAACTAAACTTTACAGTAATCACACCGAGTTCTGCCTCCCACAGCGCCTGCCACGCACTGATCCTCACAAAAAATGCTTATTCCAAATCAGGCTCCCTGCAGCCTTCCCTAGGTGAGAGGAAGGAAGGCTAAGACTTGCATGTGAGAGGAATTCACATTCCACCGGGCAGAGCAGAGAACGTGAGTTGAGTGACGCCAGTACGGGAGAGAAACATTAATGCCACATGTCCATGTGCTGTGTAGGTGTGCGGGGACCAGGTTAATGGACCTTCAGATTATTCAAGAAAAGTTAGAAGCCCAGATGTTTGGAAGAAATAACCAGATTTTTTAATATTGACTAGATAAACAGGGTTGCCGGTCAAACAGAACAGTTTNGCCTCCGATAAAAGACGTTCAATGGCGTTAACAGGTTCTGCAGGCTCCGCGTTTCACTTGGCTTGATGGATACACGTCCCTCCTCCGCAGCAGGTGGATTCTGCTTCCGATGAATCGAGCTCATTAATTAGGATCCTGTCTGCAGTTTATTGTGAAGGATGCTTGGGTATTAACGCAGTTAGGACCCTCAGCCAACCCCCGGACTAGCTCACGGTACACGAGCTGGGGGAAGGAGGTAGCCTCCTTGAACTCATCGTGCTCCCAGCTGCTATATTCAGGCCCATTATCTTGTCCTGACAGGCAGCTGCAGCTCTAATAAAATAAGGAGATGGCTGATTGCAGCCAGGCTCTCTTTAGGCAATTGGCAGATAAGCCAACAGTGATCAAGGCGTCAGTTAGTGGTCCTTTGCTATTTCCAGACAAGAGCTCGATTCTGGACCGGCAGCGCCTCTGTATACCATTTCCACTCAAGATCTCATAGACATTCTAAAGCAAAATCAAGTCTCTTTACCCATTTGCAATCAAGGGGCTATTTACATTAGTCAGAAAAGCTGCCGTCCTTTTAAGGCAATTCTTCACAATGCTGGTGGCACATTAGAAGCCTCTTAGGGAACTTTAAAAACTCAGATACCCAGGCCCCAGCCTCAGAAATGCTGATTCATTTGCCCTGCGGATCAGCCATCGGTATCCCAGTGTTTGTGCGTGTGTGCCTCTGTGTGTTTTCTTTCTTTTAATCCATAGACTTTGTTTGTTGAAGCAGTTTCAGGTTTACAGAAAAACTGAGCAGAGTCCCCATACGTTTTTGTTAGTCGTTCAGTCATGTCTGACTCTTTGGGACCCCATGGACTGTAGCCCACCAGGCTCCTCTGTCCATGGAATTCTCCAGGCAAGAATACTGGAGTGGGTAACATTCCCTTCTCCAGGGGATCTTCCCAACCCAGTGATGGAACCTGGGTCTCCTGCACTGCAGGCNTCCCTGGTCCTCCCCTGCTGCCTCCCAGGGGTTCACCCTGGGAGGACTCTTCACACAGGCCTGACTTCCTCACTTTACAAACAGAAAAACAGAGGTGCGGAGAGAGGCCGTGACCTGCTCCAAGGCCGACAGCCAGCGAGGGACGAGGCAGCGAGCTGCCTCCTGCGTCGAGGAGGGACGGGAGGAAGACCAGGGCCGGCAGCCTCCTTCCTCCTCCCTGGCTCTGACGCCGGCGCCTTCCTCCTGAGTGGGAACCGCTGGTGGATCTTCAAGCTGGGTTCCTCTCTGGTTTGCTCCTTTCTGCTCCCCTCTTCGTGGAGACCAGCGTCTTTATTTCCTCCTCGAAGCAGGTTGACCTACTAGAGACCTTCCAAGGCACACCGATTCACCCACCTCCCAGAGCCTTTCCCTTTGTGAAACATAAAATTCGGCGTAGACAGCGGCCAGGGCTTTGTCGAGCGGTCAGGGGCACGCGTCGCCTCTGGGTCCCTGCCGTAGCCCTGCGACGGCCTGTTTCTGATGCCCCTCTCACCCAGGGATTCCTCCTGGTGTATGTCAAATAAAAAGCAAGCAGCGCGAACCTAAAATGTCAGGATCCAAGCAAACTGCAAGACTAACCTGCTTAACCAAGCATTTCTGGGACGGAAGAGCCCTTTTGACGAATGCTTTTAGACTGTCTGCTCGCTCTCCATCCATCACCAGCTCTTGTTTGCCAACCCCGAGCAGATCATTTATATGTGCTCAGAATCCTGGGGTAATGGGCGTGCTGTTGAAGTAAATGGAATAAACAAATTAGTGCTTGAGCTTCTCAAATAAATCCAGTCGCATTAGACACACCTAAAGTCACTCAGTCTTGCAGAGAGCAAAGTGGAGACTGTCATGAAATGAGAGACAGGTTTTTGTTTCAGAAAAAGCAAGAAGAGCAGGAAAAAAAAAAAAATCTCACTCAAAAGGCACGAAAATGTTCAAGAAATGAAGCGGGTCATGTTTTCACAGAGAGATAGTCATGATTATTTTTGAGGCCTTGTCTCCCAACTGCCTTTTTCCATAGCCTCAACTCAGCTTATATTTCTAGAGCCTTCCACTGAGGTTTGCATTGCAGGTCTTTTTAAAAGCATCAGTGACAGTTACTTGACAATTACTGCATGTGCCCAAAGAGAAGATAAGGTTGTTACGCCTCAGAAAGCCACCCTTCGGAGAGGAGGAAGTAGAGCAAATTTTCACATCCTTGTTGTCTTTCCTAATATACTTGGACTGCGAGCTCCTACTTGGCTTAGACACATGAGCTAGGGACACACAGCCAGGCATATAATCCCGCTTGGTTAAGACCCCACAGTATACCAGGCACTGTTCTAAGGTCGCTGCTGGTATTAACTGTTTTAATTCTTACGACAGCACTATAAATCGTCTTTATCGCCCTCATTATCATATAAGGAAACTGCCAGTTTTAGAGTCTTAAGAGGTCACCCGAGAGAGCTGTTCTTTTAGGAGGCAAAAGAGAAAAA
>SJYS01017488.1:154069-171875 GCA_006410695.1 Philantomba maxwellii
TATAATCCCGCTTGGTTAAGACCCCACAGTATACCAGGCACTGTTCTTAGGTCGCTGCTGGTATTAACTGTTTTAATTCTTACGACAGCACTATAAATCGTCTTTATCGCCCTCATTATCATATAAGGAAACTGCCAGTTTTAGAGTCTTAAGAGGTCACCCGAGAGAGCTGTTCTTTTAGGAGGCAAAAGAGAAAAAATCAACAAAGACTTCAAATGTATTGTACAGTTAAGGTCAATTACGTTCAAAGTAAACATTTAGGGAATTCTCTGGTGGTCCAGTGGTTAGGACTCCAGGCTTTCGCTGCCGGGAGCCCAGGTTCAGTCCATGGCCAGGGAACTAAGATCCTGTAACCTGTGGGGGGTGGCCTAAAAAAATAAATAAATAAAGTAAATATTTGACATCTAGGCCTTTAAAAGTTTATATATTTAAGTTGGCCTAAACTGCATTTTTCTCTTTTAGATCTTTCAACCGGGAGGATAAAGTGTGACCTTGTAATCGGGATTATTTTCTACTTTAGCACGTGCAGTCTTGACTCAGCACAAACCATGTTTGGAAGACCACATTGGCAGCAGTAGGGAAAACTAGTGACGTCATATTTGAAATGTTACCACCAATCCAGTCTCATCCTTACTCAGACCATGCCCCCTCCTCTTCAATACACACCACGTGCCACAGTTTGATGCAACAGAATACAGCGTGGTCACATATTCCTGTAAATGGACTATGAGGAAGACACACATCTATAGTGGCCGGAGTGAGAGGGTGGGTGCAGACTTGGCATCAGTGGATTCGGATTAGCAAGCGAAGCTGCCAAGCCAGTCAGCCTTGAGCAGGAACATTTCAAGGAAGAGGATTTGACTTTATTGCAGGAAGACAGCTGAACAGGAACAACTCATTAAAATGGGTTTGATGGGCAGGAAGGAGAAAGCAAATGATTCTCCAGCACAACAGTAAGACTCGAAGTGCAGAAAGTGATGAGCTCTGCAGAGAAGAGAGCCCCATCCACCCCGGGTGTCCCAAAGGTGGGGGTGCCCGGAGCCTAGGGTTACTGAGTCATCCCAGCAGACAGGTGACACACACCCTCCTCCACTCAGCCCCTCCGTGTGGAGCACTGATTGCTCCACCAGGCGCTGGGTGCATGGCGAGTGCAGAGCGTGGAGAACGCCCCAGCCCACCAGGGCCAGACCCCAGGCAGGGTCACCGAGATCTCCCGGGTCAGTGGCACCGGGGCCTGAATCCCTTTGTCCGGTGTACCTATGCCTGCTAGCCACTTAGGAGCCTTCTCGGTTATTGGATCGACTCTCGCGGTATCAAATTGCTTGTGAGCAAGTAACTCTTATTTTACTTAACGATGAACCCAAAGGCCAAGAGTCGTGATGCTGGCAATTCAGATGTGCCAAAGACAAGCCATAAAGTGCTTTAGGTGACAAGGTGAAAATCCTCAACTTCACAGGCAAAGGTATGCTGAGGCCGCTGAGATCCACAGTAAGAATAAATTTCCTATCCGTGAAATCGTGAAGAAGGGGAAAAATTTGTGATGGTCTTCCTGTTGTATCTCACGCGGCAAAAGTTATGGCCACAGTGCTTGATGAATGCTTAGTGAAGTTGGAAATGGCACTAACTTTGCGCAACAAGGTATTTTGAGAGAGAGAGAGGAGAGGCCACATTCACATAACATTTCTTACAGTATGTAGCTGTAATTGTCCTATATATTGTTATCCTGTATGGTCTATCATTATTAGTTGCTGTTGTTAGCCTCTTACTGTGCCGCATTTATAAATGAAACGTTAGCACAGACGTGTATGTGCCAGAAAGCGCAGTCTACGCACGGCCCAGTACCGCCCATGGCTTCAGGCTTTCACTGGGGGTCTGGAACGTACTCCTTCGCTGATAAATAATCAGAGACTACTGTATTACAACTATTGATTTCATTCTGTGAAATTTATATTTCTAATTAAAATAATATTCCATGAAATGGAAAATTTTTAAGTGTTTTGTAAATTCCTTTGTTTGCCTAATTCTCTACCCAGTGGTTCTCAAAGCATGGCCCTCTGCCCACTGTGGGGCCAAGAGGTCTTCCTCATGGGTGGCCTCCTCTAACCCCCAAAACTTTTCCTTAACTGCCTGAATGAGAGCATCTCATTAATGACTGCCTATATATGCTTCAATAAGCTCAGTATTTTTAAACTGAAATTAGTGCTTTTGCGAGCTGAGAGAGTTTGCGCACGGCTCCAATTCAGTGCTTTACTAATTCTGTGTTTTATTAGCATCACAAGGCTTCTGCTGCACACGTGCGAATGCAAACAGCCGAATCCCTGCGATCTGGGGGAAGGACGGTGCTCATCATCAGCGCGGCCTTGAGTGATCGTGTTTTTTAATTGCTGCTCTTCTTGCTGCTTAATAGCAAATTGTTGTTCGTTTTGCTCATCATTATCAATTTAGTTTGTTGTGGGTTGTTTTTAACCCCACAGTACGTAGTAATGAATATGTATGAATTTTTAGGCTATAATTTTCCAAACTCTCTCTGGTCTCTAAGCACTGGTTCGAGTGTGAATCATCCATACCCTTATTATTACAGCAGATGTATACATACTCCTCCCTGAGATTTGCTAATGTGAGAATATTTCATTGGCAATGTGGGCAGTACATGGAATTTTAGCATGCAGATTACTCACAATATACTATCAAGGTAAATCTAATACAAATACTGGCTTATTTTACACTTGGATGTAAAGTAATTGTTTTAAAATTTAAAAAGCAAACATGAGTTACTGTGTTAATTTTACTACGTAATGTGTGCTCAGTTGTGTCCAACTGCCTCTTGCAGCCTCGTGGACTGCAGCCCGCCAGGCTCCTCTGGCCACGGACTGCAGCCCGCCAGGCTCCTCTGGCCGTGGAATTTTTTCAGGCAGGAATACTGGAGTGGGCTGCCATTTTCTCCTTCAGGGGATTTTTGCAACCTAGGGATCGAACCTGTGTCTCCTGCTTGTCACGTGATTTCTTTACCACTGAGCCACCTGGAAAGCCTTATTACATAATAATAAGCACTTAATGCATTTTTAAAACCAGATTTTCATGATGTGGGGTAAATAAAAATTGTGAAACATTTTCAAGGTCAGAATTCCCCAAACTGTGTTCTAACAGATGTTAATAGATTTTCTGCAAATAATGAGTTTTTTACTCAGCTAAGTTGGGGTTAAGTGATGTGCATTGCATTCCCCATTTACAGATTTGCAAGGCCCTGGAGCATCTTGTGATGGTTAATTTTATGAGTTAGCTGGGATAGGTCACGGTATCCAGATATTTGATCCAACATCGGTTTTGATGTTACTGTGAAAGTATTTTTTGTAGGAGATTAACATTTAAATCAGTAAATTGATGAGAGAGTAAAGCAGACTGCTTGCCCTCTGTACTATGGGTGGAGTTGAGGGGCATTCAGTCGGTTGATGATTTTAAGAGAAAAAAGACTGGCTGTCCCTCAGGAAGAGGGGATTCTGCCAGCAGGCTGCCTCTGGAGTCAGTCTGCACCATCGGCTCTTCTCTGGGTCTGCAGCCTGTTCCGAGCATTAGGGACCTGCCACAGCCTCTGCTGTTCCTTAAAGTAAACCTCTCTCTAGATGATGCATGCAGACTTACAGATCTGTGTATACACACGGAGGTCTGGATGCATAATTGATATGCGTATCAGTTCAGTTCTGTCGCTTAGTCGTGTCCGATTCTTTGTGACCCCAGGGACTGCAGCAATCATATATGTGTATACAACACATTGTTTCTGTGTGTGTGTAAATAGAGAGAGACCTCACATAGATACGCATGCACTTACATGTTTGAACGGCAAGGGTTTCGACTTATACACAGATTTTTCAATACATGTTTACTAGGGGACTATATTGGAGAAGGAAATGGCAATCCACTCCAGTATTCTTGCCTGGAGAATCCCATGGACAGAGGAGCCTGGTGGGCTGCCATCTAAGGGGTTGCACAGAGTCGGACATGACTGAAGCGACTTAGCAGCAGCAACAGCAGCAGCAGGGTACTATATGATCTGGTGATCCAGGGTTGGTTAAACCCACAGATGGGGGAACTGCAGATACGGAGGGCTGACTCTAAAGTTACAGACAGATTTTCAACTGAGTGGAGGGTCTGCCCCTAACCCCTGTGTTGTTCAAGGGTCTATATCAAGAGAGACAGAATACACACACACACACGCACACACACACACACATATTCTATTGCTTCTATTTCTCTAGAGAACTAATACATATGTTAAGTATCTGAAAAGTTCTACAATATTTTTTTAAAAAAAAAAAACCTATTTAACCTAGTATTTTCCCCATCTATTCAAATCATAGAACATTTTTCATATAACACCTGCTAATCTCTCAAAATATAACTTGGGGAATGCTTTTATCAGTTCTTACCTTAGGCTGTCAGCAGTACCGGACTCTGAATCCGTTTGATTCTGAAACAAATAACAGTGTCGGGACACAAGGCCCTGCGTCGTCTTCTGCACGTGGTGAGGCAGCGGGAAATAACCGTGTGTCGCGTGCGCACAGGAGGTGGAATGTCCACGTGGCGACGACAGGTGACGATGCCTGCCTGCAGGGGGACCGCACGCCTGCGCTTTTGTCCAGGGCTCCTTTGAGGATGCTCTCGGGGCCCGGGAGTCATCCTGAAATACCATCAATCACAGGCCAGCAGGCACGAGGCAGCGCTCCCGCGGCGGGGCCGGACAAGAAGAGCCAGCTCTGTCCCCATAAAAGCCCTCCTTCCTCCTCTGTCTCCTATTGTCCCTTCCTGAAAGTGCTTCCACATCCAGTCCTCACTGGCCCCGATTTATCCTTCAGATCTGCCCTTTCTGGACTACATCTCCTATCCCAACCCACCAGGTCAGCCCACCCACCTTCCTGCTTCAGCCCATACCTTTGCTTTGGACGTAAACACTGTTTGTTAACGCCTGTCTTCGCTCCTAGGCCCTGAGGTTCAAGAGGACTGGGCCCGCTCCCGTCCTGTCCGTCTCCAGCAGCCCCAGCTCGGGGCGTCAGTGGGAGCTCTGAGCCAGGGAAGGGCGGTTGCAGGCGCGGTTCCCTCTCCACTTCTCTCCTGACTCTACCCACACTAGCCTTTCTTCGCAGCCAAACCTGAGTGCTTTTCTCTCCTTTCTCTAAACATCTTCACTTTTTCGACCTTAAGAAAAAATCTATACCAAGAGTCTATGAACTGTTCATATATGTGCGTGTGTGCACACACATACACAGGCCTGCTTGCACACATGTGCATCTGTACACCCAGTTACTCCAGCGAATAATGATAAAATAACAAGGCTTCCCCAGTGGCCCCAGGCTTAGGAACCCGCCTGCCGATGCAGGAGACATGGGCTCGGCCCCGGATCCAGGAGGATCCCCGGTGCTGCAGAGCAACCAAGCCCACGCGCCACAGCCGCCGAGCCTGTGCCAGAGAGCCCGAGAGCCCGAGAGCCTCAGTTCCCGGAGCCCGGAAGCCTGGAGCCCCTGTGCCCCGCGGGGGCCCACCGCCAGGAGGACCTGCGCCCCGCGCCTGCAGACGAGCCCTGCCCACCGCAACCGGAGAAGAACCCCCACAGCAGCAAAGCCCAGCACAGGCAGAAATAAAACAAAAAGCAAAATTTTTAAACAATAATACCAACAATTGTTTGTCAAGTATAACAGTGTAAAGAGAGATGGGGAGAGCAGGGTGCAGTAGGTCTGGGGAATGAGACAGGCCAAATCCGATTACAGCTGCGTCGCTTTCTGGGTCAGGTAAAATTGTGCAGAAGTTTTCAAACCTACAGAAAGGAAAGCAGCAGCTCTTCTCGCTCCGGGTCAGCCCCTTCCCCACCCCCTACCCTCAAGGCCGAGAGCTGCACCGCGGACGCTGGACACGGCCTCCTCCTGCAAGAATCATCCCTGGAAACAAAAGTATTGAGAAAACCAATGCAGCGGCAAATGGACAGGCCCTCGTTTCAGGAAATGTGGCTGATGGCTGGAGGGGTGACGTACGTGAGGACTGAAGGTGAGGCTGGCTGCGGTGGACACCGGCCCGGCCCCACTCCCGCCGCGCCCCTGGGACCTTGGGCTTCTCACACTCAGCCCCCCCGAGTCACAACGGGAGGGTGAGGACGGCAAGGGTCTCGGAGCTGACACAGGCCCACCCTGTCCTTCTAGTTCTGCCCCTGCCGGCAGGCCACCCGGGCCACCCAAACAGTGTCATCAGAAGAGGCTGCGGGCGTGGGCTATCCCCAGATGAGGCGCACACGTGGGGCTTTCCCGTGATCCCCTCTGCCTTGCCCTGGACCCCATCGAGTCTGCAGAGAAGTCTAGATCAGACTCCAGATGGGACCCAGTCCTGGCCAAACTCCTGGAGGAGCTAAGAGCATTTATATGCCTTCAATGCCCTCCTCGAGTCAACGCTTTTCTAGCTGATACAAAAGCTCAAGCAAGAGCAAGCGGCTCTAACAACAATAAGGAATCCCTCGCTGGCCCCAGCACGCACGTTTGTGCGTGCGCACACACCCTCTGAGATCAGGGAGATCCACACCAGAAATTCTAAAATATGCTGATTCAACTTTTATACTTTCAAACATCTGGACTCTCTAAAAATCTTGCTTTTTTGGTACAAGAAATGGACATTGAAGCACTGTAATCTCTCAAGTTTAAACTTAATAAGGATCACTTTTTTAAATTTCCCAGAGAGCCAGGGCATACCAACACTAGCATTCATGCATACCCAATCATTGATAACCCCTTAATTAGGTCACCTGTTCAACTGAACTGCAGTTCACTGATAGGATACTGAGTTATTCAAAGACAGAATGCTTTTTATCCAAAAAAAAAAAAAAAAAGGCTCTTCAAACACCCTCCGTCCCACTGAAGAAAACATTTGCTTTGCTTTGTTTTTTGGTGGCTTGTGGGATCCTATTTCCCCCAAAGCAAAGATTTAACCTGAACCTTTGACAGTGAACATGCAGAGTCCTAATCACTGGAAAAATGTGTTAAAAGGTACTTTTCCAGACACAGAGCCAAGAGACCAGGTCATGGTACTTTTCACTACACAGGGACCTGCATGAAATTGTTCTGCAACAAGGTACATAAAGATAGTCCAAATAGCATCATTTCTAAATGGTACAGGATGAAGGTGGGGCCACCAGAAGTCACAAAAACCCCAACTGCACAAAAACACACTTGGACTTACTCATTAAAATGCATTCTTTAGCTTCTCAGAGGAGCCACTTGAAGGTCACCTCCACTTAAAATCCTTGGCTCAGGAGCTCCTTGTTGCTTTATGACCCAAGTCTATTAAAATTCTTAGAGTCTCTGATGATGAAAATTCCAGCCAGCTTTTTTTTCTCTCTCTTTGTGAGGTTGGGGGGAAGAAAACCAACACATGAGTCTATTTGAAATCATTTCATGAATTTTAATCATAGCAAATGTGTTTTAACAGTAGTCATAAAATCAACATTACCACATATACAAAGGACAAGACACCAGATTGGCATACAAAAATACCATATATTAAAATCGGGTTCATTGGAAAAACTCAGGACTTGCTAAGACACCACCTACAACAGAGAGAGCAAGCAAGAATGCTTTTAAGACATTCAGATTTATAAACAGCAGCTTGATATCCCCCTTATGAAGTCAGTATTTGGCAACATTTGGACAATATTCTCTACACAGCCCAGCAGCTCATTTATCTATAGGGCTGTTTGGCCCCTTAAAAAAAGATTCTAAAATAAATAATCCACGGAATTGTAAGTGAAACATGTCAAGGACTTGAGTTAACAGCCTCTGAGCAGCATTAATCTAGCCATTTGACTGGAGTACTAGTTATCCAGAAGGCCAGGAAACCCACCAGCGGAGCAAGGGGCAGGGCCTCGGGGCAGCAGCTGTGTGGCTTATGCTGGGAGCGTGTAACCGTCCCAGGCGGAAACCAGCCTCCTGCAACTGCCAGTGAGCGAAACAGGAACTAGTGGCAGAACAAAAATATAATAAATGACCACAACCAGGAGAGAAACCGAAATGTTCTTGAATGAGCTTTCCCAACACTAGTAACCCACTCAGGTCACACCCACAGGCGTGGGCGCCGCATTCCACAGGTAAGGGGATGTCCCTGGAGTTTGCTGTAACGACTGACCCGCCAGCCCGAGAGCCGGTCCTGAAACTGCACGGTGTGCCGACCACACCCGGCAGGGCCCTTCGGACGCTCCCATCAGCCGAGCGCCTTCCCGTGTCTTCAGCTGACACATCCTGAACTGAGCTCGGTGGGCCACACTGGAACCACCCATTGTGCTTGGCTAATTCCCACTCTTCTGTGTTCTTCCTCCAGCTGGTTTCTGCCACAACTGACCTTCAGCTTCTGTTTGGTTTAGGAGCCACAATCTCACCAGGGCTTACTCCCTTCTTGCTTCTCTTCCCACTTCCCGGGCATGCCTGCCTCTCTTTGGCTACAGACTCCAGCTCACATCCCACCTCCACCACACAGGCCTGCCTCGGAGTCTGCTCGTCTCTCGGCCAGGAAAAGGCAACCGGGAGTTTCTGCAGCGCAGTAAGTCACCAGCTCCTGCGTTCACCCACTTTCTAAAGAGAGATGACATAGATGCCTCAACGTGTTCCCCTTAAGGGCACCTGCCTCATCTATTTCCTCCTTTTCCAGCCCATGCTCCCTCACTGCCATCATATCCAAACGTCTACTTCTCAATTCTCAAAATGCAAATGTCAAATTAAAAACTGAGCTTCCCTTTGGAACACTCTTATTAGAATAATCCAATAACACAGCCCACGGAGATCACAGAAGACCTTCACAGGGGCTACCAGCCCTGCATCCCGTGATGAGCTTACAGAAGTGTTCTAGAAGAACCAGGCCAGCTATAAGAGAACCTCCCTCAGAAAAACAAGCGAAAATACATGCTATTGCAGGCTTCAAGAGACCCCTCAGTACTTTTGCCCCAAATATTACTGATTGTCTCTAAAAAAGATCATAATATGAATAGTATAAAAAACCTTAGACTAGAATAATAAAGTCCAGCTAACGAGATGAGTGTTTTCAAGCACCACTACATCATAAGTGAGATATAGAGAGTGGGATACCCCAGGCAGTGAATCCTGAAAAAAAAAAAAAAATCATTGGCCCGACTGTGCAAGGAAACGTGTGCAGAAAAATGGAGCCATATTGCAAGAGTTCAAGAATAATGGTGCTCTACTCACGACCGCCTGAGCAGAGGCAAAAAATCAGTCATTCGAAAGACAGAAATTACGTGTCCCACCCACTAATGTTCTTCATATGGTAGAACTCACCTCCTCATATATATGAAGTCTCGAGAGCTTAGGTATATAGATACTCCCAAAGATAGCTGGTTTCACAAAATGGACACGGCCTATAGCATTTGTTGAAAAATTAATACCTAAATTCAACATTATATAACCCACATTGGAGAACATGACAGACATTTTACTTGATTTTTTTAAGCTTCAGTTACAGCTAAATTGTGTGCCTATATATATGTATATATTTATACCTATATGTATAGATATATATCTTTATACAATGAATCAACTGTGTCAACAAAGTCAATGGCTTGAATTTCCACTTGTTTTTTTAGAAATGTTTCATGTTTAACAAAATTCAGCAACTAGTCATCATCTCTTGAAATAGACTATCACTATCAAACAGTTACTGAGTTATCTTGACTGCCTCATTCTTCTCTGCAGTTCCCGTCCTGGTAAGGATTGCTTTGTGGGTAACGTTTTCCCGAGAATGATGAAAACGGTAAGGGACAGCTTCTCCTTCTGGGTCAAGGATGACAGATTAACTGACTGATGACATTCCTCGTGTGGAAACGAAATGCTGACTAGTTGGGAGCATCACTTTTCTAAGAGAAGACAGAACTCAGACCACTATCATCTCACTCCTCCCATACCAGTAATCTCTGGACCTCTAATTTCCTCAGGAGTCTAAAGAAAATCTATTATTGGGCAAAAAATATAATCATTTTTAAGGACGAACTAAAGAGTCCTGCTCATTGACAAGTTCTATATTAAAAAAAATCTGCTAAGTTGAAACAAATGCATTTGATTAACATTCTTTTGGACAATAAAAAGCAGGCTAACCACTTTAGACACGGGGCAACTTTTCAAATAAAACTAGGAGAGCTCTTTAAATCAAAACCTAGCCTGGAGTAAATACTGTCAGGAAGAGTCTGATCAAGAACATGTATCTCAAATTGAATTTTCTGCTTCCCTTTACTCACTTAAAAAGCAATCTTAGTAACTTTAATAACCTTCAGGTCTTTACATTCCATGGGCAATGTTTTCCTAATGTTAAACAAAGTGTCACTGTGCAAGGATTCAAATCCTCAATTATTTCAGTGATAATGAAAAAAAAAAAAAAAGATTAAAACAATGTCAAATCTCACTCTAAAAACAGTACCTACATTTTAGTCTGGCATCTGAAAAACGATGCCCACCTATGCCCCCCTCAAATACAAGGACGAGCTGGCAGACTTCAAGGGCAAACAAAAGCACTGCCTATGAACACTGCAAAACATGCTCGCTCTTACAGCGCACACCTTGCCAATGCAGTATGGAGTCTGAGTAAGATGCTAGAAGTGAAGAGGGATTTCATTAGGCTTTTTTCTTTTTTTCTGTAACATTTACTTTTTGGCCACAAGACCCTAAACACAATTTCACAGTACAGGTCATGCAGGTCAAACATTTTACAGCTACTGTCTAACTACTTACTATTTTTGGACAATAGATTCACAAGCAGCTGATGAGCCCAGAAAGGGGGCTTCATCAAGCACTCTTTTAAGCTTCACTGATTTTTCCTTGGCCCAGAGTATCTAAGTAATAACCCCAAAGGGCAATCAATGCATTTTTACTGTCATACTTGAGATCATTTATTTTTAAGCCCAGAAAGGAAAAAAAAAATTTAAGTCAACTGCATGTTACTAAACCACAAAATGTCTTCTCCACCTTGCTGTTTACTCCACTAACACCTTGATTCTACTGCACAACCCTCCAGAACTCCGTTGTCCAATAATGGTACCCCCTTGCCACATGTGTGTGGCATCAATTTAATTAACTTAAAATACAAAATTCAGTTCCTCATTCAGGCTAATTTCATTTCAGTTGCCCAGTAACCAACGTGGCTACTGTCTTGGACAGCATAACTTCTAGAACATTTCCAGCATCACAGAGCATTCTACTGAGCAGCGTCAATTGTGAAGATCCCAAGGGCTCCACCAGTACAAGGTTTAACCATCAAGGGAACCACTCCTAAGTCCTGTGCAAGATTAAACTTAACTGTATTCTTAAAGGAAATATTTTACAGGCTTCTGATCATAAAGCATGACTGGAACTGAGAACCTATTGCCTCTTCATCACAGCCTATGCCTCAGGTCATTGTACAAAATTTTCCAAAAACAATGCTTTTTGATAGCATACTTGACTCTCCTTAGCATATTCAGCATTCTCTTGGTTATGTCAAGATCATTAATAAAGAAAAATCCATGCTTCTTATAGTTTACTATTTACACGACACTCACTGCCCTTTACAGGAAAGTGGGAGGCAGGGGGGAAACCAATGTTTTGCAACTCAAAAAATTCAGATCACATGTTCTCTTTAATTGTCTATACTCATCCCTAAATCAACCCTCCTTTCATTTCCCAGAGAGGTAGATGCTAACTAAAGCGAATATATAAATCTACAATAACAAAGACCTTAACAGTAGTTGAGTTAGTAAAGGGTATTCATCCACCCTGAAAGGAGATCGTAGCCCAACAGAGATGGCGCCAGGTCTAGGAAGGAGCAGGAGGAAACCGCCGTGCAAAGTCCTGGTCCCCCTTTTGCTGCAGAACAAGCTGTCTTGCATCTCTGTGGGCCTGAGTGGAGTCATCTAAAAAATCAAGCCACCAGAGGTTACTTTCAGATCCAACTTCCTGTGCTTTCCGTTGTGAGTTTTTTCACTGATGTGAACTGTGAGTTCTGGCTGATGTTGTCCCTGGGCTTGCGTCACGTGGGGTAGACGTGTTCTCAGGGTCATGAGTAAGTGCCAGAGGCCGGAGCAGTGGATGCCAAGTAACATTAAACAACACTAAGCCTANCAGAGGTTGCTTTCAGATCCAACTTCCTGTGCTTTCCGTTGTGAGTTTTTTCACTGATGTGAACTGTGAGTTCTGGCTGATGTTGTCCCTGGGCTTGCGTCACGTGGGGTAGACGTGTTCTCAGGGTCATGAGTAAGTGCCAGAGGCCGGAGCAGTGGATGCCAAGTAACATTAAACAACACTAAGCCTATAAAACTCTATCCGGCAGGCTGAGAAGCCACACACATGCGCACATCCACACACAGGCTTGCACGCTGATAAGCAGGTACACAAATAAATAAACAGCAGGCAGAATCCACTTACGCAGTGGCTTCACATCAGCAAGACTCACGCAAAAACTCTGATTTGGGTTGCTATTGTACCTTAAATTGTAATGTCAAGAATCTATCATAGAGCCAATTAATTTTGCACTGCTAAACTGAAACTGGGATTGTTTTTAAGTAAAAAGTATGCGGACATTTGTACTCTATGGGTTTGTGCTAAGAAACACAGTATCATCACGTATGTCAGTGTCCATACATAACCTACAGACCATGCAGAATTCTATCACAATACACTCCAGGCTGGTCATGTCATATAGGACATAAACATATGTAGACATAATTCACAAAAATAATTTGAATATGGGATAACTTAGCATTGCAAGGGTAAAGTCCATGTGAAATGCTAGAATCCTTAGTGTAACATTTCTGTGGGTTTTTTCCCCAAGAGGAATAGAAATTAGGTCAGACATGCATCACGGCAGCCTGGGAGAGTTTGAGAAATTGAAACTAACCCAACAGTATATTAGGTTACGTAATAGAGGATAGTATTCAGCTAATATGATACCTAAATTATTAATACCCAACAAATCCTAGATTATTTGTTGTATAATGCCCAATAGCTTATACAATAAAATGGCATTTTAACCTAATTTCTAGTTTGAGATTTCAAATACATTTCCTAAAGGGCTAATGACAAATTTGAAAGATTTGAAAAACCCGAGTTCATATTTTTATATCAAATTCTCATGTCAATGAGTATTAGCTTGGGATTCTATTCATTATATTGCCATTTTATCTCAGTTAATGCCATAACTTTAATGTGCATATTTTGGGCTGTTTGAAGGTAAAAGTTAGCATGTAGGTAAATTAAATTATCTCAGTCTTAAGGATTATTTCTAGCCTTACTTTTTGGAGGCAGTCACTGCTTATTTTTCTGTCCCCTGTTTTCAGGAATTCAGTGGAACGTGGNGCCCAGGGTTGTCAGCAATCACCCACACTCACGGCTGTTAGAACACATCAAAGCTGGGAGAAAAGGCAGAATCTTCCGTATTCTCCATTTGTGCCTTACAGAATACAGGACTTGAACACACAGAAGAGGAGCGAGTATGGAAGAGACATGTCTGTGACACCTCGCTGGGGGGGTCCAGGTGGCCGCAAGGTGGCCGCCGTTTCAGACTCTGGACTCACTCACGCCTACAAAGTCTTACTCCCGGGATTCTTCTGAAAAGATTCGACACCTGAGGTAAATCAAATTACACATACACACAAATACACAATATTTACATTGAAAATTCCTATTTTGTGAGATGGCTTGAGGAAAATTGGCATGGAGGTTTCCTGTGGGATTAGGCATTTCTCATCATTACTCAGGTTATTGCTCCCGTCAGGCCTTCGGTTTAATAAACACACAGCGAGCTCTAATTACAAGGGAAGGAACGCGAAGGTACCTGACGAAACACACCACATTGGAAACACTCCTTCAGGTGTTTTCCTGAAAAGACAACTGTCCGTTTAACTGATTTTACTTTGGGTGCCATTCAAAACGGTATAAAAAGTCATAGCAACTAAATGGAGACAGGGTCTCATTTTCTCAAGAAAAAGGAAAGAAACCAGCACTTCATGTTGCAGTTGAATTTTTACATGGATTTTCAGGTTTAATTCTACTTGTACGCAGAGCATCTTTGTTTTAATCTACCACATTTAGAGAAGATCACATGGTATGCACTTCCAACAGTTTAACGTCTAAGTAGAATAGGTCTATCTCGTAACATGATTTGGAGAAATGATCAATTACAGTCCATTTAACAGGTGATTATGAGGATGCATGCAACCGTCTTCGAAGCTGTCGCCACCAGGAATCCGAGCGCGCCGCCTGCTTTCCCGCGGGGACCGCGGGTCTGCCCTTCCTGTCTGTCTGCGGATAATCAGTGGCGGCCCAGGGCCCCGGGGCCAGCACCGGGCTCGCCGGGGTCAGCGGGCCGCCCGCCTTCTCACCGCGATCCCCCCACCAGCAGCTGCTCAGCCCCGAGTGGGCACCCACGGAGCCTTGCCGCAGCCCCTTCAGCCGCAGGATATCACAGTGAAGCGCTTAGAAATGCAGGACATGTTGTGCAGGACGATGCCGAGCAGGAAGACCAGGACGCAGGCCACCAGGATGACGGTGCACACGCCGGACCAGGTGGAGCTCTTGGCCGCGCCGCGCCGGTCCGGCTCCTCGGCCGCCGCCTCGCCCGGGGCCGCGGGCTGCAGCGGCTGCTGCTCAGCCGCGGGGACGCCCACCACGGCCACGGCCTTGGGCGGGGCCCCGGGCAGCAGGCGGCAGCCCGCGTCGCCGGGCAGGGGCAGCATGTAGCAGCCGCTGCTCGGGAGTCTGATGAAGACGGGCGTGCGCTCGGAGGCGTGCGGGATGGCCACGACGCCCAGCACCTCGGGGTCGTCCGGCAGCTGCGACACCGAGCAGCCCGGGGGCAGCCTGGTGGTGCCGCGGCACCAGGGGCAGCGCACGTCCTTCTGGCTGGTCCGCATCTGCTGCAGGCACACGGAGCAGCAGGTGTGCCGGCAGTCCAGCAGCTTGGGCCTCCGCCGCGGGCTGTAGGAGTTGAAGCAGATCTGGCACTCCAGCAGCGAGTCCTGCGAGAGCGTCTCCATGGCGCGCGGCGCCGGGCCAGGCCCGCTCCCGGGCACCAGGGCGCGCTCAGCCCGCCGCCTCCGCAGGCGCTCGCCGCGGTCGCCGGGGGTCCGGGCGCTCACGGGCTTCCGGCATGCTCAGGCGAGCGCATTTCTGAAGGAGACACAAACGCACACACAGTGAGTAACTTCCAACAAGCCGCGATGGACGTACTGCATCGCTCGAGAGCCTGGATGTCAGGGTAAATGAGTACAAGCTCCCCGCTCCTGAGCCCGGAAGAGTCCCGGGTGTCCAGTGGACAGTGAGTGAGCGCGTCCTCTCCTCGATTACTTTTCTTAATTCTAAAGAAACAAGTATTTCTACAGGGTATGCTGCTGCTGCTGCTAAGTCGCTTCAGTCGTGTCCGACTCTGTGCGACCCCATAGACGGCAGCAATGCCCCCAAATGTTCTACAGAGGCAGCCTGCTGTTTCTGCTTTATTGTTCTTCTGAACTGTTCTTCTCAACACACTGAAGAAATTCTCTCATTTCCAGTCAACTTCTAGTATTTCCTAAATTTCTTTCCTTCGAGCCTCTGACCTTCTTTTCCTGACTCTGCTCACCATCCTGTAAGTGCTCACTGCCAGATACAGGCGCCTCTATAAATCCAGGTATGTCACCTAACCAGCTCACTGGATGGATGTGGCTTAAGACTATTCCTCTCTCCCAGGTTATTAAAATGGTGCCACCAAAGAAGCTTCCCAGATGGCTTCCCAGATGGCTCAGAGGTTAAAGCATCTGCCTGCAATCTGGGAGACCTGGGTTCGATCCCTGGATCGGGAAGATCCCCTGGAGAAGGAAATGGCAACCCACTCCAGTATTCTTGCCTGGAGAATCCCATGGACGGAGGAGCCTGGTGGGTTACAGTCCACGGGGTCGCAAAGAGTCGGACACGACTGAGCAACTTCACTTTCACCAAAGAAGCACACGCAGGCATCGGTTAGGTTATCTTTTCCACCAAATCTCCTGAACCAAGGCAATTTTTGTCAAATGGCTTTAAAAAGAGTCAAAAAACAAAATAAACACCCGCCAAATAACAAGAGTGCATCTTTAGGCAGTAAGGGTCACAAAAACGCACAGGATCACTAGTGTGTTTCAGTCAGGTCTTTTAATTTCATGATTATTTGGGGCTGCATCAACAGGACCAAAAGCAAATACCATTAATTCACTGATTATAATCAAGTATTATTGTCAAAGAAAACTGGCAAACAGCCTTCACCAAAAGAAAGAGGAGAAGAAGAATGTTAGCCTTCTGGTATTGACGGGAGGCCGGATAACTTAGTTCAACTTAACTGGAGTTTAAGGAATCCATCAAATGTTTTAATAAAGGCTGCCCAACACCATTTCCTATTGAAAGCGTCTGAATTATGTGTTCTGAATGGAACCATGATGACTCTGGAAAAAACTATTCAACCATTGTTGTAGAAATAATTGCTAGTCCTAGAACCCCACCTACACCCAGAAGCAGGAGCTAATAATATAGACAACCTCCTTCACATTTTTCTTAAAAAGAGAACCTCCTTTTTCTTTCTGATTTCCTTTGTGAAATTATGAATACACCCCTCTGCAGTGATTACGATTTAAGATCAAAATCAAAATGTAGAAAAAGTTTAAAGTCAGAAATAATCACTGATAAAAATTAATGCTGACAATCAAAAGAGAAACATGTTAAAACATTTTGCTGTAGTTCAGTTCAGTNCCCAGAAGCAGGAGCTAATAATATAGACAACCTCCTTCACATTTTTCTTAAAAAGAGAACCTCCTTTTTCTTTCTGATTTCCTTTGTGAAATTATGAATACACCCCTCTGCAGTGATTACGATTTAAGATCAAAATCAAAATGTAGAAAAAGTTTAAAGTCAGAAATAATCACTGATAAAAATTAATGCTGACAATCAAAAGAGAAACATGTTAAAACATTTTGCTGTAGTTCAGTTCAGTCGCTCAGTCAGTCGTGTCTGACTCTTTGCGACCCCATGGACTGCAGCACGCCAGGCCTCCCTGTCCATCACCAACTCCCGGAGTCCACCCAAACCCATGTCCATTGTGTCGGCGATGCCATCCAACCATCTCATCCTCTGTCGTCCCCTTCTCCTCCTGCCCTCAATCTTTCCCAGCATCAGGGTCTTTTCAAATGAGTCAGCTCTCCGCATCAGGTGGCCAAAGTATTGGAGTTTCAGTTTCAACATCAGTCCCTCCAGTGAACACCCAGGACTGATCTCCTTTAGGATGGACTGGTTTTGCTGTAGTAAGAGGACTTAAATTATTGAAAATAAAATATAGTAACATAGCACTCAGAAAGTGCATATTATAATCAACTGCTCATCTATCCACTAATTCAAGAAATAGTTGTGGAATAATAGAAATCTTCTAAGTGTAGAACTTAAAATGTTCTCACCAAAAGAAAAAAAAAAGATTAAGATGTGAGATGACGAATGTGTTAATCACTGAGAGGTGGGGAGTCCTTTCACAATGGATACTCATTTCCATACTTTAAAGTGTCCATTTTAAATGTCTTACAATCTATTTTGTCAATTATACTTCAATAAGGCTGAAATAAGAAATTAAAAAAAATAAATATCTACTGAGTATCTATCATGCAAAAAGCACAATACTAGCAATGGTAGATTAATAAGATGAATCAGACCCAAATACCACTCCCTGGTGGCTCAGATGGTAAAGCGTCTGTCTACAATGCGGGAGACCCAGGTTCGAGCCCTCGGTTGGGAAGATCCCCTGGAGAAGGAAATGGCAA
>SJYS01017488.1:209978-224338 GCA_006410695.1 Philantomba maxwellii
CCTGTTCTCACTCCACATCCAGATCCATCAGTCTTAATCCACCCTTTCCTCGTGTCTCAACTCCTCGCCTCCCAACGACTCCCTCCTGGAGGACACTTGCCTGTTAGAGCCTTTCATAGGCTGATGCTCCTTGATCCTCCACTGACAAGCTTTCCCATTTACTCCTTCACTCTTGTCCCCACCGGAATATGCCGTGCGGAAAAGGACAACTGCTGCTGCTGCGGAGTCGCTCAGTCGTGTCCGACTCTGTGACCCCACAGACGGCAGCCCACCAGGCTCCCCCGGCCCTGGGATTCTCCAGGCAGGAACACTGGAGCGGGTTGCCATTTCCTTCTCCAATGCATGAAAGTGAAAAGTGAAAGTGAAGTCGCTCAGTCGTGTCCGACTCTTAGTGACCCCATGGACTGCAGCCCACCAGGCTCCTCCACCCATGGGATTCTCCAGGCAGGAGTGCTGGAGTGGGGTGCCACTGCCTTCTCCATTGTCANTGCCATTTCCTTCTCCAATGCATGAAAGTGAAAAGTGAAAGTGAAGTCGCTCAGTCGTGTCCGACTCTTAGTGACCCCATGGACTGCAGCCCACCAGGCTCCTCCACCCATGGGATTCTCCAGGCAGGAGTGCTGGAGTGGGGTGCCACTGCCTTCTCCATTGTCATCTTATACAGCTTCAATAAACATAATGATTATCCACCTTGTTGCAGAATACCAAATAACGTCCCCCTCCCCTAAATCACTTGCAAGTTTCAGACCAGAGGTCCCATTACCCTCATGTACTCAAACTATTTCCTAATTCACTGCAGTAGGACCACTGACATCAGGAAATTAACACTGATACCCTACCATGGACCACACCCACACTTAATCAAATGTCCTAATAATACAAAAGGATAGGACCCAGAGTCACGGGCTGTATTTCCATGTCGCTTCATTCTTCTTCTCCATCTGGAGAGTGCACAGTCTTCCCTTCCTTCATGACCTTGACAGTCTGAAGGTCACCATCAGTCACATTTTGGAGCACAAAACAAAAGTCGGGTCCGATTCTTTGAGAACCAGGGACTGTAGCCCACCAGGCTCCTCTGTCCATGGGGTCCAGGCAAGAACACTGGAGTGGGGTGCCGCGTCCTTCTCCAGGGGATCTTCCCGACCCAGGGATCGAACCCGTGTCTCCTCCGTCTCCTGCCCTGGCACACGAGCTCTTTATCGCTAGGGCCCACCTGGGAGTTTGTCTGATGTTTTCTCAGGAGGAGATTCAGGTCATACATTTTTGGCGGGGAGAGGGGAGATATCACAGAAGCAATGCTATCATTTTCCCCTTCTATCTCAGCAAGTGATTGTATTATAGTTCCTTGATCACTCCTGTCTCCCAGGTTTCTCCAAAGTAAAGTTACTCTTTAATCCCTCCTTCTGTATTTAACAAGTGTTTTGTGGAGAGATAGCCTGAAGCTATGTAAATCCTATTCCTTATCAAGCTTTAACTTGCTGATTTTGTTTTTACTTTAACATTTCTTTCCTGAATTAACCATTACATGATGATTACCAGTGATGCCTGTTAATTCTATCTTTTATTCTACATTTATTAGGATTATCTATCTTTGATAGAATGTCTGATTTTCCTTATATATTTTATTCATGCTAGTATGGATTCACTGACGTTATATTACTCAATGAATTGTGACCCATTACTGCTATATTTATTTTGATGCTGAAAATGACCCAGGTTTGGCTCTTGGGAGCTTCTTCAACCTGACTGCTATGTCCTTTTGAAATGACCCACCATTCTTTGAGCACGTCCTCACTTTCTGGCACAAAAAGGTGTTTTTAGCTCATCTTATATTTCTCCTCCCCCAGGCCCAGAATGGCGTTTAGAAACCAAGACTTGGCTAATAGGTGTGCTCATGGCCGCTGGATATCTCTGCTCCGGGGCCTGTAAGTAGACACACCTAGAAAATACATGTAACCTCAGAGCTCTCCCGGAATGTTCAAAGTTTTGCTCCTATGAAGTAGAAAATCCTCACCATCAGTCAAGCCTCCTGGAAGCCTGCCGCCTGAGCTGGTCTGTCTTTTCCCTGCAGCCCACAACTCCGAGGACCTGAGCCTGCAAAGTGGGGTCCGTCCCTCGCAGCTCCCCCTCCTCTTCCAGAGCCTCACAGTCCGGGTCTGGAGCCGCCTAGTTCCACCTGATGAGTCGGCCTTGGTCTTGCTCCTAGGCATACACTGTTTGCTTCTAACTCCGTGACTTCACAGGCGAACTTCCAGAGTCCCTGGGTCCCAGGCAGCCCGGGAGCCAGGCTTGCGCTGAACACAACTCCGTTCCAGCTTCCAGAATCCAGCATCTCAGCCACCTGTTTACTTCAACCCTCGTTGAAAATCAGCACCAAAAGTATTTAAATTCTTAATTGTAATCCACCTTAAACCTACATTAGGGGCTTCCCTGTGGCTAGGAAGGTAAAGAATCTGCCCGCAATGCAGGAGACCCAGGCTCAATCCCTGGGTCAGGAGGATTCCCCTGAAGAAGGGAATGGCTACCTGCTCTAGTATTCTTGCCTGGAGAACTTCACGGACAGTGGAGCCTGGCGGGCTACAGGCCCTGTGGTAGCAGAGTCAGACACGACTGAGTGCCTAACACGTAACCTGCATTAATCTCTAATGGATAAAAAAAAAAAAAATTCAATTGTGAAGTAAAGTATCTTTCTGGTTTGTGAGGGTGATATTTTGGATCCAAGGTCGGTGCTCCTCAGATAGTTCTGAGCTTCTTTTCTTTTTCTACCTCTGACACACCAGTTTTCTAAATCACTGTTATTCCTCCCTCTACTGACCTGCACAGCTTCTATCCCCGGAAGCACGTGTCTGTCCAGGCAACCTTGAGATCACCTGTAAGCCTTCTGGCCCCAGTACCCACTGTAGGGGCCTGATTAAGGGTGAGGAAGACGCAGAGAGCGTGAGAAGCAGCCGTTCATAGGAAAGGCAGTCAACAGTCAGCCTCAGTCCATTTAGATTCCATCTCCTGCCTTTTAGAAATTCCTACCGGGTTCTCTACATGATGGATGTTTAATAACATTGTCAGGCTAACTAGCAGGGATTTCTAGTGGGCATCCATAAAAAGTCACTACGAAGGCCTATAATTTTGGCCCTTAGAGCTTCCATTTTTCCAAGGTGGGAGAGTCAGGTAATAAATATCTTCAGAACCACAATGTGATATGACAATAGCTATTAGGGCTCAAGGAACCAATATCCATGAAATAATCCCTTACCCATTAATAACCGTTACACAGTGTCATAGCCTGCAACTAGGCCGGGCTGCAAACCTTCCATCTTTACTGAAGAATAAATAAACAAAGAAACACCAGCTGCGCCTGACTTTTCTTAGTGTGAAACAGTAAGATCTTTGTTTCTATCACTGCAAACATGAATCCATGAATTCTGAGTCAAGGCCTCCCTTTTCTAGCCTAATGATTCTCAGTTTTGGAGGGTTACAACGATTTTGAAAAAGTGATGAAGGGTACATATCCCTCCGTGTCTGAGAAGGTAGAGATGCAGAAAAATACACATAAGCACACAAACAGAACTGTGTCTATAACTTCATGGAGTCTGATCACTGAAGCCCCAGATAAAGAATGCCCTAGGCCATGACTTCTCTGACTTCAACGTGCCAATGAATCACCAAGGCCGCTTTGAGTGGCTATGTTCTAGAATAGAAATGAACATGCTTTTTTCTGTACAGGGAGAGATGGTACATTCTTTAGGTACTGTGAATCTTACTGTATCTCTTGCAATTATTCAGCTCTGCCACTGTAGCAGGAAGCAGCCATATACAACACAGTGCCTGTGTTCTAATAAAACTTTATTTATAGAAACAGGAGTCTGGCTGGATTTGACCCAAGGGCTACACTGGAAGGTATTACTTCAAAGTCAGAACCAAGACAATAACAGCAAATCATAAAACTCAACTCCGTTATTTTTTTTAAGGGTTTGCATTTATTTTTACCACAAATCTTGTCATGCCACTCTGCTATTTACTTACCCGGCAATTCCCATCACTACATTTTTTCCTACTGAACAATGNCTCTCGGTTCCTTAGCCCTCGGCTCTGAAGCTCCCTGGACTCCTGGCTTCCTCTCTGTCCCTCAAGCCACCTGGACCTGCTGTCCCTACAACCACGTGACTCTGAAAGGAGGTCAGCTCCACATGCTCACTGGAAGGACTGACGCGGAGACAAGCTCCACTACAGCGGCCACCTGACGCGAAGAGCCGACTCCCGGAAAAGCCCCTGATGCTGGGAAGACCGAAGCAGGAGGAGAGGGCGACGACCGAGGACGAGGCGGCTGGATGGCCTCAGTGACTCATGGACGTGAGTCGGATCAAGCTCCAGGAGCTGGTGATGGACAGGGAGGCCTGGCGTGCTGCAGTCCACCGGGTCGCAGAGAGTCGGACGCGACGGAGCGACTGAACAGCCACGGCGTACCCCAGGACAGGAGCCTGCCCCGAGATGCTGGCGACTCTGGAAGCCGCCTCCAGTTCTGTCCCCTCCGCCTCCTATTGCAGGGCCCTGCCNGTCTGTCCTTACGCGACGTCTGCTGGAACGGAGGCCCCCTGGGGACCCGTAGCGTCACCTCCTCGGTAGGAAGGCAGACAAAGCGGTGCAGTACACCCGGGAGCACTGAGCGGTCCAAAGAGAGAACTCAGCTGGGCCGAGCCGGGCCCTGGGCCTGGGGAGTTCACTGTCCAGAACCGGAAACTCAACTTCTGCGGCCACTCAGCTTCAGGCCTCCTGCAAGTCACTCGCCCTCGCTGACCTCAGATTCCTTGTCTGATACGCAGAACACCTGCGCCGATCTCGAAATGCTGCTCTGTGGATCACACGGGCTAGGAGGCGCCGGTGGGCAGCCTGTAACCGCTGCGCAAGAAACACCGGCGCTTCTCCCCGACACATCGTCTCACTTCACTCTAGGAGCAGCGGTGACATCGCCAACAAGAAAACAGAACTTTCAGAAATAAATAAAGAGAAAGAAGCGAGCGGGAGGGAGCACACGGAAGCCGTAACAGAGTAACACTAGACGGAAAGAACACGCCTTAAGGGCAGCAAAGCCTTTCGCACACCAGCAACCCGGCTTCGCCAGAAGAACGCTTTCCGTTTGCAGAACGTCTGCTTTTGCGGCGGGCCTGAAGCCCTCTGCTTGACGGCGTAACATGCGGCGTTGCTCTAAAAAGGTTCGGTGTCGTTACAGTCAGCCTGGTAGAAGTGCCAAAAGCCTCTTGGCTCAGAACAAATTCCTACAAGTGTCCTGAATCTGTTAACTACGCAAAGATGATTTTGCATCAATGGAAAATACAGGCACTGCATATTCTGCCTGGAGGCTTACTCTCAAAATCACTACAGCCACGGTGTAAACATTTCTTTTTCCTAAAACATACCTCAGAGGAAGCCAGCCACCAAGGGTGATAGAGTTTGAAACGAAAAACTGCCATTCAAACGTGGACAACAGTCTCATCTGAGTTCCCCACGGGGGTTTCTCATAGACTTCTCATGGAATGGAATTCTTGCCCCCGCCCCCAACTCACCCACAAACCCACTCCCCCCACAATCCTCCCCATCTCAGTTACTGACTCTCCAGACTCTGCGTCCTCTGAACAGCTCCGTCCTTCCAGCAGCTCAAGCCAAACCCCTCAGCATCCTCCGGGTCGCCTCTCTCGGACACACCTCATATTCCATCTACCCCCTCAGCTCCATCTTTTTAAGAAGGTCCTAAGTCTGCTCTCTGCTCCACTGACGCCGCCTTGGTGCAAGCTCCCACCCCTCTCACCTGGCACACTGGTCCTGTCTCTGGGGGGCCTGTCCCCTTCTCCACTCCTGCCACCTGCTCCCAGTACCGCCTCCAGGGGAATGTCAGCCGTTTGGCTGTGGTAGCTGCTTAGTCGTGTTCCATTCTTTGCAAACCCCACGGACTGTAGCTCGCCAGGCTCCTCTGTCCATAGGACTCTCCAAGCAGGAAGACTGGACTGGGTTTCCATGCCCTTCTCCTGGGTCTCCTGCGTTGCAGGTGGATTCTTTACCATCTGACCCAGCAGCAAAGCCCAAAGGGCGTGACAACAAAAGTCAGAGCAGGGCTTCCCCGGTGGCTCAGGGTCTGCCTGCTGACGCAGGAGACACAGGTTCACTCCCCAGTCAGGGAAGATCCCACGTGCCTCGGAGCAGCTAAGCCCGTGCGCCACAACTCTTGCGCCTGTGCCCCAGAGTCGGGAACTGCAGCCACTGCCCACGCACCGCAGCCACGGAAGCCTGGACGCTCTGGCGCCCGAGCTCCTAGACAAGAGCACAGATCCACCCTCTGCAACAGGGAGAAGAAGGTCCACACAGCCAGAGTAAATAGGAAAGATTAAAAAGTCAGAGAAGGCTGCAATAACCACCTTCCAGAAGCCCCACCAGCGCCACTCGTGTGAGAAGTGAAGCCCAAGCCCTTGCAGGGCCCACAGGACGCCGTGCCGTCCGACCCCACCGTGCGCCAGGGACCCCCCTGCCCACCCTGCTCCCTCCGTCCCAGCGGGCCCTGCCCTCTGCATAGACTTCCCTAGACGCACGTGCATCTTCCCTGCTCGGCTCCGGCAGGTCTGTGCTCAGCCCCCTTCTTAGACAGCCTCCTCTGCCGGCCTGAGCACAGATTCCAGTGCTCCCAGCATCCCCTTTCCCCCTCTTTGGTTATTTTTCCCCAGATACGTGCCACTTTCTAATACTTTATATAAGCGATTTATTCGGTTTTGCACGGAGTCTAAGCCCCCACAACGTGAGCTCCCTGTTCATCTTACTCGGTTCCCCAGCACCCAGAGCCATGCCGAGCACACCCTGGACAGGTGGCTAAAAAACTGCTTCGGGGCTTCTGTCACATCAGCCAACTAAAGCCCGAGGAGACGGCAGGAAAAACAGGTTCCCACTGACTTCGTCCCAAGTCTCTCTCTGTCCCATGACACTAGTTACTTTCAAGATTTTTCAACACTTGGCAAGAAATATCATTGCTTCCACAATTTTTCTGGCCACTAATAACGACATCAGGTTTGAAGGACCCATACCTTCTATGTCACATATAGGCAAAGAAAAAAGTTAATACCACTCCTTGACCATCATCTTCCCCCAAAGAAAGCTGGACGTCAGTGACCGAACAGTGAGCCGCATCCACGTTCTATTGAACACACAGGGACCTGTCCGTGTGTGGCCGAAGCTGGGCACGACTGCGTTTTCCTAAGGAGGAGAGAGTTAAGGAAGGGGCTGTGCAGGGTGGCGGGTTCTATCAAAACCCACAGGGATCAGCCTCCATGGGAGACCCCACCACCTCCGGGGCTGAAGGGCGAAAGCAGCACGCTGTCAGCAGTCTCAGGAAGCGCTTGTCCTGCAGCCTCCCAGCAGTAGGCGAGAGAGGCGGCGACACCGGGCTCAGCAGGGCCGGAGCGGGGCCAGGAGACGTGCTCTGACGCCTCTCTTCTCTCGTCCTTCCGCCTCCTGCCAGCGGCCCCGCTCAACCTCAAGCCAGGGGGCAAGGGAGCCCAGATGACACAGCCCACGAATCTGGGAAGATCAGAGAATGATCCGGAGGGAAGAAGGGGGACGGTCCAGCACACCCGTGCTAGCCCACGGCTCTCCTGGAGCCTGGCCCAGGGACGAGCATGGAAGGGGGCGTGAGCTTTCCGCACCTCCCCTCACTGCGAGCTGCTGACCCACTAGGATTTGGCAGCCAAGCCTTAGGAGGGAGGTCCTGTCTTTGGAGGGGGTGGGGGGCTGTTCACTGGCTCATAACCTAAGCAACCAGGTCCCTTAGCCAAAGCAGATGGTCTCCAGCACCCAACACCCAAACACTGAGAAGGAACTGCTACGTGGTATGGCCAGAGTTTCCTTTTTAGAAAATCTCCATTCCTTCCACCCTGATGCTGACCCTGAAAAATCCCCTAGACCCACGACTACAGTCCCAAGAGCCCTGCTCTCCCTTCCAAAGTTGTTTCAAATGCAGAGTAAGTGGCCAGTCACGGGGCAGAGGCCCACAGAGCTCCAGAAGGCCATTTGCACTTGCTCCCAGCAGCCCCGCAAAGGGACTTCCGCACAGACGCCAAAGCCTGTGCAGCTTCCCAAAACAGGAAAAGAAGAAAAGGGAGCTTTAGAAATGACTCCAAATTGAAAATTCTTCAACTTCTGACTTAAGATGACCCAGAGAAAAACAGCTCTCTCTGTCATCCACGCAGCTGAACCACTGTAGGCTGTGCAACTGAGTAGACTGAATCCTCACCGAATGAGGCGGAGGAGCACCCGGCTTCTGCATTAAGTTCTATCAATGATTTTCTTTGAGGCCTTAGGCAATCTACAGTTTCTCAGCAGCTCCGTGTCCCTAACTCCAGGATAAATATGATGCTTCCTCATTCAAACCTGCCAGGGACAAACTGAGGTGAGTTAGCTAATATATCCTTCCTGTCTCCTTCAGAGGATCTTCGTTCCCAACCTCCTAACTGTGGATTTTGTCCCCAGGCAGTAATACAGCAGTATGGAAAGCAAGTCTGAGTCAGACTCATCTGGAAATAAACTGCTAGACCTTTCACTGACGAGCCATTTGAACTTGAACATCATATGAACTTAAACAATACATCCAGCCCTGCTATGCCTTAGTGCCCCTTCTCTGTAAAAAGTGAAAACTAAGAAAGCACGACCTCATGCGACTGCTGGGTGAGAGCATGGGAGCATGCGTGCAAAGCCCTCAGGACACTGGCATGGAGCAACCTCTCGAAAGCAAATGTAATCATCGCAATCATTACCATCATTATCCTTCTCCTTATCATTTTTCATAAGCGGCTCTAAGCGGGTCTGGTCAAAGTACAAACTTTCCTTGAGCATTCTCTAGAATTTTTCTGTTTTTAAAATAATTCTCTTCTGGAAAAGTAGAGTTGAAAATAACACACACGGTTGTTGTGATCCCACCAAACTTGATTAGTAGCTCTAATCGCTAACGAAACCCAAGTTGCTGAAAAGCAGGACCAAGCTCCATAGGCTTGATTACAGCACAAGAAATGCATACCAAGGAAAACCTTGGGAAAAGAAGACTTTGTTTCAGACCACTTTCTATGAAAAAAAAAGATAGAACTCATGTCAATAAGGGAAATAAGTAAGTCAGGACCTTTGTGAATGGTACCTAAAAAGATAAGTTATAAAATAAACAATTCCATGAATCATAAAATAACCAAGTGCTTCTCTGAGCTCAGGGGTCTGGTGCAAGCTTCCTGAAGCTCCCACATGGCAACCGTGCCCCACCCTTCACCTGTGAGGTCTCCTGGCACTCAGGGATTTCCAACTGGGCAAGGACCAGGGACCCCAACAGCTGGCATGGCATCTCACAAATGGAGATGCCCAATCACCCATCTGCTTTGACACATGATTGATCACACAGCCAATCAGATCGGAGAACCACGTCCACTCCAGGGGGCCACCTGGAGCACCAGGAATGGGCCAACAATCTTCCTCTGACCTGTTCCCTAAGTCTCTTGATGGCTGCCCGTGATTATAAGAGACAGCCCTTCCTCAGACCCTCAGCGGCCTCCCTCTCTCCCTCCTGTAAGGAAGCTGGGTAGTCACTAACTGGTATACAACTCTTTTGCAACCCCATGGACTGTAGCCCGCCAGGCTCCTCTGTCCGTGGGATTTCCCAGGCGAGAATACAGGAGTGCGTTACCAGGGGATCTTCCCAACACAGGAGCCGACCCACGTCTCCAGGACGGGCAGGCAGGCTCTTTACCGCTGGACCACCAGGGAAGCCTTGTGAGGACCCTGTGATTACACTTGCTGTTCAGTCAAGCAGTCGTGTCCAGCTCTTACTCAGATAATGCAGGGTAACCTTTCCATTTCCATATCCTTAATTGCCTCCACAGAGTCCCCTTTACAATGTAAGGCAACATTCATGGATTTCAGAGATTAGAACAGGACGTCTCTGGGGGCCCACGTTCAGTATGTCAGAGTCAGGCCCGCGTCACTGCCATCCCCACGATGCTCACCCCTCTGCCCACCATCAAAGAAAACTGAGGCTCAAGGCTGCATGCCTTACCCGCGTTCCCCGTCTGGAATGGGCCTGAATCCAAACCTGATCTCGTAATTCCAGGCCCCACTTCTTGCAGCCACCCCGGCTGCCTCCCCAGATAAGGCAATGTTTGCGACATTATTTTCCAGGCTCTCACCACCCCGTTAACAAGAAGTGTTTCAACTCGGCCCCGGTCATTATCGCTGCTCCTCAGCCATAAATGCCAGGTGGAAATTTCCAGTTCTGTGCACCCTCGCTGGTAAGCCGGCCTCGAGTCTGACCCCTTCCCTTTGGTCCAGCAAAACCAACAGGGCACGGTGGCAGAGATTCATTACACAGACTCCACCTTAACAACTATCGGACAGACCGGTCTCACAAGAAAGTCTATGGGAGAGGCGGACCTCCCCGGTGGCCCAATGGTTAAGACTTCGCCTTCCAGCGCAGAGGGTGTGGGCTTGATCCCTGGCTGGAGAAGGAACTACCAAAGCATAAAACGGAAGCAAGAGAATAATAAATTCAGTAAAACTCAAAGGAAGAAAAGAAAGCATGTGGGCAAGGGACCCAGCTCTCAGTTTTCAGTTCAGTTCAGTTCAGTCGCTCAGTCGTGTCCGACTCTTTGAGACGCCATGAATCGCAGCACGCCAGGCCTCCCTATCCATCACCAACTCCCGGAGTTCACTCAGACTCATGTTCATCGAGTCAATGATGCCGTCCAGCCATCTCATCCTCTGTCGTCCCCTTCTCCTCCTGCCCCCAATCCCTCCCAGCATCAAAGTCTTTTCCAATGAGTCAACTCTTCCCATGAGGTGGCCAAAGTACTGGAGTTTCAGCTTTAGCATCATTCCCTCCAAAGAAATCCCAGGGCTGATCTCCTTCAGAATGGACTGGTGGAGGAAAACAATCCGAACTTGCTGAAGCTGAAGCTCCAATACCTTGGCCACTTGACGCGAAGAGCCGACTCAGTGGAAGAGACCCTGATGCTGGGAAAGACTGAGGGCAGAAGGGGGCGAAAGAGGATGAGATGGTTGGATACTGTCAGACTCAGTGGATGTGAGTTTGAGCAAACTCCAGGAAAGACTGAAGGACAGGGAAGCCTGGCGTGCTACAGTCCACGGGGTCGCAAAGAGTCGGACACGACTGAGCAACTGCACAATAGCAAGAGGACCTGCTCATACCAGGAACAGTCTCCAGTAACATTTACAGCGAAGGACTTCCATTTCCTCCGTGTTTGAAACAACCTGTTTAGAAGATACAGAACACTGTCTGCTTGGCGATCATCCATGGTTCCTCCTCTTTCTCTCAAGTGAGAGAACTAGAGAGGGCTGAAAGTGAAAGTGAAAGTCGCTCAGTCATGTCTGACCCTTGTGACCCCATGGAATGTACAACCCATGGATTCTCCAGGCCAGAATACTGGAGTGGGTAGCCTTTCCCTTCTCCAGGGGATCTTCCTGACCCAGGAATCAAACCGGGTTCTCCTGCATTGCAGGCGGATTCTTTACCAGCTGAGCTCTCAGGGAAGCCGTCAGAGAGGGCTGAGGGGGTGGTATCTAAAGCCTCATGGCTGGTCCGCTGGTGCGCAGTGTGCCTGCAGCTGGGTCATCAGGATATTCTAACACCGTGAAGCCTGGGATCTCCCATCCCCTCCTCTCACTCACACATCATGGAGGAGAGAACCTGATGTTGAATCTTAGGCAGTTTAACAATGGGAGAAAATAAACAAGCTAAGCAAATCTCACTGCCAACCTTATACCTGGCCTGTGTCTGTGTTCAATTTAATGTGAAAACAGTGGTGAAGAAAAAAAAAATCAACGCTGCATTGCATCAGAACGCAACTGGTATAGTATCAGCAACCTACATGATTTTCCTGACAAGAGAACTCTCTGTTCCTAAAACTGTAACACAACAGCAAAACTGGGCTTGCACAAGCCACGTGGAAGAATTCAAACCGCAAAGAATCCTCCTGCCTAAGCAGGAGACACGAGGAGCTCGGGCTCGATCCCCGGGTCAGGAAGATCCCCGGAGGAGGAAATGGCAACCCGCTCCAGTATCCCTGCCTGGAAAATTCCACGGACAGAGGCAGCTGGCGGGCTACAGTCCACGGGGTGGCAAAGAGTCGGGCTCGACTGAGGGCCCAGGCACACCCCTCCCAGGGCCTCCCTGCTCCACGCTTCACACGACCGCACAGTGCTTCCAGGCCGTGAGAGCCCTGGTCCTCGCCCTGACTCCGATCACTGACGCCCTGTGGAACCTGGACCCGTCGCCAGTCTCTCTGGAGCTCAGAGTCCTCGTCTGTGCGGTGAAGAGGGCTGTTAAGATGAGTTCCAAGGGCTCCCCTAATTCCAACTGTAAAAGCTTCCAAAGACCCATTAACAAAATCCACTGGCTGACTTCTATCTGAAATTAGATTCTGATTGAGTTGGTGAGTAAAAAGAAGAAATGAAGCTGACGTTCGAGACTCTTGACAACTAAACACTGGAGAACACAAGCAAGCTGGTGAGCAAACACGGTGGAATCCACACCCGGTCCCTCTGCCGGGAAAGCCACGGAGCCGGGAGGGCCCGGGAGATTATCCCCACCAGGTCCCTCTGCCGGGAAAGCCACGGAGCCAGGAGGCCCTGAGAGTTTATCTGCACCCGGTCCCTCTGCCGGGAAAGCCACGGAGCCGGGAGGCTGTGGGAGATTATCCCCACCAGGTCCCTGTGCTGGGAAAGCCACGGAGCCAGGAGGGCCTGGGAGATTATCCGCACCAGGTCCCTCTGCTGGGAAAGCCACAGAGCCGGGAGGCCCTGAGGGATTATCCGCAGGAGGGCCTTCGTTCCTGCTGCCTCTTGCTCTCAGAGCCTCCCAAGCACCAGCTCGGAAGGGATGGGTGGGGGAGGTTATTCCCAGGACTCAGATCCCACACGGACATCGTCACTAAGGCCCTTCTGGCCACTGAATAGAACTTCCAAGGTCACCCTGATCCAGGGATTCACTGGCACCGGAGAAAGGGCATCATTTTGCTACTTTCCAGGGAGAGGGGAGGCGACCTCTGTCCTCTCGAGAGCTGGGAAAAGCAGCCACAGCAAAAAGAAAGCTGATTGAAAGAGCTGTTGCGCTCTCTCAGGACTTAGCTCCCTGAGCTGCTAGCTCCACAGAACAAACACACCAGCTTAAGTGGGAAAGCTCAGGGGGGAAAAAAAGTGACAGGAAAATTGAGGACTTGCTATAAAACTCATCTTCAAAAAGCCATAATTATCACAACAGTGTGTCACCTAAGTGTTATTTACAAACACCCTTCTGCACAATCCCTGTCTTTGAACCGCCCTCATCTAGAGACACCGCTATTACTCAGGATAGCGTTTTAAATTAATTAAGTAGTAAAACGAGGAAAAACCAGGATTTTTCGATCAAAACTCTGCTGTGAATATAATTAAAACTGACATAGGGAAACAGGCATCAAAGAGAAGGGATCTGACTTTTTCACCTTCATGCTGGTAATTCCTACTCATCGGTTGTACAATTCCGTTTTCAAAGACTGTTTTGTGCACGACTCGTTGGATAACCCTCAGTACTGGAAGGGGAAGATGGTGTATTAGAAATGGAAATTCTTGTATTTTGCTGAAGAGAAAAAGGAGACTTAGGATATTGAAAGGTGAGCCCAAACTTGAGCCGCAATGAACCAGATCGCCGAATTCCTTACTGCAAATGCTCCTCCGGGACACCACCCACTGCGCCTCGCTGATTTCATTTCCATGGTAAAACCTAAATAATTTTTATATCAAACGCTGTCGTATATTTCGCCTGTGCTTTGCCTTTGAACTTTAGGGCCTCAGAATACTCTGATTTGAATCCGGGCAAAATGAAGTAAAAGACTTCCCCCATGGCTCAGCCAGTAAGGAGTCTGCCTGCAACGCAGGAGACCCGGGTTTGATCCCTGGGTTGGGAAGATCCCCTGGAGCGGGAAATGGCAGCCCACTCCAGTACTCTTGCCTGGAAAATCCCATGGACAGAGGAGCCTGACAGGCTACAGTTCATGGAGTCTCAAACAGTCAGACACGACTGAGCGATTTGACTTCAATTCAAAATGAAGTCTATTCCAACTGCCACATAAGTGGGGTTTTTCTCTCCAAGCAGTCTGCCGTTGCTCCTGCATCCGCCTCCTAACACACTGTTACTTCTTATGAACGACCACGCCTACCGTTCGCGGTCATGTTCTAATCACACAGAGGCACAAAAGTAGCAAATAATCCCACTCTCCACTTCCAGGCCCTGGCCAGCAATCAAACATCTGACTGTGGGTCTTTGTTCATTCTATTTTTGGGTGATACCATATCGCAAA
>SJYS01017488.1:227807-239055 GCA_006410695.1 Philantomba maxwellii
CTCCAAGGAGACCCCTGGTAGCAGGGTCACGAGATGTGTATAAGAGACAGACCTTGCAGAGCAGGACAGGGTAGGCATTTGCTCAAATTCCCACTTGAGTACTTCTGATAAAACCAACTGTTTCAAATAAAACTGGAAGGGCTTTTGTACTTCCCACTGGTACCATCTAAATTCTGGGTTTCAGGCTTAGTTGACTTAAGTGAAATTGGTAACAGAGCAGGAATGGGCTGTTTGGGTGCTGATTCAAACCCTAAGCTGCTTCTGAAGCGCTGCGTGCCTCTCAGAGACCGTGTTCCCAGGGGCTCCACGACACAGTCATTAGAGACGCTCCATCACAGCTCCCAGCTCTGGAAAGCTGAGCTGCATCCCTGTCCAGGGGGGCGTGTGCTGCCCTCTGAAACGCGCTTGAAGCTGTGACCTGAATGAGCATCAGGCTGTCTGCTGGGGGAGAAGGCGATGTTATGGGTTGAACTGTGTCTCC
The DNA here is from genome assembly GCA_006410695.1 of Philantomba maxwellii. Taxonomy (NCBI): domain Eukaryota; kingdom Metazoa; phylum Chordata; class Mammalia; order Artiodactyla; family Bovidae; genus Philantomba; species Philantomba maxwellii. Next base: position 228,289 of record SJYS01017488.1, read on the forward strand.
AAAAGAGATGTCCAAAGCCCGGGAGCTCGGAATGCAGCTGGGCTGGGGAACAGGGCCACTGCCTGCGTCATCAGCTAAGATGAGGTCACACTGCATTAGGGCGACCCCTAACCCAACAACACCCATGTGTTTAAGAGAAGAAACACGAGGAAAGAAGGCGATGTAACAGCAGAGGAAGAGACTGCTGGCGAGAGCAGATGCTGGAAGAGGCAAGGAAGGATCCTCCTCTACAGGTCTCAGATGAAGCGTGGCCTTGCCCACACCTTCAGCGTGGACTCCCAGCCCCTAGAAATGCACGACAACAAGGTTCTCCTGGGTGAAGCCACCCAGTGTGCGGCTTCACTTTGTGGGATCCACTCTGTTACAACAGCCCTAGGGAAGGAAAGCAAAAGGGGAAGCGAACACCTGGGGGATCACAGAGACCTCTTGACTGAGACGCAGCACCCAGGCAAGGACGGTCTCCAGGCGAGGACGGTCTCCAGGCGAGGATGGTCTCCAGGCGAGGACGGTTCACTTTACAAGGGAGTGAAAGCAATGCGCATTTGGGAGAAACCAAGCTTTGGATTTTGGATTTGCTCTTTCCCCAAGCGAGCAATTCCTGGTCCTCTCTTGTGGCGCCAGGCAGTGGCGCTGAGCACGGCTGCACGTCAGCCGCGCGAGCACCAGGGCAAACAGCCACTCTGTACCCAGATGGCCATGCTGCCTTTCACTCTCGGTACAGCATTCAGGAAATTATATGAGACAGTCAAACTTTATTGCAAAACAGGTTTCGTGTGGGCCTCCCCTGGGGGCTCAGATGGTAGAGTTTGCTGGCCACGCAGGAGACCCGGGTCCCATCCTTGGGGAGGGAGATGCTCTGGAGAAGGGAATGGCTCTGTGTTAAATGGTTTTGCCCAGCGGTGGGCTCGTGGAAGTGTTCTGAGCATGTCTAAGGTAGGCGAGGCTGAGCTACGGTGTTCAGCAGATTGGGTGTATTCAAATCATTTTTTACCATGATATTTCTGATGTATGACTGGCTGACTGGGATATAACCTGGCTGGACGTGTTCGTGACCAGGAACACCTTTCATAGTATGGCCACCTACCTGGCTGAACTGGAGGAAGACAAACAAGGCCCAGCATCCCTGGAAGGAGCCTTCCTTCACCTAAGAACTTAGACCATCTAACTCAGGCGCCAAGCAGGGGAAGAAGCAGGGCAGGGGTGGGAGCAACAGAAATGGAAGGTTTTATTCCTCCCACTTAATCCAAAACCCCACCTCCTGCACGCTGGCCCTCAGTCCCTTCCTTGCTCACCTGCTCACAGAAGGACACTAACGGGCGTTTTCACACCCATGATCTGGTGTCATCTTCATACAGGGAAGGAGGGAAAGTGTTATCACTCCCACTTTACATACAAGGAAACTGAGGCTCACACAAGATCACAGATGCAAAGACCATCCTGCAAAGAAGGTCAGTTAACAAAGCAAAAGGCATGGGAGCGGGGCATGTGGAGTGGGGAGAAAAAAAAAGCTCTAAATTTCATCTTAAAAAAAAAAAAGATGGGGTCAAACAAAAGTTCCAAAGGGAATCAGATCTGTTGGCCTTGAAAGTGAAAGTGAAGTCACTCAGTCGTGTCCGACTCTTTGCGACCCCGTGGGCTGTAGCCCTCCAGGCTCCTCTGTCCATAGGATTCTCCAGGCAAGAATACTGGAGTGGGTTGCCATTTCCTTCTCCAATTGGCCTTGAAAAGTAGACCTTTATCTTTTTCAGTCGTTCAGATAACGTTGCTGTGGACATGATCTGCTGATTCTCTGACCAGATCGGTCAAGTGTCTTTGAGGAGAAATCTCAAACACGTAAGAGCCCTGGCCTTCTGTCTCATTCGGGGCTTCCCTGTCTTCAGAAGCGTCTGTGCAAGCAGAGGACCTTTCCAATAACCATCACCCTGCGCAAGACAGACCTCAGGGAGCGAGAGGCTGGAGGACCGCAGACCCAGACACGGACAGACAGACACAGACAGACCGTTTCCAATAACCTGTGATGACAGAACGGACCGGACCCTGCCCCAAAGCATCACTGAACAAGGGCAGGGCTGGCAGGCGACCCAGGAAATGGCAGGGCTGAAAGGTTTAAGCCACAAAGCCCTGGGGAGAAGAGCTGGGTGGAGAGCTCTGACTCCAATCAGCTGACTCTTCCAATCCTCCCCCTCTGGAAAACACCCGTCACTGGTCACCGAGAAAATGTGCCTTTCCCACTCCTAACCCCGTGGCCAGGATGTCGGGCAGAGACCTCAGGAGTCACCACTCACCACCCTGAGAAATTTCCTCTGCGAAGTGCCTTCGCTCCCCATCTTGTCAGCCTGAAAATATTAAACACCACTGAAGGAAATTTACGGTTTCTTTTTCAGATTTAAATGTCTACTTATTTCAAAATGAATTAGTAGTTCTCTGGGTTTCATAATGTTTAATTCATTAATGATAACTACAGCTCGAGAATTTGAAAGGGAAATTGCTTCCAGGATAAAATTAAATGTGAAGCGCTGAGCGGTGATTCACGGCTGTTCCCATCTAAATTACTAATCCACGTGACAAACCTGGTTGGCAGCACAAAAAAGCAATACTCTTTCCCCCACTGCCTCACAGACTTTGCCGAATTGTTTTGCAAACTGTCTAAACCCAAGTCCTAAATAATCCCCTGCCAGCCACCTCCATTTCGTTGCAGAATCTAGTTCTGAGCATCTCTATTGCCTCAGAGAGGTTCAGGATGGACTAATACTTCGGTGCCTCGGAAAAAAGAGTTTTCTCCACATTCGAGTCTAGACGTACAGTCTGATGAATTTCCAAGGCAACTCTTCTTAAATTTAAGGCAAATATCTAGGTGGTATCTGTCCATGTCCTCCTGGAAGAAACCTGCATAAAACTCTAAAAATGAGAGCTTTCTTTTCGTTTGCAAGGAAGGCTGGCCAACTGAGAGTCAATTACATATCTCCCTGCTGGAACAACTGGGAGCTGGAACAAACCCTGTGGTCCAAAAGACAAGACACTACGAAGTTTCCAAAGCCGCCTGCAGCCCAGGTTACGCTGCCTCCTAGAATGCCACCTAGGCCTGCCCCTGCAGCCAGCACCAGGGTTCACACCCTGGCCAGGGAGGAGAAGCAGGGGTGCTCCTGACCACGTGCCCCCAAAGGAACTCAGAGACCAAGGTCCCACAGGGCACATCTCCCTGGTGGTCCAGACCACCCTGAACGCCCGAAAACTGGACCCCCCATCTCCAATCTCCCCCTCACTCCCCGCACCCTGCATGCTGGTCCTCAGTGGCAAGGCAGACCCCAGGCAGCCCTCAGGACGGCTCCTCCATGCCAGGGCTTTAACATGATGCTGCCTTAACCCTGGGGACGATCCAGGGAAGGGCCCTCAGGGTGTCCACACTGCAGGACAAGGCAAGTCAGCAGAGACATTCGATCACCTGCCCAAGTTACAGGGCGAGAACATGGCAGAGCCAGGACGCACACTGCACTTTCTGCCCAGTTTCCCTTGCTGTGGTCTCTCTGACCACGCCACCCTCAGCTTCGAATATCCGACTTACTCCTTATGGCCAGGCAGTAGCGCCTGCACGCCCGCCGAGGTCTGCAGACACTTGGGCGGCTTGGTTCCACTTCCAGCTTCCCCGTCTTCCCTACACTCTGGCTTCTCCAGACTACGCACCTGTTGTTCTCCGCCTCTCCTCCCAGGAGGGCCCCCGAGACCCCCTTGGGTATCTCTCCCCTCACCCCACTTTCTGCTTTCACGACTTACTCTTGACCCTGGGGCTTCCCTGGTGGCTCAGCTGGGAAAGAACCCGCCTGCAATGCGGAGCCCTGGGTTCAGTCTCGGTTGGGAAGATTCCCCTGGAGGAGGGAAAGGCTCCCCATTCCAGCATTCTGGCCTGGAGACTTCCACGGACTGTACAGTCAATGGGGTCACAAAGAGTCAGACACGACTGAGTGACTTCCACTCTCACTGAGGGCACACGTGGGTCTCCCCCTCGAATCCACGAACTGCTTCTCCAGGGCAGCGGCTCCGGCTCTTCCGTGACCAGCCCCCGCACCCGCAGCAGGGTCGCAGAGCGGTGCTCCCTAAACCTTCGGAACTGACGGATGTGCCGTGACAAACGCGTCCCAAGCCAAAGCAGACACCAGGCTCAGGGGCTTGCGCCAAACTGGCTCAGGACCCTTACGAGCGGGGAGGAGACGGGCAAGGGGTTTTGCGCACTGTTTCAAAGCTCTGCCTGTCAGGGAGCTTTTTGTTTCCATCAAGCATTCAAACATGGCAACCACGTGATGGAGAGAACACCTAGCTGTCTGCTCACTAGCTAACGGGTTTATGAAGCAAGCCTGTTTCCGATTTTAAATCGGCAAGCGATAGTCTTCAGAGGGGGAGCTCAAGAGTCACCCATGTGTTACAAAAGCAAAGAGATGGCAAACAATCCCCCGCTCCAACTGGCTTTTATTGTTGCTTCCTGGCAGCAGAAGGGAGGGCAAAGAGGTGCTTGGAGGCAAGGGGTTTGTAGCGGCCGGCTTTCTAAGGCGGAAGTGTGTCCACTCCCCACAGCTCTCCCGTCGACCCTTCTGCAGGGGTGAGTTGATATAAAGCAGCCTGGACTCCCCACAGCACCAGTCCCAACCACTCCTTACTTCCCCACCATTGGGGGTCCATTCCCGACCACCAACTTGGCTCAAGTAAACCCCGATGCCATGACAACACAGAAAGCAAAAACAACAATCGCAACTCGTGGTAATCGCTTAATGATAATGTTCCCGAATGCTCCTCAAGGCCTTAGAATAGTTGCAAATGTCCACTGCCGGCGATTTCTCCAAGGTACTGTCAAAACACACAAAAATACACTCTATTGTTATGTAAACGTAACCTTCCGCTCATACCCTAACTAAAACAAACACTACATTAAATCATTTTCCCTCACCTTCTTAGAACTTAAGGAGCCCCTGGGGGGCATTCTGGATGCCCCGGGTCTCTTCCATGAAATTCTCCAAGGAGACCCCTGGTAGCAGGGTCACACGAGATGCCGGGCTTCCTTCCCCTCCACCTCGCCTGCAGCTGGCACAGGCCTTCAGAGCGAGCTCCTGGCCCCAGGGGGTCGGCCTTCACTGCCTCCTCTCGGTTCACAGCAACTATCTGCGCAATGTTCAGTGGTGTTGCTCCAGGGAGAAGCATTTGCCAAATATTTTCAAACTTGTCTCTTTTCTTCCCCGTTTACTCAATGCCTCAAGAGCAGCCACGCCTGCTCAGTGTCAGCTTGGAGACCTCAGGACAGAGGGCGGTCCAGCCCAGACACCCTCAGCTGACCCTGCAGGGCACCCACTGCCCTGGGCATCCAGAGAGGCCACTTCAGGCCACCAGGATTAGCATGGGCTTTAGAAGCACCTTCCAAGTTGTCCGCTAANTGCCTCAAGAGCAGCCACGCCTGCTCAGTGTCAGCTTGGAGACCTCAGGACAGAGGGCGGTCCAGCCCAGACACCCTCAGCTGACCCTGCAGGGCACCCACTGCCCTGGGCATCCAGAGAGGCCACTTCAGGCCACCAGGATTAGCATGGGCTTTAGAAGCACCTTCCAAGTTGTCCGCTAAATGGATGAGACGCGTGCAGCGCATTTTGCCTTGCAGTTACACAGAGGAAGGGTGAGGAGCAGGATGGTCAGGACCAGGAGCTCCAGGCGGTTCCACAGAAAGGGCAAGGGCCCTCAGCCCCCTTCCCAAGGGACCGAAAAGCAGGCAAAGAGTTGCCCATTCTTGAGTTTCTTAGGGTTCCGACTTTAATGATTAAACGAAAAACAGAAAAGCATCCACTGTTCATAAAACGACCTTTCGTAAGCATGTCAGGTTCTCAGAAAAGGTTTTCAGAACATTCTAANATAGGGCAATTGTGGCAAGTGCCCTTTGTAATATTGAGTGAAATGAAAGACAGGCAATTTTGCCAAAGGACACTGTAGGAGTCAAGGATCACTATGAACTAAAATGATGGAGTTAAACTTTTTAGGAGAGTTAAGAGGTGAGTCACCTTTAATGATGAGGTATGATGTGGGAGAGGACATTGCAGGCCACAGAATATTCCAGAATTAAGAAATAGGCTATGGAAAGCATTTGGGGGGACTAGTAGGCTAACCACTCCAGCTAATGTGGTGTTTGCAAGCCAGGCAGAGCGAAAGTCAAAGTTGGACAGGAAGTTGGGGGTGGGAAAGCCAGGCGTGAGGGAGAAATCAAGGAAGATGTGGGAACTGTCACTAAAGACGCCCAGTTCATCTGTTAAAAAGCAGAACACCAATGTCAGTAACCACGGTCCCTATTTGCATAGCACATATTTCCACAGTATCTCGCAAAGCTTTTACCAAAATCTCATCAGTTCTTATAGAACTTCAGTGAGGAGTACACGATGTGTGGTTTTCTGGATTTACTAATGGAAAGTGAGGCAGAAAAGTCACATTTCCTTTGGTAGGTAGGAATAAGACGGGGATAGAGGGCTCAGAAAGAGACAAGGCAAGCACGAGCACAGTGTCCACAGACTCCATTCCATCACGACTGCGCTCCCACCAGCAGCCCATCTGCATCTGATCATCCCCTTCCTCGCCTGCAGCCTGCTCCCCCAGGAAGCCCATGTGATGTTAGAATAACCTTTACCATGCAGGATGTTGCAATGAGCTTCAGCCATGAGGGATTTATAAATCAAGTGGAAAATAAGGCATCCTTTCCACTCACCCCTGCACTCCCGGCAGACCAGACATCCCCCAGCACTGCCCCCCAACACACACACACACACACAACTCTACAGAGAATGTGCTCCAAGACCGCAGCAGACACATCAGGGCTCCACCAGGAAATCCCCGGCCTCAATAACTACCCAAAGGAAACGTAAGTCCCATTTACAGAGGAGGACTCTGTCCTTAAAAATGTCAGTAAGTCAACTGGAAAAAGAAAACCCTAAACCATGCAACAAGTACTTATCTCATCCTGGAATACACGGTGCGGCTCCCAAAGCCCTGAAGAAGGGTCTGGAACCCCTGCACCTCCTCCCTTCCAGCTTCCACGACACAGAGGCCCACCGTGCCAGAAGCCACGTGCCCTCCACCAGCGTCTTCGACCTGGATGGCCGACTTCATGGTGAAAGTAACAGCAGGAACTCAGAGGCCAGACATGATCGAGACGTGTATTTCAGAGCTCCCCAGAGACCTTTCCAGGCTGCTCCCGAGGGCTTCCCTCCCCCCGGCTCACTCTGCGCCCTGCCCTTTGCTGGGTCCTAGGGGTCTCGGGTGAATCTGCACCGATCTCCCACGGGTTTCTCCCCTGCTCATCTCCACCTCTGAGCCCTGGTGGGTGCGCTCCTTTGTCCCTCAGGAGAGCTGGACTGGAGGGCAGCCTCTGGACTTTCAGTCAACACCGAGGTCCTCGGGTCACTGTGGCCCCTGGGCCAGCGGCCAGTTCGCCACACCACGTGTCTGCAGAGCGGCTTTCGTTCAGTCACGTCCGACTCCGTGCAGCTCACAGACAGCAGCACAGCTACAGAGAGCCGGCTGTAAAAGACAGCCTCGACCACGCGATCAGCGACCAGGAGCAGCACTGTCTCACTCAGTCCCAAACTCATGCTGAAGGGACCTGCCAAACCCCAAAGATCCTAACCGGTGAATCCATCAGGCCCACTCTTGCTCTTTCTCGACCCTCAGCTGCTCCAAACAAGCTCAGGAAGGCTTAGACAAGAGGCAGATGGCGAGGGAGAGGGAGTCTGGGAGCTACACCTCTCTGTTACATAACGCTCAGCACAGAAACCTCCTAGAACCAGCCTTGGGAACACCTCCTGGCCCATCACTTCAGAATAAACCACGACTCAAAACGGGAAAAAAGAGAAAACAGTTGCCACGCTGGTATTTGACGACCAATGTGTAATCCTACTGGCAAACAGGACATCAACATGTCAGTAAAAACAGGTTTGGGTAGGATCAGATTCCTTAAGAGACATACCTTTGTTCATTCAATCTACACGCACGTAACTCTCAACGCACTAGCCAGACCCTGTAGGAACACGCGAGGCCACTTGTGGAAGGCCGTTGGTGCGGCTCACGTAGACCCCGTTCCCCCTGCTCAGTGCAAGGAGCAGCAGGTGGCAGGTAAACGGGGTCACAGGCCGAGCCCGCTGAGGTGGTGGGAGATCCCCGGGCTCCCCGCCCTGTCGCGGAGACCCCCGTCAGGATCCCGCCCCTCGAAGCTGGGTCCTCAAGGGACTGCCAAGAGCAGGCCCAGCTGCTGAGCGTGCTGGACACGCAGTGTGGGACGGAAAGAGCCGTGTGCAGCCCTGAGATCCGGAAGGCACCTGTCACGGCCGTGCAACGCAGCCTGTCCTGCTGATACCTCACTGCTTAAAAACGACTCAAGCCTGCCAAGATCCCCCTCCCCTCCATTTTCTAAGATAGAAAAGCAGAATTCACTTCAAAAGTCAAGTGAAGCAGGGCCCAAATAACACCTTGAAATGTAAAGGGTGCCCGCAGCGCAGACTGGCAACTAACAGTCTCTGAGAGACAGCTCTGAGGGAGCGAGCAGTGAAGACAGGACGGCCACCGACACGGGGGAAACGCAACCAGCCGCGCGGAGTTCAGCAGAAGCGCTGCAACACTGGGAGGAGCGGCCCCTGCCGACCACGGGCCCAGACGCGTGCGAAGCAGCGGGCTCCCCCATGGAGAAGCACTCAGGCAGAGTCTGGACGCCGCACGAGCTGCCTCCTAGGAGGCCCAGGGCCCGCTCTGGCCCCCGTCGCGAGCATCCCCTGAGCCAAGAGTCACGTCTGCAGCCCTGCGTCCCCCCGGAAGCTCCCTGGAGGTGGTTCGCCTTTGCGGCTCCACACCCCACCCCAGGTCGGCCCTTGACAGCTGTCACCGAGCCCAGCACCCACCAGGTACTCGATAAACATCTCCCAGATGAAGTAAACGAACACTGTAGGAAGAACTCAGCTCTGCAGGCCAAAGCCAGCCTGGTAACCTCCCGGGCTCCTCCAACCTGAAAACTAAAATGCACCACTGCCCACATCTGGAAGCAGGGAGCCTGCGCTCAAAAGGGCAAGTCAAACGCCAGTGTAACGCTTGCTTAGGGATTATCACCAGACTCAGCTGAAAACCACTCAGTGCAGGCTAACCCTGAGCCACGGCTCTCTGTTCTTGGACGTGCATTTACATGTGCAGGCAGCTGTTTTTCCCATGTGGAATTTTATGTTGTGAGGTATTTATTTTTTCTATTAAAAAAGCCACACCCTTTGTTTCTATTGCATTATTACAGTCCTTATTATCCCATCACGTGGCTTTTCCTCTTGGGCACACACTCTGCATTATTGCTGACATCAAAATCACTTGTCAAAATACCTCTACCCTAGCCCCATTACACCTCTGATCTTTCCAAAGCACAGGTCTCTGTGTAAGCTGGGACAGGGTGGAAACTCATCTGCTTTTCCCAGAGACACCTGAATGCTCTGAGTAGAAGAAAAAAAATGCCAGCATCACTGACATCTTTTGAAGTCACCTTTCCAAACAAAATTACCCTAGAGGACGACGACAGATCTTTGAAATTCTTTTCTGTTTTTTTTAAGGGATTTGGAGGGTGGAGGTGAAGAGAGAATGGGCCACAGATGTCGCGTGGGGACTGCAGTGTGAGAGAGCACACAGGCCTCCAGTCCTCGCCACCCCTTCCGCCTACAGAAGAAATCTCGATCCACTCCTATCCATTCTTCTTCCCTGCTTCTCCCGGAGGATGCCCCGACTCTGCCCTCCAGGACACAATACCCACACCACTGTGTCCTGAGCCCTCTGAAGGTGAGGCTTTCACAGAGCCTTATCAAGTAACCCCAGGTCTGGTTAGGTTGCCATCAAAACAGAACTATCCTTGGAAAGAAAAGAACAGGCCACAGTTTTTGGAAAAGAACCAACAACCTAAAGATAAAAGCAGACTGAGGGCCTAATGGTTCATGGCTGCATAAATGGAAACTTCGCCGAAGCTCCATTTGCCCTTCTCTTTCTGCTCTCCAAACAGCCCTCCCACCCACGACCGAGTAACTTAACTGCTGGCACATCCCTCCTGCTGTTGCAAATGTTATTACAATGAAGAGATGGGAGAAGCGACAGCATTTCATAAGAAGGTTACTACAGGTGACCAATGCCCCAGCAGAGCACTGGTCAAATTTATAATCAGCCTTTTCAACACAGGATACTCCATTTACAGAATGAAGCCAAAATGTATTTCTACCGATAGGAAAGCGGACACATTCAAACCCCACATTCCCATACTGCCACCGATTGCACCAAAATTGCCCTAGAGGGAACCGGGTGGAATCTACACGACTCCAAAGGCAGCCTGCCCTCGATGACTTCTTCAAAAGGAAGGTTTAAAGCCATTTGCAATTTCTTTCTCTGGACCAGGAGTGTCGGCGGTGCCCTCTCCTCCACACAGACAGGAATGGATGGTGTGACGCGGAAACCATCCGAGCCGCCCCTTGCAGACACCGCTGACCCAAACGACCCGGGGACACCCAGGCGCCTACCCGGATTATCGGGGTTTACCTGCATCTGTCCCCGAGGCCCTTTCACCCCCTTCTGCGTGATGACATCAGGTGGAAACGGCACGCGTTGGGAGGCAAGAGGCTGACAAGCAGGAATCACAGCTGAGCCCGATCTTTGTTCAGCCTGCAGTGAAGTACACGCAGTAAGGGTTAGACCCGCGCAGCAACGAGACGCAAGCGTCCTCCCGGGCGGAGCGGGACACCGGGC
>SJYS01017488.1:247818-259081 GCA_006410695.1 Philantomba maxwellii
TTTGGCCTCGGGGTCAGGCACGTGTACTTGGATTTGACAGCATGCACTCTGACGATAGTTGACGAGATTTTCACAGCAGCTATACCTGGGGTCGTTTCCATTCCCTCCTCCAGTGGAGGGACAGGGAGGCCTGGCGCGCTGCAGTCCGGGGCTCGCCAAGAGTCGGATACGACGCTGCGGCTGAACAGCAACAGCTGTCAAGACCTAGGCTTCCCAGGTGGCGCTGGAGGTCAAGAACTTGCCTGCCAGTGCAGGAGACGCAAGGTAGGGAGGTGCGATCCCTGGGTTGGGAAGATCCCCTGGAGGGGGGCACGCAGCCCACTCCAGCACAGAGGAGCCTGGCGGCTACAGCCTGCGGGGTCACCAACACAACCGAGGCTACCTAACACGCTCAACGTCAGTAGGTCCCTCAACCCTGGAACTGCCTCATCCGCCCCATCATACACACATGCCGCAGCATCGTGAGGAACAGAGAGCCCGAGCCGCACACAGTCAGCGCTTAATCAGTGTTCAAAAGCGACCCAACAGGAGTTCCTTGTGTTCCTGCAGAGTCTCATGCCCCCACATCTCCTGTCAGGGGATTTTCTCTGTGTTGTTTCTTTACAAATCTGTTGCAACCCGGTTATTCCAGTTCAGTCAGAGTGGGATTTAGGGTCATTTCTAAATCGATTTAAAAAAGAGAGAGCTGCTTGGCTGCACGGGGTCTCCACTGCAGGACTGCGACCTTCACGGCGCCATTCAGGACCCCCAGCTGCAGCAGCAGGCCCTTAGCTGTGGCCGCTCACCTCTCAGGGGCGGCACGTGGGGTGGAGCTCCCCAGGTCCTCTGCGTCTCCTGGGAGTGGGAGAGTCGCTCAGGCGTGTCCAACTCTGCGACCCCGTGGACTCTAGCCCACCAGGCCCCTCTGTCCGTGGGATTCTCCAGGCAAGAATACTGGAGTGCGTAGCCTATCCCTTCTCCAGCGGATCTTCCCAGCCCAGGGACTGAGCCCAGGTCTCCCGCGTTGCAGGCGGGTTCTTTACCAGCTGAGCCCCCGGGGACGCCCTCTGGTTTCCTCTCGAGCTCTCTGTGCTTCTTCCTGAGCCGCCGACCCTGAACACCACGCTCCTCACAACCTGTCCCCAGTGGCTGCTAGAAAGTCTTAAAACCATATTCGTGAGCAACTTCTAGCAGCTGAATGCTTATCTTGGTTTTAATGTAATAAACTAAGTCCAGCTCCATTTTAACTTCCTAAATTTATTTTTCCTTTGCTTCATTAAAAAGACACTTATCTTCCTCCATTTGAGTCATCTTTTATGCTGCCTTAAATTCTTTTTTCAACAATAGAACAAAAATAACAGAAAGGAATAATCAAACATTGTCACTCGCTATCAGTACTTCCGATGCAATTTGTAGGGCTCAATAGTAAATGAAAACATGGGCCCCCTGCCCCAGAATTATTAAGAATTTTGAAATGGTGACAGCAGAGCATTACGCCAAGCACTGCACTCTGCAGAGTGTGGGGCACAGGTCACGTGTCCCTGAAGCCAGCCGGGAAACAGACACCTTTTATTTTACCATTTAGTAATGACATTTATGTTCACTTATCTCTCAAAGTTTGTTCAAGAACCATTTAAGGCCCAATTTGCATTGTGTACACAGGTGCATCTGAGGAGGCAGAAGCAGAGAGTTGAGAAAATTAAAGGTGTCCTTGGAGATTACATTTAACTAAGACTAATTATCCTATGAAATTATTCTCAGCCAGCTTCTTGGTTCACCTATCTCTGATTCATCTTTGCATTTCCCCACAGGCTGATGCCACCGTGCTCTAGAAACGCCAACGTTTGCCAGCTGGTGGTTGGATGCATATAGAAGGTGAGGAGTTTGGGGTTTGATCTGAGGATGTCGGTTGGATACATATAGAAGGTGAGGAGTTTGGGGTGAGTCTGAAGTTGTGGATTCAGTTTGGTAGGCAGTCAGTTAAGGAGGATGGCGAGAGAGGAAGATAGATTTAAGAGTCAAAGATATTTGAGATGCTGGAAACATTTCATTTGGGTGGAAAAAATCAGCAGGCAATTGGAAGTGTGAGACTGACTCACTAANGAGGAGTTTGGGGTGAGTCTGAAGTTGTGGATTCAGTTTGGTAGGCAGTCAGTTAAGGAGGATGGCGAGAGAGGAAGATAGATTTAAGAGTCAAAGATATTTGAGATGCTGGAAACATTTCATTTGGGTGGAAAAAATCAGCAGGCAATTGGAAGTGTGAGACTGACTCACTAAGGGTTGGTCTGGTTAGATTTTAAAGCAACCTAGGTAGAAACTGGTGGAGAAGGCAATGGCACCCCACTGCAGCGCTCTTGCCTGGGAAACCCCATGGACGGAGGAGCCTGGTGGGCTGCAGTCCACAGGGTCGCCAAGAGTTGGACACGACTGAAGTGACTTAGCAGCAGCAGCAGGTAGAAAATGATGTGAATGAGATCACCAAGGAACTTCATAAAGAAAGAGAAGAGGTTCAAGGACCAAACCGTGCAAAATGTCCTTCAGGGTTTGGGTGAGAAAGAGGAGCCACACAGGGGCTTTCTTTGCGGCCAGCACCCCTCCTGACTTAGCTCCCACCAGGTTCTGGCTCTCATCAAAGACGCACTGACCCCGTCCCTGTTTCCCGAACGCACCCTTGACTGTTCCAGCTCCTTGTTCTGTCTCCTGAAATACTACTTCTCTTCTGCTCCATGCCCAGTTCTCTGCAAGGCCCATCTCAGATGCCCCGCCCCTCCATCGGAGGCTTTGACTGTCCTCCCACGGGGACATGACCGCTCCTTTCTTTAACCCTCATTGCGCCTCTTTGCAAAACCCTATTGCACTGTAATAGTTGTAAATTGAGGTAACAAATTAGTCCCAGATTTAGCAGCTTAAAAAAATATATCATCCCCAGTACTTGCTGGGGGTCAGGAAGCCAGGCGTGGTTAAGTCAGGCAGTTCTGGTCCAGGACCTCTCATGTGGTTGCAAGGTATTAGTGGGGGCTGAGAGGGGCCAAGATGGGGCCCCCACACACCAGGCTGGGGGTCCAGAGTGTATCAGAAAGGATGGCGTCCCTCACACTGGGTGGAAGACCCGACAGATTAGCAGCCAGACCTCTGACTCTCCTTCCCTGGGTGCCAACTACACCCCGCTGCAGACACAAACGTTTCCAGCAGCTTCACGGCTGGCTCCCCATCCAGCTTCGTGGAGGGGAGTCCTGCCCCACACGCTTCTGCCCTCGAGGCCGGAGTTGCTCAAAGCTGTCAGGCTTCCCCACCCCGACTCTCCTGGCAAAGATGAAAGAAGGGAAAGTACAGTAATGCCTCTCCTCAGAGAAGCCAGTCTTCTGTCTTTGCTGTTCAGCCTTCCGAACTAGCCTTGGTATGAAGCTGACTTCTACCAAACCAAGTCAAAGGACCTTGATGTGAGCTTGATGTGGCTCAAACTCACTGCAAGCTCTTAGAGGCTGTGGGTCTCACAGGTCACACCTCTACACCTACCTCAGAGTGGGTCCTCCCTGAAGGTTTAAAGGTCTGGCTTTTTTTTCTTTTACTTTCTTTCTTTTTAAATATATATATATATATATATTTTTTTTTTTTTTTGGTCACACCAGGTGGCATGTGGGATCTTAGTTCTTTGACCAGGGATCAAAGCCATGACCTTTGCTTTGGAAGCTCGCTGTCTTAACCACTGGGCCACAGGGAAGCACTTTCTTTTTTTAATTACAGAAGAGTTGATTTACAATACTGTGCTGATTTCAAGTGTGTACCCAAGTGCTTTGCTTATACACATGTATGCGTATGTCTATACTCTGTTTTTTCATTCTTTTGTATTATAGTTTATTACAACATATCAAATATAGTTCCCTGTGCTATACGATAAACACGTGTAAAGGTTTGAATTTTGAAAAAGTGAAGCGGGGCTCAGCAGTGAGATACTGGGGTCAGTAAGTGTAGCTGCCACTTGCAGACATTTCTCAGTGCAGGTAAGGGTGAGCCAGGGCCACCTGGAAGGAGCAGCATTTTTGAGAGAAGTTTCCAAGGCCGGTGGAAGCCTCAGTGTGTCTCTCCACTGAGAGGGACGAGGACGCCATAGAGCTAAGGAAGGAGCCTAGGAATTATTTATTTGACTGATGTGTTTGCTTAAGGTTGATTTAAAACTGAATTTGTTTAAAATGTAAGTTCATGAGCATGCATAGGACACATGCATACATATGTGCATATGTGTTCACCTATACATGTATGTATGCATATATGTGTGTATCTGCATGTATGTATGTATGTATACATGCACACACAAATAGCTAAATATGTAGTAAGAAAAAAGATAATTTCTATCAAATCCAGGCAGCACGAATTGTATAGGTCACATTCTCTTAACAACAATTAATGCAAATAAGAAAAAAGTTTAAATGAAAAATACTCCACTATCTGACAACAAATATACTTCTTGTTCTGTTACCATAAAAATACAACTGTTGAGAAGAGACAGAAATTTGAACCACACAAATTAAAACTTAAGATATTTCACCACAGTTTTGCCCAAAAACAAACCCCAAAGTTTTAAAAGCTCTTAATGTTAGTCAAGAAACGTTGAAAGAGAAAATATAACCATTTGAATTTGGAAGCTAGAAAAAGATCATATAATATCTATAATGAAGAAAAGGAAGAAAATGAGAGGCAGAAATCTCTAAAAAGATTAGCGATTGTCAACAAATTCAAAAGCTTTATATTTGAGGAAAAACAAGCAAAATGGGTTACTTACAAATTAAGTGAAGAAAAAATAGAAATGGCCAAGTTCAGAGATGATAAAGTAAGCAACAATTAATGAGGAAGGAAAGTCAGATAGATTAGCGTATACACGCAGACCCAATTCTCTTACCATGTTCAACTCTATGCTAATAAATTTCAAAATCTGGCAATTTGCTGAAAAAAAATGTGTATTTCCAAACTGATACCAGAGATAATATAATAGACTAGAGTAATAAAAATTAAAAAAACTGACAAAAACTATTAACTTCTTCCACCCGAAAGTTCCAGGACCAGATCATCTTACTAATAGATTCTTTCTCCAGGAATGGAAATTAATGTCCTCCATGATTTGTTTCAGAGCATGTGAAAAATGGAAATTACTCCATTTGTTTTACAGTCCTTCCCTTTGCTTTCTCTTACCCCATCTTTCAGCATTTATTTGTTTTATTGGTCTTTTACACTCAGTTAACCTCATATTCTATCAAACTTGCTGCCTCACAAAAATTGTTTAAAAAGTCTTTTTGCTTCTGAGAAGCTTTTAATAGGCCGTGAAACATGTTTATAGATAAGAAGTAAACAGGAAGATGTTTTCTCATCCTTTCCAGAATCCAAACTTTCAATAATAAATATCTATAATGTGAGTGGCACCTGCCCTGCTTTTTAAGAAAANTTTTTTTTTAACACAGCGTTTTAATCTTTGAAACCCTTCCAGGCACTAAATAATTGAATTTTCTAGATTACATTCTTCAAAATTCATGCACATTGATTTACTGTTCCCAGCAGAGCATTCAAATGAAAACAGAAGCAAATTAAAGACAGCACAAAGCTCAGGACTCCCCTCCGCTTCATTCAGACCACCCACTTCCGAAGAGGTAGCTCCGAAGAGCGACAGATGGCCCTGCTTCTGTCTCAGAGAAGTAGGGAGCGCTCGTGCCCACGTGGACACCAGCCTCACCTTCTGTGCCCAGGGAGATGGTCCAAGAAGACCTCAGCTCCCCTAGGCCGTAAGTGCAAAGGGGCGGCCTCGGAGCTCAGCGTGGGCTGTTCTTCTGAGCACACACTTCTACAGTCATTTCTTCCTTTCCCAGTAAACTGAAGAACTTCCAAGAATGATGCAGGCCTTTGAAGAACTCTGATACCACACAGCAAAGTTTCTACCCTGGACTATACCGGTGCTGCGGTCTATGTACTTGTGAACAGATGTTTGACGGGACTTTCCTTGTTGACATATACTGTGGGCAGCCCCCAGCTGAGAACAGCTGGAGAGCAATCCCCTCATCCATCTGTGGCTTAGGTGAGCAAGACTGGGAACAGGAAAGGGAAAATCAGAGAAAGTTTGCCAAGTGGCGGAGGGAGGTCTTCCTCCCACTCCAGGCTGGAAGTGGGGGCCACTGAGAGACCCCGCACAGAGGCTGGGAGTCTTGAAGAAGATGGGGGGTCTTCCCTGGTGGTCCAGTGACTTAGTCCTGAGCTCCCAGCGCAGGGGCCCAGACTCGATCCCCAGTCAGGGAGCTAGACGCTGCATGCCACACAAAGACCAAAACTCTCCTGTGCCCCAGCTGAGACCTGAGCAGCCAAAAAAAAATCAGTTGACTAAGAAAGAATAACAAGAAGAAGATGGTGGGAGGGCTAGGGAAGGGCAAAGAGGGGAAGGACCCAGCCCTTCGGGACTGTCCCCGAGCAGAGGGCGAGGCCAGAGGGGTGGAAGGAAGAAGCTTGTGGTTGAACGGGAGCCTGAAGCTTTGAGTTAGACGAGAGAAGACGTTTTAACTTTTGAAAAATGAGTCACCGCTTCCCAAGTGAGATGACTCTTGTAACTGAAAGCCACGAGACTTGCCTGTGGAGCTGAGAGAGTCATAAAGGGAGACAGGGATATTGCCACATCCTGGTTAATCCACTGAGCTCATCCCCGTCAGCAAACTGGCTACATTGCCTTAAAGCATCACCTCACATGTCCTGATGTGGCCATAATGAAGATGCTGCTACACGGCCAATTCTGCCCACTGTTTTGATGGCCCAGTTGGCTTAACTACCTGGTGCTCCAATAAATGCACATACAGAAGGGTGACGGGCTGACCTGAGAGAGCTGCAGCTTTAGGCCTGTCTCCCCTTTCTCTTGTAATGTAGCCCTCAGTAACACTGAACATTGAAATTTAGATCAAGCTGTCATTAACTTGACATTACGACTTATCTAGATAATCAAAACCTGGCACACGCTCAGCGTAACTGTTGTTTTAAAACACTTTCGGCTCTCCACTCGGAAACAGGCCAAGGGACTAACCTCCACGCTTAATAAGGACAAAGCTTAGCTGGAGAAACGAATTTCAGCCAAGCCTTCAAACGCCCTGAGCTTCAACTACTTTTTTTGCAAGTAGTTTTTTTTTTTTTTGCAAGGACAGGATGCTTGAGTGACATATTCCAAACCCCTAAGTGATGGTGGAAATGGACTTGATTTTGAATCACTGGGACATAAAATGCTCAGGTCTCATTCAACACCTGTGAGGAGCCGGGAAGGAGTTTCTTTCACTGTGAACTGCTTTCATTTTCACCTCTTGGAAGAGTCAGCAATCTGACCAAAAGGAAAAAAAAAACAAAACTCCAAACTGATCAGAGGATGGCTACATAAATTAACTAATAAAGTCTGAAATGCTTTGTAATCGTATGATAATGACAGAGTGCACAATAATAAAATGGCTCACAATTTGAATTTACAATCCCTACTTACTCCTTAAAGCCCTAGCATTTTAGAGATGAGATTATCTATTCACAAGGCTTCTACCCAATTCATGTAAGAGGATTCTATTATGGGTAAACAGGAGATAAAATGAGAGTTTTAATATGATAACAGGTCAGTGGTTTTTGAATTGTTAATGTATAAAAGACCCCAGAGGCATATGCTGAATATATAGTCCGTGAAAGACAAAATTAAATAAACAAAAAGCAATTTACAAGCTGGAAAACATTTTTTAGTTCTCATGGAGCGTTATAACACATGTCCTCTAGCATCCAACTTAACAGGGCTGAGCTGAAACCACAGCAAAGAGGTGGGTGAATTAAGTTCTCTTCACAGGCCCAGAACCTAGAAGAAAATGGTCTCTGGGAAAACATTTCAGACTTGAAAATGTGAAACACAGGGCAGACCCAGGATTCCTGGGGGCACAGAAGCTCCTTGGAATGCGACTCATCCTGGTGGTATCACAAAACCATGAAGATGGGATGTACTTACTGATGTGTTCGTGTTTGCTGTACCTCATCCACTTCCAGAGGGGGGTTTGTAGTGAATGTGGAAACTCTGGGGAGGAGAGGGCATCTTCTCAGTCTGGACCAGGCGGTATTTTGAACACATGCATAGCTCCAAGACTCTCATAATGACTATGGTGCCCACGAGAGATGCTACAGGCAGGTTCCCCTTTACCTGTTCAAGCATGACCTTGGCTGTGTAATTAACTTGCTTGTTTTCCTGACTCTTGGACCACAGCTGCACCTTTAGGCCGTTGACCTCTCACCCTGAAATGTCCGTGTGAAAACGGCATCCAGAGCAGGGAGAGGCCCCCTTATCAGTGTCGCTGCATAGATGCCTCTCCAGGTCACTGCCTAGAAGCCTGAGAAACTGTCCCACTTCTAGGGGTGGTTTAGAAACAAGAGACGCAGTGGTGGCTGGGGACAGGGGGGTGGGATTGCAAAACTTACAAGAAATGGTCCTTATACACTCTCGATTCTCTGGTTTTCCAGCACCAACTGGGCATCCAACAATTCACTTCCATTCTGACACCAACTTCCCAGAGTCAGTTCAGACCCCACAGGTGAAAGGGCTCAGAGCCACAAGGCCCCTTTCCCTTCTAAAGCGGGCGGGATGCCAGGCTGTTTGCACTCCTTATTTGGCTGCAAATTCTGGGTTCCCGCACTCTGCTCTCAGCTTTGGCCGTTTGCAGGAACAGCTCACAGAACTCACGGGAAATGCTGCACTTACCCTTACACTTCATTATAGAGGGTGCACGTGAACAGCCTGCTCGTGACGAGGGACACGGGGCGAGATCCAGAAGACTCCTGAGCACACAGTTGGAGTACACTACCCTCCTGGCACACGGGTGGGTAGATCCCAGAACTCCCCCATCTGGAGGTTTTTATGGAGGTTTCATCACACAGACATGATTGATTAAATCACTGGCCATCGGTGATGAACCCTAGCCCCTCTCCCCTTCTCAGAGGTTTAGGAGTGGGCCCCAAAGTGCCAGTCTTCGAACAAGGACTAGATCTTCCTCGCCACCACCCCTCATCCTGAAGCTCACCACCCCTAGGAGCTCACCGAGAGTCATCGCGCCTGCACGAATTCAGGCCGCATGGTTGAAAGAAGCTTCTCGTGGATGAACAAAGATGCTCCCAGGGCCTCCCTGGGGGCCAGTGCTAAGACTCCGCTTTCCCAGTGCAGGGGGCCCAGGCTGGACCTCCGGTCAGGGAACTAGATCCCATCCGTGAAACCAAAGATTCTGCATGCTGCGACCAAGATCAGGGCAGCCAAATCAAAACAAAAATGGTGATCCCATCACTCCTACACTCAGGAAATTCCAAGAGTTTTAGGGGCTCTGTCCAGGAATCTTGAACAAAAAAACAGATATTTATTTCCTTTTATACCAGCCAGGCGCTATAGCATTAAGCTTAGAAGGCTCTGCGAGACCCCCCTCCAAACCAACTTTCCCACAGTAAATAAAGGGAGGCTCGTTCCCTTCTTGCTTCCAGGAACCCTGCAGCACATTTAGTGGTCATTTCAACTTCGTTCCACAAACATTTCCCATAAGCCAGCTGTGAATGTCGGTCACTGCAGGGGTGGTGGACATGACCTCAAGCTAGTCCGTGCCACGGGCTGACATTTGTATGGTATACTGAAGGGCTCTGGCCCTGCTCTACCCCCATGCAATCCTGTTAACTATCTTATGAAGGAGGGACCATTCTACAGATGAGGAAACTGAGGCTTGGACAAGTTAAGGAAGGCCAAGGCCGCATGCTAGAGCGCTGTGGAGATGTGATTTGCACTCAGCTCTGTCTGACTCCAGAGTTCAAGTTCTTCACTCTGCACCACTCTGTCTCCAAATCATCAAAAGAAAGCAGACTGCTGTGGAAGGGACCACAGGCGTGGGATTAACAGTCAGCAGCGATCCCAAATAATGTAAGAGAACACTGCAATACGATACAACATAATGTGGCAATGGCCCTGATCGTGAGACCCTCACAGTGAGCGTCTCGGATCCTCTGACTAGGCGTTTTCAGTTATTGGTGACATTATGGATGCAACTACAGGAAAATTTCATATATTCAAAATAAAATTAAAAAAAAATTTTTTTTTAATTTCTGGCCATGCCATGCAGCATGTTGGATCCTCCTCAACCAGGGACTGAACCTGCGCCCCCTACTTGGGGAGCACAGATTCTTATCCACGGGGCCACCAGGGAAGTCCAAAACAAATTTTTTCCCCTTTCCATTATAA
The DNA here is from genome assembly GCA_006410695.1 of Philantomba maxwellii. Classification (NCBI taxonomy): domain Eukaryota; kingdom Metazoa; phylum Chordata; class Mammalia; order Artiodactyla; family Bovidae; genus Philantomba; species Philantomba maxwellii. The sequence goes on from SJYS01017488.1 coordinate 258,047, forward strand.
TTTAATATTGTGTTCTTATACTTCTTACACTTCTTCTTGCTTTTCAAAATTTTTTAAAAGGTAAAGTTTCATTCAAAATAAAACTGAGCTGAATTTTACTTTTGCAGAGAATTTCCTAATAAATCAAGAGATTAAATAGTTGTATGAGATTTATATTCATTATTGGGCTCTGGAGTACTTTATTATTTTATTATTCTCAATTAAAATTCTGCATTGCTATTTTGACTATTTTTATTAAGTCCTATTTGCAAAACTTAATAAAAAGCAAAATATAGTTCCTAGCATATATAATATAGAGTGTAGAAATTAGAAATATTTATGCAGTAAACATTTACTTTTTTCCAAAAGTTGCATAATCAATTTAGCAGGTTTCTGTTGTTTAATGCATGCATAAAGAAAAATCTACTCTTTCATGGTGTAGTCAACATAATCCTTACAAAAAATGTGGTTAGGATGGTTATTTCCTAGGTAATGCTATCTTTTATAGTAAAAATCACAACTTCTGAGACTGCAGTAGTATTGGGATTTAAAAGTTATTTAACAATAAATGTCTAGGGACACCCCAAGTGTTCTTTCAGGCTATAAAGTGTTCAGTTGCTTCCTAAGAACAAAGCAAATAGTCTTCTTTATGGAATATTTGCTAGATTAAAGGATTCCTTTTCCTTACTTCAGTTTCATGTGAGATGTGAATCTCTACTTTTAGCCAGGGAACCACATGGACGTCAGTGGTCCATCCAGAACAGTTGGGCGTCTAAAGACTTGAGATGAATACAAATACATTGGTAGTCCCCGAGTGGCTTCCCCATCCATCCACCACCCGCCTCAGATCTGTGAGTCTCACGCTTGCTCTCAATAGTGTTCAGAAATTTCACTGAATTTAAATTTAAATTTCACTTAATTTCACTTTAGAAACTGATATAAAGTTGGACCTTATCGCAGACTCTACTAAAATGAAGTTGGGTTTTATAAAAATAGAAATAAAAATTAATATCAGTGGTTTAGCAGTGAAAGGAGACGATAGCAGCCTTTCCCTGG
>SJYS01017488.1:295563-305887 GCA_006410695.1 Philantomba maxwellii
GTCTGTTAATTTCATGGCTGCAGTCTCCATCTGCAGTGATTTTGGGGCCCCCCAAAATAAAGTCTCTCACTGTTTCCACTGTTTCCCCATCTATTTGCTATGAAGTGATGGGACCGGATGCCATGATCTTAGTGTTCTGAATGTTGAATTTTAAGCCAACTGTCTCACTCTCCTCTTTTACTTTCATCAAGAGGCTCTTTAGTTCCTCTTCACTTTCTGCCATAAGGATGGTGTCATCTGCGTATCTGAGGTTATTGATATTTTTCCCAGCAATCTTGATTCCAGCTTGTGCTTCATCCAGCCAGGCATTTTGCATGATGTACTCAGCATAGAAGTTAAATAAGCAAGGTGACAATATACAGCCTTGACATACTCCTTTCCCGTTTCTCGTTTCCAATCCGTTATTCCATGCTGGTTCTAACTGTTGCTTCTTGACCTGCATACAGATTTCTCAGGAGGAAGGTCAGGTGGTCTGGTATTCCCATCTCTTGAAGAATTTTCCACAGTTTGTTGTGATCCACACAGTCAAAAGCTTTGGCTTAGTCAATAAAGCAGAAATAAATGTTTCTCTGGAACTCTCTTGCTTTTTCGATGATCCAACGGATGTTGGCAATTTGATCTCTGGTTCCTCTGCCTTTTCTAAATCCAGCTTAAACATCTGGAAGTTTATGGTCCACATATTGCTGAAGCCTGGCTTGGAGACTTTTGAGCCTTACTTTGCTAGCATGTGAGATGAGTGCAATTGTGCAGTAGTTTGAACATTCTTTGGCATTGCTTTTTTTGGGATTGGAATGAAAACTGACCTTTTCCAGTACTGTAGCCACTGCTGAAATTTCCAAATTTGCTGGCATATTGGGTGTGGCACTTTCACAGCATCATCAGTTTTACCAAATACCATGGGTTCATATTCACGATTTCCCCGTCAGCCACCCTCCTGCCCTGGCCCTGCGTGTATGCTCAGCCGTGTCTGATTCTTGTCGACCCCGTGGACTGTAGCCCGCCAGGCTCCTCTGTCCATGGGATTCTCCAGGCAAGAATACTGGAGTGGTTTGCCGTTCCCTTCTCCAGGCGATCTTCCCAACCCAGGGATCGAACCTGCATCTCCTGCATCTCCTACACTGCTTTACCTCTCAGCCACTGGGGAAGCCCCAGCCACCCCAAAGCACCTTTAGGAGTATCAGTCACTGAGGCTCCATGGATGCCCAAAGGGGCGCTGATCCTACTGAATCCCGATTCCTCGGGGTGAGCCTTAGGTGATGGAAGATAAACTCTCTGGAATGGCTCCACTCTGAGCTGTTCCGGATGGTGTATGGTGACCGGCCCTGTCACTGCCAGTTCACAGACGCTGGTCTTGTCGCATTCACCGAAGACCTCGATGGTTCTGGGCTTCTGGTTCTCCTCTAATGCCACACATCAGTTCTTTTTGCGTTTACCTGTTGCCCAAGGAAACGTGAGGATCACTTCAATTATTGTCTCTATTGCATGTGGTTAAATAAGGTCGACATGGGAGCATTTCTTGGAAACACATGAATATTTATTTTTACTGAAAAATGACTGCTGAGTCCCCTAAAACATTCTCTCGTGACACAGCTCCAAAAACCTTTGCAGGTGTTTTAATTATAATGTTCTCAATGGCTGTAAAGATGAAAAGGCCCATCTCCTAAAGGAAGAATGTATCAGCCCTGCCTGGAGATGGAGATGCCTTGAGAAGCCGGTCATCCTCTTTCTTGATCAGAGAATCGCCTGCACATGGTTCTGTGAAGAGCAAGACCAAAACGCTGTCAGCTGAAAGGAAGGCTGGAGAACTGGTCTGATTCCCAAATGTTTTTTTAAAGCTTCTCAGTTGGTTCCAAGACATTACCTACCACTGTTCACGTCACTGATCGGGGTGCTTTCTGCTATACAACAAATGAACTAAAACCAATGAGGTGGTTTCATTTCCTGTAAAGTCTACTCATCACTAAGAAGTACCAACCCTCAAGCTTGTTAAAATCAGAGCGTGGGCTGCTTCCCTGGGGCTAAGTCAGTTCACTGTAAGAGAATTCAGCCTGCATCTCCGCCCAGCCCAGCCTCGTGGGACTCTCCCTCACCTTTCCCTGGGAGCTTGAGCAAGTCCTGCTCCTGGGCTCCAGGCCCTGAGGCTGTCAGCTCACTGGACAGGGAGGACAGGCCAGTGCTTCTCCCTGGCCGCATGGATCGCCGCCACAGCACCGTCTCGCCAATCTCAGCAAAACCAGGCTCCTTCTACTGCCCCAAGGCTGTCTCTTAAACACAAACAATTCTCCACTTTTGAAAACTTCATTTTAAAGCAATTGTGAGAAATGTAGAATGTGTCCCCACTGACCTCTTCCAAAACACCAGCCCTGGATCCAAAAATTGTTATTCTTGCAAGTAGACAGCTCTGGGCCACTGCAACCGTCGTGAGAACCATTAGAGGACAGAAAGATAAGTGTTTGAGTTCTCAGAGACTCAGAGTGTTTAGATGAATGGAAAGCAGACAGAGTTTGGGGCAGTTGATACCAGAGGAGGGTATGGGTTAGAAATATCCTACTCACACACTGAATAGTTTGCCTGGCTGTAATTCCAGTTGATCTCTGACTCCGCAGGTTCCTAATCTGCAGATTAAATCAACTGCAGAGCAAACACATATGTACAATGTATGTGGGCCTCCGGGGTCNTTGGGGCAGTTGATACCAGAGGAGGGTATGGGTTAGAAATATCCTACTCACACACTGAATAGTTTGCCTGGCTGTAATTCCAGTTGATCTCTGACTCCGCAGGTTCCTAATCTGCAGATTAAATCAACTGCAGAGCAAACACATATGTACAATGTATGTGGGCCTCCGGGGTCGCTCAGCTGGTAAAAAATCTGTCTGCAAGGCAGGAGACACCAGTTCAATTCCTGGGTCAGGAAGATCCCTGGAGAAGGGATAGACTACCACTCCAGTATTCTTGGTTCAGATGGTAAAGAATGCAATGTGGGAGACCTGGGTTCAATCCCTGAGTCAGGAAGATACCCTGGAGGAGTTCATGGCAACCCACTCCAGTATTCTTGCCTGGAGAATCCTCATGGACAGAGAAGCCTGGTGGGCCACAGTCCCTAGTGTCACAGAGTCAGACAGGACCGAACGACTAAGCACAGCACAGCACAGAAAACTCCAAAAAGCAAAACAGTCGAATTTTTCATCTTCTTCTCCGAGGCATCTTCCTGGCCCAGGGATTAAACCCGCATCCCTTGCCTCTCCTGCCTCGGCAGGTAGAGTCTTCACCACTGTGCCCCCGGGAAGCTCCTATCACCAGATGGCAGCCTCTTGTGCAGAGGGCTTGTTCCTGGGAGAGGTAAGCACTGTCATCTTCGTCTTTTACTAGCGTGTTGGTGGTGAGCGTCGACTTCGCATTGATCCTTCCCTCTCGGTTCTGAAATACATCCCTGGATCTTTTCACTTCGTTTGGCTTTTGTGTGTTCATTCATATCAGGAATGCACTTAATCAGCTTATCTAGGTTTCCCAGGGCGTCCTTTTGGATCTAATCCTGCTGGATTAGAGGAAAGCCACATGGTGTTTATGCCTGTTGCTATGAAGGACTCCTTGGATGTGCTCTTGGAACTGGCTGGGCGGGGGTCCGGGGTGGGGGCCTCATGGCCCAGGACACAGCATTTGAAAGCACCTGCTGGGTCAGCTTTCACGCTGAGCCAATGGGCTGTCTTCTGGGAAGTGGCCTTCTCCAGCTTCTTTCTGCAGGAACGCTTGACCACCAAGCAGACTGTTTGGGACCCCTATTGTCTATAGTAAAATGTTTCCTCCCCTTCATCCTTCGACAGTGTTCCTCAGCCTCTCCTGGTAGCTGTGTTCCTAAGAGCTTTTCTGACTTCAACCAACCTCCATCTGACTCTGCTCTGACGGTAATGCCGATTGCCTCTAAGATTCCCCTAAAGGACTGCAATCAACCCTCACTCTCCCTCTCTCTCGCTGTCTCTCAGTTTCTCTCTCGCACACATGCACACCCACGACCATCTCAGACCCCACTCTAGGAAACACTCTTAGAAATGCAGCTATTATAGTATCTGGTGTGATTTAAGCAGAACAAGATTGAAACTCTGACAGTGTTCCTGGAAACAGAAGATCCTATTATTGCCAACAGTTTGAAATCTTCAACTGCTCACATTTTTCAAACTGCTTTGCCAAATGGCTAAAAATGATGCAAGCCTGCATTATTTCAAGCCGTATTTTTGATGTTCTTTATGAGAGGGGTTACCTCTGGCCCATGTCCAAATGGTTGGGAAAACGCTAGCAAAAAACATAGTAGAAATATCTGTAGTGCTTAGATATTGAAGGGGAGACCAGGTTAATGAATTTCAGGTATAAATCATCCACACTAGCTATTTTATTGCTCTTTCTCTGGAACCACACTGCCTTAAACTTCTCTAAGATGGACTTAGAATATACAGAGCTTCATTATTCAGGAGATTAGGCCTCTGATGAGAAGAGCTGTGGTTTTTGTCTGAGACGAGCCATGTTGGCATTTGGTGCTGTGTTAATATGTATAATTACAGAACAGAGCCTGAGGGGAAAGGGCAATTCTAAAATAAATATTTTCCAAAAAAAGAAGCCTCAAAGGAACTTTTAGTTCTGATTCTTTGCTCTTGTTCTGTCCTCTCAAGAAATATAACTATTTGTCCTTTAGTTTTTCACTCAAAACTGATTCGAGGCTTAAGAAACGACTTCTGATCCCACTGGGTTGACCCGCTCCACAGGGAGAGCATGGGAGTAAGGACCAGGACATTCCGGGGCCCTTTGGAGAGAAGACAGCTGGTTTGGAGATCTCACAGCGAGGACTGGAGGAAGGTGGATCCAGGCGGGAGAGGTTGGCCCACTCCTCCCTCCAGCGCCTGACATGACTCACGTCCCCACCGGACTGGAGGAAGGAGCCCTGACCGGGCCACACGGAGAACTGAAGTGCCCCCAACCTCGGCCCAGGAGGCTTCCCAGCTGGCACTGGAGCAGGAGACGCGGGAGACGGAGGTTCGGTCCCTGCGTCAGGAAGACCCCCTGGAGGAGGAAATGGCAGCCCGCTCCAGTGTCCTTACCTGGAGAATCCCATGGACAGAGGAGCCTGGCGGGCTACAGTCCATGAGGTCACAAAGAGTTGGACACAGCTGAGCAAATAAGCGCGTGCACACACACACACACACACACAACCTCCCTCCAGTCCCCCTAGGCTCCTCTCCCGGCATCAAGGCTCTAAGCAGGCTTCCCGTCTCCTTATTCAAAACTGATTCTTTGCTTGTTCACTCACTCACACAACCACAGGGGCCTCGGTACACAGGCAGAGAGCGAAGCCTTAAAATAAGGAGGGAGGCTGCAGAAAGGTGACCCCGAAACGCAGCCTTCCATGTCAGTTGCTAAGTCGCCAGGAGACGTTCCAGAGACCCTCACCGTGCTCATGGGTTAACACAGGTAACCTGCCTAAGAACTGTTTCAGGTCGAGCTTGTGAAGAACAATAGGTCCTTATTATAAAAGGAGGGAACTGGACCGGGTCACTGTTGACTTTTCCGACTCTGCACGTCTGATTCTCCAGCCCCAGCAAGCCTTCGGGTAACCGCAGTTCTGGCTGACATCATGACTGCAACCTCGTGAGACAGCCTGAGCCCAAAGCACCAGCTAAGCTGCTTCTGATCCAGAAAAAAGTACTACTTTCAAGCTGCTAAACCTGGGGGGCCATTTGCTATGCAACGATAGATGATTAATATACCGGGCGTGTGATGAAAGGCAGAACCACGGGTGACCACAGCCCAGAAGCGCGGTGACACCTTTACACACCAGACTTGCCTTGAAGACCTGACTGCGCCATCGTGTGCATGCGTGCTGAGCTGCTCAGCCGCGTCCGACTCTGTGCGACCCCGTGGACTGTAGCCCGCCAGTCTCCCCTGACCATGGGATTCTCCAGGCAAGAACACTGGGGTAGGTTGCACGCCTCCTCAGGGGATCTTTATCTCCCACCAAATCCACGCATCGTCTTGCCTTCTCAGGATTTAACTTGCCGAAGCTCGGAGAGTGTGAGGGGAAAGCAACATTCCAACCTACACTACTCTCTGCAGGCCGGTAGAACCAAAGGAAGGTGAACCGAGGGTCAGGTTGAGCAGATGAGGAGAGGGTGGCGCTCACATCCTTTTTTCCAGTTACCAAGGTCGCGGGTGCATGTTCTCGAGTGGTTCTCTACATACGATGCCAAGACTGGAAGGGCAGCTAGACTTTTCCACGGTGCGTCATTCTTAGCCCCCCTCCCACCGCGCCCTTTGGCTACAGCAGGTAGTCGCCTTACAGAAAATTCTACCACAGTTATCCCTCCCAAACTCTCATCACTCAGTGTGGCTCCTCACATCTCCTGCAATAGTGTTGATTAAAAAATCGTGTGTAATGACTTATTTCACCTCTGTGAAGTGAAGTGAAGTTGCTCAGTCGTGTCCGACTCTTTGCGACCCCATGGACTGTAGCCTACCAGGCTTCTCCGTCCATGAGATTCTCCAGGCAAGAATACTGGAGTGGGTTACCATTTCCTTCTCCAGGGGATCTTCCCGACCCAGGGATCAAACTCAGGTCTCCTGCATTGGAGGCAGACGCTTTAACCTCTGAGCCACCAGGGAAGCCTGGTATGTAATGACTTATTTCACCTCTGTAGCCCACGCTATTCTGAGAATTTGACGAGAGTATTCACAGATGTCCATGCTGCTGTAATCAAAACCATCTTTGTTTTATTTGTACACTATTGTAGTGGTAATTTACTCACTGGGATCAATTTGATTTCCGAAGCTTGCCTGGGCCTGCCAGAGGCACTGAATGGGATTCACGCTTGCACAAACAGCAGCACTCAGCTGTGTCTAGGTCAGTGTTGTCCGGATTTCAAAGTCACCCAGAGTCTTGGCAACAACCCCAAACGTCATTTTCCCAAACACAGATCAAGGAACTTCTCCCAAAAGACTGAACTCCAAGCGGAAAAACAAATGTAGAATATAAGCAGGGGAGGAATGTAGTCCCCACCCTCAAAAAGGATTTGTAAAAATTAGTGCCAAATATTTTATGAAAGCCCAGAAAACCAAAATGTTAGGAAAAGATATCGAAGAGTGTTACATGTCTTGCTGAAAGAATAGAGATTCTTGGAAGGCTTTTTTCCACTACTTTTGCAAAAGATTTTTGCAGATTTTATTAGTCTACATNAATGTAGTCCCCACCCTCAAAAAGGATTTGTAAAAATTAGTGCCAAATATTTTATGAAAGCCCAGAAAACCAAAATGTTAGGAAAAGATATCGAAGAGTGTTACATGTCTTGCTGAAAGAATAGAGATTCTTGGAAGGCTTTTTTCCACTACTTTTGCAAAAGATTTTTGCAGATTTTATTAGTCTACATTTAGAACACATGAAAATTAGGAGTGAGATGTAGGTCTAAATATCTGTGCTCAAGCTTCCAGTTCTTCGGCATCTGGTTGTGACTTGGCAGACAGCAGTGGGGAGGGCACAGAGCAGGCCGAAGTCCCTGAGAGGCACCCGACAGATGCCAGATCCCGGGACAGCTTGATCGGCCAGCAGCCCACGACCCCCACCACCCGGAGCGTCTAACTCTGACAGAACCTCGTGTTCCTAAAGAGTCGGGGCTCCCCCAGGAACATGGTGATAACAAGCAATCAGAAATGGGGTATGCTTTCTCGAAACTAGATGAGAATGAGCATCTCTGACGCTGCAAAGATAGGCAGTCCTGACGGAGCGAGGGGCTGAGTCGTGTGCAGATCCTAACAGAGCGAGGGGCTGAGCCAGGTGCAGGCAGGGGTGCGCTGCTTCTCTGGTTCCAGTTTACTTTCCCGTGACCTGGCGCCCGTCTCGGCGACTTGGATAAGTGGCAATAATGTGGGTTCTCGTTCCTATAGGTGGATACCATGTGGTGTCGGAGGGGAATACAGAAATGACTCACAAACTCTCTGAGGGTAAGCTGTTTTTGAGTCAAAATGGATCTAACCCAAATTGGACCATTGAGTCAACTGTTCCTTTGATCTTTTTAGGTACAGAAACCCAGAAATGTGCCTCTGGGCAAAGCCAAGGTTAGCATCATGAGCCCTTTGATATACTACCGTCTTCTGAAAGCCAGTTTACTTGCGAGGCTGCCCCAGCCACACTTCACTGCTTCCTCCCTGTGCTAAGCAGACTTCAAGCGGACCCGACACAGATCGACTGCAGTGAATCCCTCCAATGCCCTTCCTGAAGCACACAGGCAGGTGGGCCCAACTGCAGACAAACGGTCCTGGGGACCCCCAGCAGCACTGCCAGAAGGCCCAGTGGACCCGTCCCAGCAGTATTAGCTGGAGATACTTATGGAAAATTCACTCACAGGGAGCAAATGATGTGACCCCTTTTATAACCACTGACGCAGGTGGAAGTATAAGAACCAGCAGGACGGGAGTGAAATGCTCTCTCCAGGCGTCTGAAGGATAAACAGGAGCCCAGAGAGGGTCACAGCGTATACAGAGGCGCGAGTTAAGAGCAGCCCAGACACATTTTATGTGGCTTCACAGTTTTTCCAAGGGCAAAACTGACTCAGAAGGCGCAGCCTCCGGAGGACGTGGCGATGGGGAGCCTGCGTTGAAGGCTCCCCTGTGCTGTCTCTCCTGGCTGGGGGAATGACATCACTGACAAGTCATCTGCAATTATGTCAGGAGTTTCAGGGACAGGGAGAGAGAGCAACAGAATTTAAAAGGGACTAAACGGTAATGTTCCTTGGGATCCATTCCCAGTTCTATCACTGACTCACCCGATGATTCTATTATTCCCATTGTTTCTAGGGCTATCTTACTGAAGATTGATGTAACACTTAGATTTGGAGGTCCCTCTCCTTGCTCTAGTATCTAAATTAAATGTAGGACTTTCTTTGAAATACAATTAGGGAGAAAGGCAGATATGAAGGTTATAAAATCTAAGAGAAGCAGAGTTTGGAATTTTGATGAATAATCCTCCTTTTTAAAAAAGTTTAACTTTTGGAGGAGAAATTCATGTAACAAAATTTACCGTTTCAAAGTGAACAATCCAGTGACGTTGAGAACATCTACAGTGCTGTACAGCCATCAGCTCTGTCTAGTCCGGAACTTTCCCAGCCCTCCAGAGCGAATCCCCACCCCCAGGGAAATGTCACTCTCCCCTCTCCCCTCCCTCCACTCCCTGGCAACCTCCAAGCTGCGTTGTTTCTATGGATGCATCTATTCTACGTCTTTCATGTAAATGGCATCACACTGCTGCTGCTGCTAAGCCGCTTCAGTCGTGTCCAACTCTGTGCGACCCCATAGACGGCAGCCCACCAGGCTCCCCCGTCCCTGGGATTCTCAGGCAAGAGCACTGGAGTGGGTTGCCATTTCCTTCTCCAGTGCATGAAAGTGAAAAGTGAAAGAGAAGTCGCTCGGTNTTGATCTCTGGTTCCTCTGCCTTTTCTAAATCCAATTTGAACATCTGGAAGTTCATGGTTCACGTACTGCTGAAGCCCGGCTTGGAGAATTTTGAGCCTTACTTTGCTAGCATGTGAGATGGGTGCAACTGTGCGGTGGTTTGAGCATTCTTTGGCATTGCCTTTTTTTGGGACTGGAATGCAAGCTGACCTTTTCCAAGATGTGATTCTGCAGTTGCCTGTCAGGTTTTCTTAGACCTCCTAGTTTTTGTTCCTATAGCTCCAGCTGTGTCTCAGGTAAGATCTTTCCCATCCTAACTGGTCTTGATGGGAAGAAAAGTCAGGCAGTTTGGGAAGTATTTCTCCAAACTTCATCAAAGCTACACTCAGGATCTTTCAGAGTATCATTAGGAATGACAGAATTTGGCCTTATTTTTGAGGGGTTTACAAACTCTTTTGTTTTATGTAAATTCGAACAACAGTATAATCCAATAAGCCATGTGTGCATCAGTAGTTATCCTCAGGCTTCTTTTAGAGGTCTATAAATTAATCATTTATGCAATTATTTCAGGAGATACGGTGTCTGGAAGTATATGGCTGTATCCTACCAATTTTCATCCATTTAAAAATATATTCTACCATCATGTACTTTTTCTGCCCCTTGAAAATAAAACTAAATATCCCTTCAAGTTGGTGGCTCAGATGGTAAAAGAATCTGCCTGCCATGCAGGAGACCCGGATCCAGCCCCTGGGTCGGGAGGATCCCCTGGAGGAGGGCATGGCTGCCCACTCCAGTCTTGGAAGATCCCCTGGAGGAGGGCATGGCTGCCGACTCCAGTCTTCTGGCCTGGAGAATCCGTGGACAGAGGAGCCTGGCGGGCTACTGTCCATGGGGTCACAAA
>SJYS01017488.1:322656-375304 GCA_006410695.1 Philantomba maxwellii
ATAAAATAGATAATAAAGACCTACTGTATAGCACAGGAGATGCTACTCAATATTCTGTAATACCCTGTATGAGAAAAATAATCTGAAAAAGGATGGACATATGTATATGCAAAATGGAATTGCTTTGCCGTACACCTGAAATGAACACCATATTGTAAATCAGCTTACAATATCTTTAAATATTCTGAAAATGTATTGTGCGTAGTCACTCAGTCATATCCGACTCTGTGACCCCATGGACTGTAGCCCACCAGGCTCGTTTGTCCATGGGATTTTCCAGGCAAGAATACTGGAGTGGGTTGCCATTTCCTTCACCAGAGGATCTTCCCCACCGAGGGACTGAACTCACATTTCCTGTGTCTCTTCCCGCATTGCAGGCAGATTCTTTAGCCATTGAGCCATGCTTCAATGTAAAACAAAAAATTTTTTAAAAAGAAAGAAAACCTGGAGAACAGTGGTGTCGACGGCAGCTACAGTCTCGGCGACAGAATGTTGAGCTCCCGACGTCTGACTCCCCATTTCCCACCCTGTCCAGGAATTTCAGGACTTTCTTCTGCAAGATGCTTCCTCTACCCTCTACTCTCATGTATTTGCAGCGATGATACCTATTTTCAAAACGTGGGCTTCCGGCTAAAGTCCTCCAGGAAAACCGCCCTCCTGGAATCCCCACACTAGATTCAGCTGTCACTCCCCATTCCCTGTCAGGTCAAAGGCAGACCGCTGCCAAGACGAAGGTGGTGTCTGGAGCATATGCCTTCTCCCCGGGGTCTGGATTACCAGCCAGTTGGGCATCTTATGAGATAATGAGAAGAGAGAAGACTGAATTTATTGTTCTCGGCTCCCACAGAGTCTCTTGACATTTGGATTTCCAAGCCAATCTAGAAGAAACTAAGTATGAAATTCTGCTGACTATGCCCCAGGCAACTTAAATCTGTCATCCTCACAGATATCTTCTAATATTGATAATGTTACATCTTTTCCCCATTGTGCTGTGCTCAGTCATAAGTCATGTCCGACTCTTTGCAACCCCATGGACTGTAGCCCGCCAGGCTCCTCTGTCCATGGGATTCTCCAGGCCAGAATACTGGAGTGGGCTGCCATGTCCTCCTCCAGGGGATCCTCCTGACCCAGGGATGGAGCCCAGGCCTCCTGCGTTACAGGCAGATCCTTTACCATTTGAGCCTCCAGGGAAGCCCATTTTCCCCACAGGTAAATAAAATCAAAGGTCAATGCTTTAGTAACTTGAATAAGGTCACAGACCTAAGATGTATTGATAGCAGCGCCAGAACGTGAATCTAGGCGGTCTGACTCAGAAATTCAAGCTCTTGCTGTTACACAACACCTTGTTTGGGGCTTTCGTGTAAGAAATAGAGGGTGGGCGATGAAGCTGACACATCCTTTCCACACTTGGCTTGCTGCTGGCTGCGCTGCTGTGGAGGAGCGCACAAGCCGTGGCATGTCCGTCTTTCAGTGGAAACAGTTTTTGCTTCTTTTGCGTATGGTATATATGTGTGTGTGTGTGTGTGCGTGTATGAATTCTCCTTTTTTTTTTTTTGGTAAGCTAGCCCGATTCATACTGTGAGTCATTCTTATTAAATCTAACCATCTCCTCAGTGATGGTTCAGTGAAAGTCTAAATTCCTAAGCATTACATTCCAGACTTACATTACATAAGAGTTGACTTATTGGAAAAGACTCTGATGCTGGGAGGGATTGGGGGCAGGAGGAGAAGGGGACGACCGAGGATGAGATGGCTGGATGGCATCACTGACTTGATGGATGTGAGTCTGGGTGAACTCTGAGAGATGGTGATGAACAGGGAGGCCTGGCGTGCTGCGATTCATGGGGTCGCAAAGAGTCGGACACGACTGAGCGACTGAACTGAACTGACATTCCAGACTCTCCGTGAGCTGGTCCTTTCACAATTCCTGCCTCATCTCCCTTCATTTTCCCTCATTTGTCCAAAGCACCAGGCAAACCATATTAAGAACTACGGCCTGCGGGGCCTCTGTCTACGTATTTTCTTATGATGCACCTTTCAAGTAGAATGATGTTACCACCCAGGATTAATTCTTGTCAATATTTCAAAAATCTTAATGGAAATTAAAGAGTTAACCTGAAATAATAACTTCTTAGACTAAAATATTTAGTGTTTTGGCTTTTGGCCAAAAAAAAAAAAAAAGTCAGTATGGGAAAATTGATTATCTTGTCTGATTAGAAACTCTGATTACCCATAATACATGGCTTTTGCTATCAGATTCAGAAGTGCCTCTTGATAAATGCAAATTTATTTATAATGACAAAATCTTTTTGAAAGCAACATGGCTTGGGGAGGGGATAGGTGATAACAGTGTGGCTTGGTGATAAAAAAAAAATCTGAGGGACCAGTGGACCTAGAGTGGTCTTTACTGCAGCACATTTTATTAAAATTCTACCTATCTTTGGCATCTTATATAAATGCTTCTTCCCCCATGAAATCTTGCCCTAAATCGTCAGAGAGAAGTAAGCCCCTTGCCCTTTGATCCTGTGACCTGGCGGATATGCTGCTCTTACTTCTGTATTTTCCTGGGTCTGAGCTGCTATCAGTTGTAATCTGCATCGTTATTCTACATGCCACAAAGAAAGAAAAATACTAACAACTAAGCTAAGGCGCCTACATCGACTTTATCACGTGAAAAAGTACAGAAACCGTCATGTCAGGACTCATGGGACCCACACCACGAGCACTTCCTGTTTACTTCCCTTACCAGCTCATTAAGAGGGAGCAGCTACGGCTTCATTGTTTCCCTTTCCTCAGGACCTCGTGTGTGTGTGTGTGTGTGTGTGTGTGTGTGTGTGTGTGAAATTCACGCAGTCATGTCTGACGCTTTGTGACCCCATAGACAGTAGCCCACCAGGCTTCCCTGTCCATGGGAGTCTCCAGGCAAGCATGCTGGAGCAGGCAGCCATTTCCTTCTCTAGGAGCTCTTTGCAATCCAGGGATTGAACCGAGTCTCCCTATCCTGTGCCTTATATGTGCTATGTATTCAATGTGTGTGCTATATTGAACTCTCAGTTTAGAATTGTCTAACAGACTCCCAAAGCCGGGTGACTATTAGGCTCGTCGTGAAATTTCACGGACTGTTTCTGCTTTTGCACGTACTTAGAGATAAATCTACTCTATAAATTAGACAATAAAGTTAATTAGATAATAAAGAATCCTAGCAGACCAATTAAACAATAAAGAATCCTAACAGATTTCTCGTCTTCATGTCAGTTAGAACTAAACATTTTTACCAAAACCGTTTGTTAGATGTCTATTTTGAGAGCCTTTCGTTTAACCTGGGGTACAGTGCAGACAATTTCGTATTTACTCTTGAATATTGGGCCAAGTCTCCATCAGAAGTCACCTGAAATCTCTTTACTCCCAGCACGCAACGCTAAGACTACTTCTGATGGAGACTTTTTTGAGGACTCTGGAAAGAAGACAAAGAAGGTTGGTGGAAGCAGAGAGGAGGGGACTTCTGATTGGCGGGCCTTTGAGGGACAATAGGAATAGGATGATGAGTTTGCCATCAGATATTTCACCGATCGTTTTACTAATAAGTAGCTGAATGATTCGGAGAAGGCAATGGCAACCCACTCCAGTATTCTTGCCTAGAGAATCCCTTGGACAGAGGAGCCTGGTGGGTTCCCGTCTATGGGGTTGCACAGAATCGGACATGACTGAAGCGACTAAGCAGCAGCAGCAGCATTGGGCCAAGAGAGGAAAAGCATAAAGCAGCACAGGGAAGGAAGAAAAAGTTCCCTAAACTGAAACCTCTTGTCTTTGTACCTGCAAGATACCATGGTCTTAATGAACCACTGGATGTTTAATTAGCTGGATGGGGGTATGGCTGATGAATGATACATCAGTCATCTATTATTACAGTAACTGTGGACAACAGACTACAGCTAACCTCTGTGCTGCTAACAATACACATTTGTTTAGTGCGCATGGGGTGGCTGGGTGCTCTGCTGACCGGGGTTGGACTTGCCCACGCACCCGGGGAGTCAGCTGGTCTGGGCAGCTGCTCCGCTCCACACCCTGCCCATCCTCCTCCTGGAACCGCAGACGTGTCCTCACGGCAGCTGGCAGAGCACGCAAGAGCGAGCAGAAACACACCAGCTTCCTAGGCCTCAGCTTCAAACTGCACACTATTTCCCTTGCCTCGTTCTATTGGCCAACAGGAGTAATATACCCGCACAAAAGCCAGGAGGCAAGGAAATACCCCTCCCTCTTTAGAACAGGGCTCGCTCAGTCGCATGGAGAAGGGCATAGGTGCAGAATGGGTGAAGAGCTGGTACCTACGATGCAACCCCCCCCCCCCCAGAATAATCGCATCTAACACGCAAATACGATTTAGAGTTTACAAAGCAGGTTGTTTACTAAGTCCTGTCCGACTCTTACGACCCCGTGGACTGTAGCCCGCCCGACTCCTCTGTCCATGGGATTTCTCAGGAAAGAATGCTGCTGTGGGTAGCCTTTCCCTTCTCCAGGGGATCTTCCTGACCCCTGGGGTCAGGAAGGGATCGAAACCGAGCCTGTTGCATTGGCAGGTGGATTCTTTACCACGGAGCCACCGAGGAAACCCTGAATTGGCAAAACAGATACACTTATTCCTGCCCTGCTGAAGCAAAAAGGAAACTCGAGGAGCTCAGACAACCTGTGATACACACCAAGTGATTGGGATGGGATTCAATTCGAATAATCAAGTATATTAAACTTACAAAACTTATTAAAAGCGTGGGGTTAAGCGATTCAGTAAAGGGCTACGTTAGTTCAGAAGAACAATACTGAGATTTTTATCTTCAGGAACAACCGCCCACACCTAGAGTTTCTGGGGAGTCTGCTCTAGCTGGTTTCTAGGCAACATACATAAATAAGAATTGGGGCTTGTTTTCACACAAACACATTAATTAGTGAAGAGATCAGGCTAAGAGTCCAAGGAATGACGAAAATCCAAACTGGTGACAGCAGAGATGCAAACAGCATCTCACACTGATAAACTGCATATGGATTTTCTGTCCTGAACTGATTGGAGAAAAATAGTTTGAGGTGATGAACTGTAACATGTTGGAAGTAATTGGTTTAGTAAGAAAAAGGGTGTTAATTTAGAAATATCAATACTCCTACCCTCCTGGTGAATTATGTAGAGACAGAATGAAATCAGAGCTGCCCAACGATCTGATAGTTTATGGTTTCATTTACTACCACGTGTGTCTCACAGGCATGTACTCAGAAGAGAAGGCTTTTGCATTTCTGCCAGAAACACTGCTGCCTAAATACCCACTCACTGAAATTTATATTCAGAGGGAGAAAGCCTCAGAAGTCAAGGTCACCTAATCAAAGAGAGATTCAGTTCAGTTCAGCTCAGTTCAGTCGCTCAGTTGTGTCCGACTCTTTGCAACCCTGGGAATCGCAGCATGCCAGGCCTCCCCGTCCATCACCAACTCCCAGAATTTACTCAAACTCACGTCCATCAAGTCGGTGATGCCATCCAGCCATCTCATCCTCGGTCGTCCCCTTCTCCTCCTGCCCCCAATCCCTCCCGGCATCAGAGTCTTTTCCAATGAGTCAACTCTTCTCATGAGGTGGCCAAAGTACTGGAGTTTCAGCTTTAGCATCATTCCCTCCAAAGAAATCCCAGGGCTGATCTCCTTCAGAATGGACTGGTTGGATTAGGGGTAGAAAATAAAAGATTAATTGAAACTCCCAGTAACTTTTCAATCATCTTACCAATAAATACAGTTGCCCCTCCATATCCTCCGTGGGTTCCACATTTTCAGATTCGATCAGTCATAGATCAAAAATATTCAGAAAAAGAAAAAAAACAATCCAGAAAGTTCCCAAAAGAAAGCTGCACATGGCAAGCATTTACATAGCATTTAGACTGTATTGGGTATTGGAAGTAAGTCATACAAGTAGAGATGATTTACGGTTTTGAGAGGGTGTGCATAGTGTATGCATATAGTATGCCATTTTATATCGGGGGATTAAGCATCCACATGGATTTTGGTATCTGTGGGGGGTCCTGCAACCAATCCCCAGAGAATACCAAGGGCTCGACAAATGTACTTAGAGGAACCGTTCCCTGAGGCTTCCCTACCACTTCCGCCAAAGGACCCTTGCGCTTTGATCTCAGAGCATCCTACTCTGCTCTTTGGTTGCATTATGTCAATTGCAATTTACTGTTTCTTCCTGTGAGTCTCTTTGCAATGCATGCTGCATCCTAGCCGATAAGGCTTATGAGGGGAGAGTCGTAAATTTCTCATTCATCTTTTGTATCCTAGGACCTCGAACAGTGCTTGGTTCTAGGTCATTCATACGTTCACAACGTCATTCACATTTGTCAAATTGGTCCCGCATAACCAGTTTTGATTACTTCTACCTCCTAAAGCACATTCTCTGCAAGCCAGCACCACAGAGGGCTCGCGGGGATGTGCCCTTGATTAGCTGTCCCATACCCCTTTGCAATGGCTCCTCCTAAGAGTAAGACCTGACCTTCAACGTGGGATAGCTCCTCTAGGCCCTCCTGCACCTGCGCAGCCACCGCTCCTCGGGTTGCTCCCCCAGGCCCTGGCCTCGGGCGCGAGGTGGCTTCTCCCGGCCGCCACTGGCCTTGGACGTGGGGTGTCTCCTCCCGGCCACCACCCC
Source organism: Philantomba maxwellii (assembly GCA_006410695.1). Taxonomy (NCBI): domain Eukaryota; kingdom Metazoa; phylum Chordata; class Mammalia; order Artiodactyla; family Bovidae; genus Philantomba; species Philantomba maxwellii. Next base: position 329,332 of record SJYS01017488.1, read on the forward strand.
TGACCTCGGACACAGGGTAGCTCCTCTCGGCCATTCCTGCGCCGTCGCAGCCTGGCACTCTAGGCCGCTGCCCCTGACCTCGGACGTGGGGTAGCTCCTCTCCTGCGCTTAGTGTGCCGGCTCTCGCAGCCGCCTGATCTATTTCTGCTTTATTGACTATGCCAAAGCCTTTGACTGTGTGGATCACAATGAACTGTGGAAAACTCTGAAAGAGATGGGAATAGCAGACCACCTGACCTGCCTCTTGAGAAATCTGTATGCAGGTCAGGAAGCAACAGTTAGAACTGGACATGGAACAACAGACTGGTTCCAAATAGGAAAAGGAGTNAGAGGGATGATGCTTGTCCGACACACAGCTGGCATCAAAGGCTGCTGGAAAAGCCCCGGAAAGAAGGCCATGCTCCCACTTGATCCTTCCCTTCCAGCTGAAAGTAAGGGGACGGGGAAAACACAGGGCTGCAGAGGCAGTCTCCTGTTCCCGGAATGCATGGCGGCTCCATGGTTTACATCACAAGTGAACCCGAGATGTGCTTCAGCTGCTGACCAGGTGACATTCAGAAAAGTGGGAAAGCATGCTTTCTCCAGAGAATATTAATGAGAGCAAGGAAGGAGTAGGATGAGTGCTTCTTAGAACTCAGTGCTTGACCTTTTAAGGAGTCAAATGTTTGCAGTATAAAACTAACTTGGCATTCCTGGACAATTTATGCCTTCAACAAATGCTGTTCAGCATTCTTTATGTGTCATAGCCTTTGCTAGGCATCAGGGATACAATGAAAAAAAACCAGATATCCCTGACTTCACAGAGCTTACATTTTAACAAGGGAGAGTAGACAATTAAACAACCAGGCAAGAATATACATGTCAGAACTTACTAGGCGCCATGGAGAAGGCAAGCAGGGGCAAGGCCGTGGCCTGCAGGCGCGTGAGGTGGCAGGGCGGGCGTTCCGAAAGGAGAGGAGAGGCGAAGGGCTTCCCTGGCGGCCCAGTGGTTAAGGCGGGGGACGCGGGTTTCATCTCTGGTCGAACTAAGCAACTGAAGGAACTAAGGTCCTCCATGCTACCAGAGCAACTCAGCCCGCACACCTCGCTACTGAGGCCCGCGCGCTCAGGAGCCGGCCTGCCACAACTGGAAAGAGTCCACGCACCCAAGGAAAGACCCCGCAGGACGCAGCGAAGACCCCACATGCTGCAACCAAGACGCAACAGATACAAATTAAAAAGCGTAGTCAGAGAGGGTGTCACCTGGCCAGTAAAGAAGCAAGCCTTGTGGCTACAGAGGCGGTGGGGGTGGTGGAGAGCAAGCCCAGCAGATGGGAGGGCAAGTGCAAAGGCCCTGAGGCAGACAGTCCGGCAGGGCTCTGGAGGTACACCGCGGAAGCTAACGCAGAGTGCGAGAGCTGAAGCCAGACGCCTCAAGGGGCTGAATTGAGGAGAGCTCTGTTGTCTAGTCTGGGGCTCAGGAGAGGATGTCAGTGAAAGAGACTCAGCAGGGGAGGCCCCTGCAGCCTCTGAGGCTGATAACAGCGGGCAGGGAAGAGTTTAAAGCAAAAGAATGCAAAATTACAAGTCAAAAGTATAAAATGAGAATACATTTAGAACGAGAAAAGAGATCGCCTCCAAGTTAAACACTTTAAAAGCTGGCAGATGCCCGCCATAACACGGCATTTTCAATTATTTAACCGCCTGATCCTAACAGATGATAGACTCGCTGACTCCGAGCTCCTCAAGCGCACAGCACACACACGTTACATCATGTCCGCTGTTCTGTGACCCCGTGGGCTGCAGCCACCAGGCTGCTCTGTCCATGGGATTCTCCAGGCAAGAACACTGGGGAACGTTGCCATATCCTCCTCCAGGAGATCTTCCCGATCCAGGGATGGAACCGCGTCTCCTGTCTCCTGCAGCAAGAGGCAGGTCTTTACCCCTGGCACCACCTGGAAAGGTCTTACATCCCTATAATACTTTCTTCCATACATTTTTTGGCTGTATACTTTTCAATCAACTTTTCATATTGTAATTATCTTCTGATATTATTTTCTAGAGAGAAAATGGAAAAATAAACAGTCTTCTTTCTAGCACGACAGATCAGTTTTTAAATTATTTTTCATTTCTATGCATAAAATGCATAAAATTGGTGTCTTTACACACAGACTACCATGCTGTTTACCGTCCTGGTAGAAATTTGAGTTCCACAAACACAATTTAATCTGTAAAATTTGATTTCAAGCAATTCTTTCTTTTATAATTTAAAATATACATGTTATTATTGAATTCTCCTATATTCCTGATGAGAGAACTACCGTTTTGTTAAGGTATCAGAGAATTGAATTTCACAGAAAGAGCATATTGTTTTATACATTTGATGATAAGAATTTTCCACAGATTGCTTTTGAAGTTTGTTTCTCTTTCACTCCCACGAACTTCTGGTGCTTTATACCAGAGCAAAGATTCACGGGGACTGTGATTCAATTTCTAAGCAGCACCTTTTGTCTCGGTGCCAGGTACCTCAGCACATCAGGCATTAGAAGTATTTCTCAAAGCCGTTCCTACTCCAGAGGAATAGAAATAACTCGACTGTACACACAATACACTACAACCCAAACACGTAAATGTATCCCCCAAACCCGGACTACAGGTATCTCCAACCCNAAAGATTCACGGGGACTGTGATTCAATTTCTAAGCAGCACCTTTTGTCTCGGTGCCAGGTACCTCAGCACATCAGGCATTAGAAGTATTTCTCAAAGCCGTTCCTACTCCAGAGGAATAGAAATAACTCGACTGTACACACAATACACTACAACCCAAACACGTAAATGTATCCCCCAAACCCGGACTACAGGTATCTCCAACCCAAGCTGATCTCAGCTCCACCTCTGAAATGTTTATAATCAGAATGCCTTAGCCATTCCATCATCATCTGACAGAAGGGGAAATTTCAGACTTCCTAACACAGAGACATTCAAACAGACAAAAGCGGACCGATTAGTATAGTAAATAAATGCAACAGTTACTGACTCATGGTTGATTTTGTTTCAGCAATATTTACCTCTTTCCTCCTTGAAGAATTCACAACATTTCATCTACAAAAGTTTCAAAATGTACTTCTAAAACATAAGGATTCTTTAAAAATGACTACAAAATAATACATTTTATTAATAATATAAATTAAAAATTATTAATAAATTAAAAATCTTACTACAAAAAATCCTATTTTATCCTACTACAAAAAATTAATAATTACTCCCTTGTATCATATATTGGGTTAAATTTCTGTCTCATGAGATGCTGTATATTTATTTTTTCTTGTTATTTAGGGCATGAGATTATTTGTCCTGCAGCGTCTGCCTCAGTCTGTATTTTTCCAGCCACATCCCTATGGTATCATGCGTGTATCGTGTCTTCCTGGCTTCTGTACTCCTCTTCATTGAGAGCTGGATCTAGAAGCTGCGTGAGATTCTGGTTTGACATCCTCTGGCAAGAATACGTCAAATGGTGGTGTTAGGGGCACTTAACCATCTGGGTGTTCCTTGCTTTTGGGGGCTCGCAGCTGTGCATGATCAATGCTGCCTTAGGACGGAGGTCCCAAAATAGGCCCGAAGAGCGGGATTGTGTAAAGGCGCCTTGGGAGACCAGCAAGGCGCCTTGCTGGGGAGGGCGCTGCATTTAGCGCCTGGGAGACAGTGAGCGGTGCGGGAAGCAGAACCAGGAGAGAAAACCAGACAAGCACAGCCCCGCGGAGGGCAGGTTCTGAGCGCTGCAGGCCGCTCCCAGCACTGCGGGATCGCGGCGAGGGGCTGCGTCCCCGCACCCGCGCCTTCCGGCGACGGCCGGGACTGCGAGACCCCGGGCCTGAGGGGGTGGCGGGGGTCCCCGGAGGAGAGCGGAGGCCGAGAGGCCGCCCGGGCTGCAGGGGCCATCTCTCGGCTCCTGCGGTCCCGAGTCCCCAACACCCTGCGCCTGCGGGGGGTCAGTGCGGAGGCGTGCTTCTCCTCCCACCCGCGACCACGAGGGCCGCTGCGGCTAGGCAGACTCCCGGGCTGTCCTGGGGACAAGCTCTCTCCATCCACGGAAGCAGCGCGATGGGCCCGAGCCGAGCTCCGGCCGCGCCCGCGTCTCTTCTTCACGTTGCCCACTTCAGAAATGAACGCCTGACTCCGGAGAGGGGGGAACACACCAGCGCTTCAAATCCAGCCTTATGAGTATTAGCGCTGGTATCGCCATCTGTAAAACTGGGGTATTTCACTTTGTGTGAGCGCGTATAAGAAATTCGTCCACCTGCACGAAAAGTCCCCGTATCGTCTCCCAGCACGTGTGCCCACGGAGCACACCTCAGGGGCCCCTGCACCCGTGAAGGAACAGTGCGCTCCTCACCACGGTGGAAACACGGCAAGAAGCAGAGCCACGGATGATGCGTGGAGCCACCCAGGGCCCCGGCTGCTCATCTTCCCACCAGAAAACCTCCAGCTCCTTCAGCTCACCTGTCTCTACCAAGTGCTGGCTTTTGCCAAATTCTGACAGTTTTCCCTTCACAGTTTCTCAACTCTGTCCCATCCCTTGCACTATCTTTTTTCAAAGTCAGAGTTGTTCCAAGGAAACGCAAAACGTGGTTAAAACTAACAGCCAGACAGACTTGGAGAAGAATAAGCAAGGTCTCAGAACAACAGAACCTGGAGAGGAGGAGGGCGAGGAAGGGAAGCCAGGGTCAGTCTTGCCCTGGACTGTGGGGCAGCAGGAGCTGAGGGTGGGAGAACTGGGCTTGTGGATGAATGGATGTGTTAACAGTAGCCTTAGTTCCTTTGTTTGACCGGGATCCTCTCATTGCCAGCATCTGCCAGCATCACACTGGCAGGGGAAGGGACAGTCTCAAGCACCTCGGACCCCCTGTTCAATGGAAAACCACAGTTCACGTCACAGCCCGCTGCAGCCTCCTTCCTTCGGGCAACCTCAACCCCAAACCGGCTGCAGCTGAGTCCGTTCACAATGCTGCAGCCGAGAGTCTCTTTTTTTACTGCCTCCCTGCGGGACTAAGCTGCAGCGGGTGCTTCTCTGGCACAGGGCCGGGGCGTTGCCACCTCCAGGTCACGCTGGATGACCTTGCTGCCCTTGCACCCATCCAGACTCCTCCCACTGCCCTCAGAAACCTAGTGTTCCCTAGCATCGCTCCCTGACCTCGGGACGTTTCTCCAGAGCCTACCTTCTGCCGAGAACCGAGTCCCGGTGCCGCCCCAACTCCCCGTGTGCTTCCCGCCGTCAGCCACTCACCCCAGACCCAGGCAGGCAGTCTTCGCTCATCAGCTGAACAGCGTGTTCCTCGTGTTCCTGTCTCCCTGTCATTCCCATGTGCTGCCAAGGAGCGTGCTTCCAGCCATCCTTGCCTGACCTGCCTCCAGCTGGCCTTTGGTGCCCCCACAGGGCAACAGGGAGAAGTAGTTTTGTTATTTCACACCCCAAACGATGGAGGATCAGATCGATAGTCTTTCCCCAGTAGGTTAGATGTGGAGATGACCCTGACATCCAGAAACACAATTTTTACCCCAAAATTTGGCTTTGCAGGACAGCTGAGAGCTGAATGGTTCGCAAAAACTCAGCAGAACCCAAGACAGCTGCCATCTGCACGGCTGCCCATCGGCAGTTGGAAACTGGGGCAGTACAAAATTGTTCTCTGGGCTTCCCAGGCGGCACAGGTGGTGAAGAACCCACCTGCCAATGCAGGAGACGTAAGAGACACAGGTTCAACCCCTGGATCAGGAAGACCCCCTGGAGGAGGGCATGGCAGCCCACTCCAGTATCTTGCCTGGAGAATCCCATGGACGCAGGAGCCTGGAGGGCTGTGATCCACGGGGTTGCAGAGAGTCAGACAGGACAGGCGACTTAGCATGCACAATTGTTCTCTAATTGTTTTTCTTATAACAGAAACAATATTGTAACTAAATCATTATGGAAAAATTGAAAACATGAAAATGTTATAAAAGAAAATCGAACCATCTATAATCCCACTGAATGGAAATGATGCTATTATTTTTCAGGGTATTACCTGCCTGTATTTTTCTCAGGCAATACATTATTGTATCTAATTTATATACTATAGTATGGGTTGCTTATTAATGTAAACAATTTCAATTATTTTTTTGTGAATATACTCTGCCTCCTTGAGAATCCTAAAGAACAGTATTACATTTCACCATGTAAATTCTTAATATTTTGTGAGTTAATTTGATTTTTTGTGAGTTAATTTGATTAATTGGACTACTGCTATAGAAGTTTATGGCAGATTTTGAGACCAACAGAGTTAAGTACTGGTCTATTTTGTACCACTTAACAGCTCTATGACCTGAGCAAGTTCCTTAAATCTGTGCCTCAGTTTCCTCTCATTTAAAATGGCGATAATTGATAGCATCTACTTTAGAGAGTTACTGTGATGACGAAAGGAGAAGGTGCTTAGACCAGAGTCTGGCATTTGGTAACTCTTAAATAAAGGTTAGTTATCTTTAGCATCTCTGCCATCCTTGTTTTACTGGCTCAGAAGGTAAAGAATCTGCCTGCAATGTGGAGACCCGGGTTCAATCCCTGGGTCAAGAAGATCCCCTGGAGAAGGGAACGGCAACCCACTCTAGTATTCTTGCCTGAAGAATCCCGTGGACGGAGGATCCCAGGGTCCACGGGGTCACAAAGTCGGACACGACCGAGAAACTCACACACACACACGTGTATGTTTCACCCTCATACACACAGAGCCGTAGTTTCCGTAACTGCTAATAAGGAAACCTTCTTTTGTAGTAATTAGAACTTCACTCTGAGGTTCCTGAAGCCACCTTTATCTCAAAAGATTTTCTTTATAAATGAACATTTCTGTTTTTCTGCCAAATTCAACTCCTCTTCTCCTTCAGGAACCCCTTAGTGTCACCTTTGGCCTTTGCTTAAATACCACCTATTATGCTGGAGAGTTTATCACTTCTCCTATGGACAGAAACAAACATTTACTGCAATGTCACACTTAAAGTAGCATCACTTACATTTGCACTATATTGAAAGTAACAGGAAAACCAACTAAACAGCGGCTTAAAAAACCAAGGTTGCAAGGATTTCATATAGAGTCCACCCTGTGTCTGTCTGTCTGCCCTTCTCGGCTTCCTTTGTGCTCAGACGGGAAAGAATCTGCCTACAATGCAGGAGACTGGGATCAATGCCTGGGTGAGGGAGCGCCCCTGGAGGGGAGATCTTCGACCGAGCCTGGCCTGGAGCCCCCTGTCCGTAGGAAGCCTCCTACAGCCCCAGGCAGTGCCTCTGCCGCTGCCGCCGCCTCTGCTTTCTAGCAAAGCACGAAAATCTGACCTCCTGAATCAGGCCCTTTCCAAAGAGGGCTCCCAAACGCCTCACCAGGCAATGTGCTCTTACACCTCCTCGGCCAGACTAGGGCCACACGTGGCCGCAGAGGTTGACGTCAAAGTGGTCAGGCCCTAGGCCACACCGGATGAGAAGCTTAGGAGTGACAGCTGAAGCTGGGGGTTTCATAGGTTTCACAGGACCACGTGGAACAAAACTGAGATTCAGTTCGTGAAAAAGTCTAAGATAATTAATGCTGGCTCCACAAACAGCCATGTCTGCCGTAAGAGTTTGTCCACGTCCACCTTTTATTCCTTTCCGCTTTGAGGGAAGAGCAGTCAGAGGATCTGGGAAGAGCTCAAAGCTCAAGGGATTGACTCAGACCCACCTGGGAAGTAATGGCCTGGGGGATGATGAGGCCAAGGTCAGTGGGACCACTGAGAGCAAACAGGGCAAGCAGAGCCGGCTCCTCCGTCCCCGGGAAAGATGCTTCATGACGGCTTCTCCGTTCCCGAGAAGGACGCTTTGTGAAGGCTCCTCCGTCCCCGGGAAGGGTGCTTCGTGAAGGTACCTCTTTCCCCAGGAAGGGTGCTTCATGAAGGCTCCCGGAGGACCTCCAGCTGCTCTGCCAGAGCGGGGAGGCGGGGAGTGGGAGAGAGCAAGCCGAAGACTGAAAGAGCAGCAGCTGCTGGCTGTGCCTGCTGGCCCGAAGGGGATGGTCCGCGCACACTCAGTGGACCAGCTCCATTCGACCCATTCACACGTAGGAATCATTGCTTCCTTCACTTCTTAGGTGCTGGGAATGACCCTTTTCCCATTTAAGATTAATATGCACCAGGCTTACTCACGGCTGTCAGCCTGGACTGGTGGAAACACCATACTCGGGACACCAGTATATGGTGCTTGCTTACCACCCGTCACTCTAGAAGTTGCATTTTTTTTGTGGCTTATCGCAGGCGTCCGCCTGGGTTTGAGCCCCTTGCTTATCATCTATTATTTGTCTTCATGATGATCTTCACATGCCTCCCTAGCTTCAGCTATCACTCCTAAGCTTCTCATCCAGTGTGGCCTAGGATCTGACCACGTGCCAGACCCTGACTGAGGACTGGAGACGCCACAATAAATAAGACACCGTCTTCATTCTTAAAGACTGTATGGAAAACCTCACCCCTCCTCATGGGTACAAGTGGGAGAAGTCTTCCAGGAGGAAGAAACTTTGATCCAGGTCTAAGATGGACTACAAGAAAGACTGAGACTGGATGTTGATAAAATTGCACCTGATTTCTATGCAAAAATAGTGCCTCTCCATTGATGGGCATAAAAATGGCCTGAATAAATGGAGAGATATGGCAGGTCTCTGGATGAGAAGATTCAACATTATAAAGTCAGATTTTTTGCTTATACATGTATTTACTACAATACATGTGATACATGATACATAAAAATGCTATCAAACTGTACATATTCAGTTAGGAAAGTGAAAGTCGCTTAGTCTTGTCCAACTCTTTGCAACCCCATGGACTGTATAGTCCATGGGATTCTCCAGGCCAGAATACTGGAGTGGGTAGCCTTTCCCTTCTCCAGGGGATCTTCCCAACCCAGGGATCAAACCCAGGTCTCTTGCATTGCAGGCAGACTCTCTACCAGCTGAGCCACAAGGGAAGCCCCATATTCAGTTAACTTGGCTATTTTTAGTCAATATTAGGGCCCTGTTTCGGAGAAGGCAATGGCACCCCACTCCGGCGCTCTTGCCTGGAAAGTCCCATGGATGGAGGAGCCTGGTGGGCTGCAGTCTATGGGGTCGCACAGAGTTGGACATGACTGAGCGACTTCACTTTCACTTTTCACTTTCACACGTTGGAGAAGGAAATGGCACCCCACTCCAGTGTTCTTGCCTCGAGAATCCCAGGGACAGGGGAGCCGTCTGTGGAGTCGCACAGAGTCGGACATGACTGAAGCAACTCAGCAGCAGCAGCAGCAGGTTCCTATTTATGTTGATAAGCGTAGATCTTATCCATTAGTTTTAACTATTGAATTGAGTTCCACTATATGAGTGAGCCAGTGTATTGATTATTTTCCCACTAAGAGACAGTTATTTTGTTTCCTTTTTCGTTTATCTTTTTTTCCCATTTTCAGAAAAAGAGTGTTTTAGGCACCTTGAAGGGTAAAAACCGGAGTGAAAGAGGAGACAGCTGCGTGTAGCTGAGCAGGGCTGGAAGAAGACAGTGCGATGAGTTACAAGAGATTACACAGGAGACAGTTGGGGACTAGCTCACAAAAGATCCTATGGGCCATGAACTCCCATAGGTGCCTGCATTTAGCCCAGGACTTTTTTCTAACACTTGATTAGTCAAAGCAGGAGGGGCTCCCCCAGGATTGCATTTGAGCATCTCACGCTGAACAAGAAGAAAACCCATCACCTTGGACTGCCCTGGTGGTCCAGGGGGTTAGGGACCTGCCCACCCACGCAGTGGGCACGGGTTCAACGCCTGGTCCGGGAAGACCCCACACGCCGAGGAGTGAGGAAGGCCGCGCACGCGGCTACTGAGCCTGCGCTCCGGAGCCCGCGCTCGGCACGCAGGGACGTGCTGCAAGAGACGCTCACACACCGCAGCTGGAGGAGCCCCCGCGCACCTGCAGCCACAGAAAGCCTGCACGCAGCAGTGGAGACGTGGCACAGCCAAAATAAAATTAATCAAGTTTTTAAAAAGAAAATTCAACATTCTGCCTTTAAATGCCCTCTTCCTCTATTTTTTAAAAGCCTAAACCAAGGTACGGGAGAAGGCAATGGCACCCCACTCCAGTACCCTTGCCTGGAGAATCCCACTGACAGAGGATCCACGGGTCATAAAGAGTTGGACTCCACTGAGTGACTTCACTTTTCTTTTTTTCAGGATGATTTAAGTCTGAAAAACAGACACATTAAAACAATCGTAGCCCTTTTTGAATTTCAAAAGCAAGTGTAAAGTTTCATTCTGTGTCTGGCCCCAAGAATTAATCAGCAGCAAATGATACCAATAGGGACACAAAAGCAAAGATAACAGCAGCCCTCTTAAACAGCCGGACCTTACAAGCGGGAGACTACGTGTGTGCTTAGTCCTTCAGTCGCGCCATGGGATCCTCCAGGCAAGAGTACTGGAGCGGGGTGCCGTGCCTTTCCCCAGGGATCTTCCCAACCCAGGGAAAGAACCCAGGTCTCCCGCTGGAGAACAATCTACTTTTAAAATGTCTTGGGTTAACAGTTATATCAAGTTTGACGTCCTTTAATGCTTCAATATGTACTCAAAATGCTTTCTTCCTACAGAGAATCCCAACAGCCTTCATGACTCTGGGTCTGCTACTGCGACTCCTGTCAAAAGACGGGCAATCCTCCGTGAACTTGCTGGGGAGACTGGACAGACAGGTCGGAGGTGGCCGGGGATGGAGGACGGAGGAGACACTGTCGCCCTCTCAGACCCACGTGGAGCCGTGACCACCGCGAAAGGGCAGAGCCCTGCGGCCTAAGACAGCCCCCCCGAGGCACCAGCTTCAAAAACCAGTAAGAGGCTAGACACTGCTTTCTATTTAAGTGGAGAAAGCAGCAGGCATCTTTCCCTGCAGCAGGTATTACATTCCAGGCTCAGCACTTAATCTGTGCCCTCCTGCAGCCGGGCGGTTGCCGGCACTGTGACGGGGCGGGGCGGGCGCTCGGCCAGTGCCTGGCGGTCGGCCCTGAACCGGCGGCGCGAGCCCGGCAGCCTCGGCGGCCCTTAGCACGCGGCCGTTAGCGTGTGTCCCTTCGCGCCTTAGCACGTGACGTAGCCGGCGTCCGTTAGCACGCGGCAGCTAGCACGCGACTAGCAGGCGTCCGTTAGCACGTGACGTAGCAGGCCTCTGTTAGCACGTGACGTAGCCGGCGTCCCTTAGCACGTGACTAGCAGGCGTCCGTTAGCACGCGGCAGATAACAGGTGACTAGCAGGCGTCCGTCCGCAGGCGGCTGTCAGCGCGAGACCGTGAGCCTGAGGCTGCTCCCGGTGGCGCCCCGGCGGTGGCTGGCGTCACGGGGGGGCCGCCGTGGCGGTCACCTTGGGTCCCAGCCCCCCGGTGACAGGCTGCCCTGTCGGGGTGGCCAGAGGAGCCTGCGGGCCGCCTGGGCCCCGGGCACGCGGGGCTCCGGTGAGGACGCCCGGTGGGGCGCGGGGCCTGCGCGGGCAGTGCGGCCGAGGCCTGCCTCCGCGCGGGGCCGGGCTGTGAGAGGCCCGCGGGCCGCAGGAGGGCGCCCGGCCCGCCCGCCCGCAGGGGGACCCTCCTCTCGGCGGCGGATCTCAGAGGGCGAACGTGGAGCTCGGGACCCTGAACAGGCAAAAGGAGGGGTGAGGAAGCCGCTTTTCTTACTACGGCGTTTAAGTGTTAAAAGCGGCAGGAAGGCTTGGAGACAATTTAATGCCTCCCTTTCCCTTTCTTGTCAGAACAGAGAAGAACACTTGCTTTGATGGAGGTTTACGCGAAGATGACCGCGGCCTGACCTACGCGGACACCCGCAAGAACAAAGGATCCCGCACCAAGAAGCGTGGGGCAGCTAAGCACTCCACTCCCTCACCTTCCCAGTGCAAGGGCGCCGCTGAAGGCTTTCAGGGAGGTGGGGTTTTTGTTAAGCATGTCTCCTTGGCTGGCCCGGAAACAAACCTTTCTCTGCTCCAGACTCGGACGTTTCTGTACTTTGGCCTCACTGTGCATCGGGCACAGAGACGGTGCAGTAACGGTCCCACATTCTTCAGTCCACAGAGAGATCCCGCTGGATGGCGGACACATTCGCTTCCCACTCCTTCCCCTTGCCGTTGATGGTGACAACCCTGAGATGGTAAGAATGCCCAATAGCTGGAAGGCGTTGCAGCCTTTATCCAGTGGGCCTCCTGGGGGTCTCTGCCAGTGTGACAGCAGAGACTCAATATAGCAGAGGGAGTCCGCTGACCGCACTGTCCTGAGCTGTTTATCCTTCTAAGGTTTCAGCAACTCTGGAAGAATAAGTCAAACCATCTTGGGACAGACACACACCGTTCAGACCATCTGCTCTAAAAAGAAACAGAAGAAACTGAGAAGCTTTACAAATATTTTACTGAAGGAAATGCCATTATTTAGATGGTAGTAGCAGGCAAAAAAAAAAATAGTCTTCTTGAGAAAGCTTCCAGAATTTTCTGCTTAAAATTTTTAGAAACAATTTTCTCCTCTTTCTTTTCCTTATGGTGATTCTAGTGATTCAAACTGAAAAGCCCTGTGCAATAAAGGATAAACAATTCTGAACAAAGTGCCATTTTGAAAATGATCTACATGTAGGTTAAAAGTTGCTCGAATTTCCTAGTAAGAGACATCCCTTTTAAAGCAACTCCCTGGTTCTGTTTTCTCAGCTCCTTAGAATACGAAGCTAACAAGGTCAAGGTTTGGGGTTTGCTGTCCAAGTACATAAGAGGAAGAAAGGAAGAACGTCTTCACGGGCAGCAACAGTATCCTGATTCCCAAAAAAGCAGATCCATGTGCTTGTCTCCAATTCAGTAGACAAGTGCCACCGTGTCTCCACGTGAAAAGCAGCGCGAACTTGGAGCGTCCCAGCATCCCGCAGACAGGAACAAGGCCCTCAGGGGTCACGTGGAGGCTGCGACCGCGCTGAGAGCCACTTCCAGGAGCCTCGCCGTCTTTCTCTCTCTCCCTGGAGTTCTCTGGCGCAGGAACACAATTTCTGGCCGAGATAGGGAGGGGGCAGGAAGAAGCATTGCTGGGAGGAGAAAATCTGCTCCATTCTTCTGACGGCTTTATGCCACTTCTTTTTTCTGCCCCTTTTGGGTAAACTGATGCAGAGAACCCTTTGGATCTCAGCTACTCTCTTCTATTTTTCTTCTACCCCCACTAGCTTTTCTGTCCACCTACAAAGCCTGAGGAAAACATGATTGCAAAGCCTGCCTACAGTGTGGCTCAGCTGGTAAAGAATCTGCCTGCAGTGCAGGAGACCCCAGCTCGATCCCTGGGTTGGGAAGATACCCTGGAAGAGGGCATGTCAACCACTCCAGTATTCTCGTGTGGAGAACACCACAGACAGAGTCCCCTGGCGGGCTACAGTCCATGGGGCCGCAGAGGGTCGGACACGACTGAGTGACTAAGCACAGCACGCAGGCTCTCTAACCATTTCAAGTTCCCTAATCCAGTCTCCTAGCAACCCCACGGACCGTAGTCCACCAGGCCTCTCCATCCATGGGATTCTCCAGACAAGAATGCTGGAGTGGTTGCCACTTCCTTCTCCAGAGGATCTTCCTGGCCCAGGGATCGAACCTGGGCCTCTTGCATTGCAGGCAGATCTTTACCAGTTGAGCTACAAAGGAAGCCCCCTAGCTGACATACAGGGGCTCAAGTAAAGTTCTTTAAAGGGAGAGAGAGAGAGAAAGGGAAGGGAGGACGATGGGTAGATGAACGAACGAAGGAAAGGGAAATCCATTTTGTTTCTTGATCTGTGTTGTTGTTCAGTTACTAAGCCGTGACTGACGGACTCTGACCCCGTGGACTCCCCTGTCCCTTACTGCCTCCCAGAGCTTGCTCAGATTCATGTCTATTGAGTCGGCGATGCCATCTCACCATCTCATCCTCTGCCACCCCTTTCTCCCTTTGCCTTCAATCTTTCCAGCATCAGGGACTTTCCCAGAATCAGCAGATGTGTATAAGAGACAGGCTGACGGCACTGTCCTGAGCTGTTTATCCTTCTAAGATTTNCGGACTCTGACCCCGTGGACAGCAGCACGCCGGGCTCCCCTGTCCCTTACTGCCTCCCAGAGCTTGCTCAGATTCATGTCTATTGAGCCGGCGATGCCATCCCACCATCTCATCCTCTGCCACCCCCTTCTCCCTTTGCCTTCAATCTTTCCAGCATCAGGGACTTTCCCAGAATCAGCTCTTCACATGAGGTGGTCCAAGTTGGAGTTTCAGCTACTGTCTTTCTTGAAAGAAGTCACATTTGCTCTGTTGGCAGCCAACAGAACTGGTGGAATTGGCAAAGTTGAATTTGATGAGGCAGGAAATGGGGAGTTTAGGAGGGGTGACTGCCGCACTCCAGGGTATATTCAGGAGCAGGGCTCTACCTTCAAACTGCCAGTAAGAAAACGGGAGGGGAGAGGTGACCCGGTGGGAAGAGACACCAGCACACATCCTCCTGACAGGCCTGTTATTAAAGGCCGTGGAGGAACGGGCAGCAGTCACGAGCGTCTGCAGCGCGTGTCGAAGCACTCACTGCCCGGGGCCAAACCCACCAAACCCGACGCGGGCCCCGCCGGCTTCCCGATGCCGGTGGCCCGGGAGGAGCTGGTCCAGCAGACAAGCCAAGGACGCGGAGCGCCTGCTGCCACAGTAGGGCGGAGGCCCCGGGACAGCTCACGGCCCGCCTCGCCCTGCTGCGCCCTCTCAGGCCTCCGCGGCCCGGAAGCAGCGAAGGCAGCCGCTCCCCCAGCCTGCAGACCCACAGGGGTAAGACCTCACGAACTGGTGTCATCACACAAGACTCACGGCCTCACAAAGGGCACACCACCGGAAGGCTTCCCTCGCAGGCGCGGAGCGTGTGCTCACGCCGCGCCGCCGGGCCCTGACCCCTGCCGGGTCTGGACCGAAGGCTGAGCGGACGCGCATGCCAGGATCCCGTGGGAAAATGCCCTCACCTGGATGAGGCCACGGACGCCACAGGGTTAGGGTGGGCGAGGCCATGGTTTAAAGGACAACCAGACGCAGGACTTTCTGGCTTTAACTGAATCCAGACATATAAATACCCAAACTGAAAAAGCCTCAGGCTCTCTTGACTCCTTCCAGAAAAATATGGCAAGAATGTCCCAGGAAAGCCATCAGCAATCTTGATGTTACTTTACTGCTCACACTTCGGGTGAACTACGGGGCTCATACTCATGCCCTGGCGAGCAGCACAGCTTAGCCGAGCAAGTGCTGTGGCTCCGTCCGAAAAGCGGCCGATGAGCCTGAAAAAGTCACCTCCCCGAGAGTGTTCGCTTCCTCGGGCTTCCATAACACATCATCACAAACGGGGGTCCTTCACAGCAGTGGAAGTTTGTTCTCTCACAGTTCCGGAGGCCAGAAGCCCTAGTCACCTTATCCCCTCCCTCCTGCCTCTTCCAGCTTGCTGTGGCTCTGAACACTCCTTGGGCTACGGCACGTCACCTCAACCTCTGCCTCCGTCTTCACAAGGCCGTCTCCTCCTTCTGTCTTCCCCTTTTCTCTCTCTCTTTTTGGTATCTGTTCATTTATTTATGGCTGTGCTGGGTCTTCACTGCTGCACCCAGGCTTTCTCTAGTTGCAGCAAGTGGGGGCTACTCTGCATCGCAGTGTGTGAGCTTCTCACGGCGGGGGCTTCTCACAGAGCGGGGGCCTCTAGGAGGCGGGGGCTTCTCACGGCGCGGGGCCTCTAGGAGGCGGGTTTCAGGAGTCAGGACTCATGGGCTCAGCAGATGTGGCACACAGGCCTCGTTGCCCCACTGCATGTGGAATCTTCCCGGACCCAGGACTGAACCCACGCCCCCTGCATTGGCAGTGGGCTCCTAACCACTGGGCCACCGTGGGAGCCCTCCTTTTCTGTCTTATACGGACTCCTGCCATTGGATTTATGGCCCACCTCGGTAATTCAGAATGACACCATCTCAAGAGTCTTGACTTAGCTACACCCTCAGTGACCCTTTTTAACGCCACATTCACAAGCCCCAGGGGTTAGGATGTGGACATATCTTTACTGGGATCCACAATTCAATCCAGTACACTAAGCATCTTCTGGTCTTCCAGGACTTGACCAAACTCCAAGTGCTTGAAAATATTCCCTTCCTTCCTTTAATGCTGATTCAAAAGAAGAGGGAGGAAGACAGCTGACATGTGCCTCAAAGATGAATGGTAAGAATCTGGGCACATGCGTGCTCCATGCCTGGTACACACGTGTGGGCAACTTCAGGGGCTTCCCAGGTGGCTCAGTGGTAAAGAATCCGCCTGTAATGCAGGAGACGGTGGTTTGATCTCTGGGTCAGGAAGATCCCCTGGAGGAGGTCACAGCAACCCACTCCAATATTCTTGCCTGGAGAATCCCAGGAACAGAGGAGCCTGATGGGCTACAGTCCATGGGGTTGCAAAGAGTCAGACACAACTGAAGCGACTCAGCACATGGACAGGCAACTTCAAAAGCATGTTTTCCTAGTTATAGTTGATTAGACAAAAGAACCCCAGGGATGATGGAGCCTGGTGGGCTGCCGTCTGTGAGGTCGCACAGAGTCGGACACAACTGAAGCGACTTAGCAGCAGCAGCAAACACAGCTGAGAAAGTCTAGCTTTTATGTCACCTGCGTAGGTGCAGTAACTGTGTTTACAGAAGCAGATGCTACAAACGCTATAAATGCTCCTATGCAGATTTCAGGATAGAAGGTTTGGGGGGAGACTACTCATTTAAAATGTTTTTATTTCAAAAGGCCTCATACTAACTGTGGGATCCTGGGTAAGTTATCTGTAACCATCCGGTGCTTTGGTTTTCCCATCTGTAAAATAGTGTAATACCTCCTTCCCAGGGTTGTTATGAGTATCAAAAAGGTAGTATTTGTAAAGCATTTAAAACAATGCCTGGCACATTATAAGGGCTGTATAAGTTTTATCACAATATTTTTAAAAGCTGAAATTAGAAACCTCACTAAGCATTGAAGAGACACTTACAAATACATTCAAAGCATGCATATCAATTAAAGTTCTTGGGGTGTGAAAGTAAAAGATGTAGATAAAAATCTTGAGGAAATGAATGGCTTATAGAATAATTAGGAAGGGTTAAAAAATGGCTGGAACCAAGGGAAGTTGAGCGGCAGAGGAGACAGCCACAGGGGCCTGCAAGGACACTGCTGGACCGTTCTGACCCGTCGAATAAACATACAAGTATATACGACTGAGCGTGCACACACACACACACAGATAAACAGCACATTAGTGGAACTTTGGACTTGTCACTACCCACAGTGCTCTCAGAAATACCAATAAAATCAATCCCTCTTTTTTTTGCATAAAGATGTGGTGGAAAGTTACTCATTGTTAAGGTTACTGGAGGATCTCACTTAACCATCAATGACGCCTGAATTTTCAATCTTAGTGTCTCTTTGTTCTAGCTTGAAAATCTTGCCCAGAACTCAGACTGGCCTGGCTTGGGTCAGATGTGAACCCCTCGTCAGCTGTGGCAAGGGAAGTCATTAAAAGCCATGTCACCTGCTGGAGACCCGTGGTTAGCAATGGAGACAGTTACTGCAGAAGAGAGAGAATGGCACGGAGATGGCCCAGCTGAGCACCATGCACTCACACCACATACTGAATTTAAGAAGCAGTGGGAATTATAATCAACTCTAGAATAAAAAAATTTTTAAAAACAACTGATGGAAACTAATTCATTAAGAAAAGCACTGTGTGCTTGGTGGGGTGGCTCAGAGGTTAAAGCGTCTGCCTCCAATGTGGGAGACCCAGGTTCAATCCCTGGGTCGGGAAGATCCCCTGGAGAAGGAAATGGCAATCCACTCCAGTATGCTTGCCTGGAGAATCCCATGGACGGAGAAGCCTAGTAGGTTACTGTCCACGGGTCACAAAGAGTCGGACACGACTGAGCGACTTCACCTCACCTCACTGTGTTCTAACATAACTAAGGGAGGGGAGAGGAGTGACCTGGGAAGAGAAATAAGTAAAATAAAAAGCCAGGGAACGCACAAAAATTTAACTAGTAACCACCTTCTCTAGCGGCAAGTCACAAGAAAACGAGTCAGTACTTGTTATGAATTTATTTTTCTGGTAAAGGACCTAACCCAGGAAGTATAAAGACTTGGTTCAATTTCTAGTTGACTGGATGTCCATCCCTTACTACTGAAGGTTACCAGGCCAAGGTTACATGACTCATGCAGAGGCAGGTGAAATTGCCAGTGCTTTTTAACGTTTTCCCACAATAAAAGTAAAAAAGATTCGATTAAGTATATGACACTATTTTTTGAAACAGTGATAAATTGAGGTTTTTTTAAACCTAAAAGTATGTAGGGGCATTTCTGAAGTATGTGTACTAGGCTGAAGGGGAACTCAGAGGTTGGGTGCGCAGTCAAGCAAGTGGAAATTTGGGGCATACTGCTATCTTTTCCCTTCACAATACATTCATCAAGTTAAATTCCCCAGTTTTGGACCCATAGCAACTGTGAAATATGTGTTTTAAGCTGGTAAGTTTGAGGTAGTTTGCTATGCAGCAGTAAATAACTAATATCTTCATTTTTAATTGTCTGACCTTTTATCTGTAGATCAAATCCATGGGCTTCTTGCCCTTGGTCCAGCCAGCATTTGACTTATTTCCAAATATATTTGATCAGGGAACGTTTTTTTATTTTGACATCTGTTTGGATCCTCAGAAACTCATGTTCCAAGGGATATACTTTGAGAAACGCTGCTGTGTGGCAAATACTCCAATGCTCAGGGTGGTGACTTGACAATTAACGACTTGTATTAGTATCTCTAAGGAAATTAATAAGTGATACGTTAGTTCTGAAACATTCTTTTTATAGAATGAGTATTAAGAGCAAAAATCCTGCCCACCTTTTTTTTTTTTTTTTTTTAACAAACCACAGTGATGCAGAAACGGGAAAACACTGCAAGATATTAACACTACCATAGTGTTGAAAGCACACACCCTAACAATCCCATTCTGTAACATTCTGCAGAGGGAGAGAATGTCGATATAAAAAGAACTCTGAAAGGCTGAGAAGTTACCAAGCCATCTCCAGTCCCTTAAAGTGGCTCTCAGAACTGCTTGAAGGGGACCCTCTCCGAATGGCTGAGCCGGGCTGGCTCACCCTCCTCTGGGGGGTGGTCAGCCCTCCTACCAAAGGGCAGCCGATGCGTGTCCGGAGCTCACCTGCTTCTTCCCAGGAGAGCACCAGGAGCCCGCAGCTCGGCGCCACCACGAGACAAGCCCCACGCAACGCGCCCCTCCGTTCAGCTCGGCCCGCTCCGTCAGAATGACGTCTCTGATGGCCTAGTGGTGGATCAGAAGGTGGAGGGGGATCCCCGGTCACCACAGGCGTGCAGGTGGGGTGCGGGCAGCGGAGGTGCGCGTCCTCACATCTGGGCTGGAGAAACGCGGGGCCAGTTTGTCATGAGAAGCAGTGAGTGGTGGGTGGACTTTCTAGGTGTGTAGTTCAGCTCTACCATGGTTCAATCATCTGAGGGGATTATTGTGAGAATATGCCTGGTTGGGAAGGTCCCCTGGAGGAGGGCATGGCAACGCACTCCAGTGCTCCTGCCTGGAGAATCCCATGGACAGAGGAGCCTGGCGGGCCTTGGGTTGCAGAGGCAGACACGGCTGAGTGACTAACACTTTCAAACCACCACTTATTATTTCCCTAAAAAATTAAAAAGCACTTTGTGTTCTGAATACAGCACATTAAATAAAATGGTGCAGAGAATTGAAGCATCAGTAAATTACAGACAGGCTGCAGACAGTTTGCTGAATCCTTAGAGTTTCCTCCAAGATTTATTCATGCTCCATGAGACAGTGGTTTTCGGTCATTGCTGTTGCTCAGTATTTTCCCAACCTGATATCCCCACCTCAATTCTTACAGCATTCCTAAGTTAAACACATGCTAATCAGCAAATGCCTTAAGTCTCGACTTGAAAATCTGGTATTCATAGTTAGCATGAAAAAGTAATTAAATATCTTAAACAGAAATACAATTTACTAAATTAAAAGCCCAGGGCAGAGGAGAAAGACGAGTCCTCATCTTCTCCTGCCAGAGCACCAAAATCACAGCCAGCTGTTGAACAACTACCGAGCCCGCCCGCAGAGGATGCCCCGTGCCCAGGGCAAAGGGGAAGCCACGAGGCCACGGCAGGAGAGACACATTTCACTCACACTTTATTTTTCTGTCACTCAGTATAAAAACACGCATTTCAAAATACTTCAAGATACTGTGATAAGCCGGGCAACAGAAAAGGCCCAGCCCGCAAACTCTGTCTCCAGGTGAGTCCGAGTGGTCCCGTCTCGGTACTGCAAGGCCGGCCCGTGGCTGCAGGGGCGACCCCTGTAGTGTAAATTCACACTGACTTGAAATAATGTTAAAGAGACATACTTCAGAAATCAAAATAAAGTACAGAGCACCTTTTACCCTGTTGAAATAAAATATTCAGTAATTCCTCTGTGTGAAACTCTGGAAAAAGATGAAAGGCAAAAGATATAAAAGGAAAAATAACAATGTGTTTATAAAGTCACTTTTCTCTGACTTGTGAAAAGAATGATCAAACACCCTTTGAGGTGCTGTGGCGGTTCACGGGCTCTCCACCTGCCAACACAGTTCCAGCCACCGCAGCCTCCTCACTGCCCACCCCAATTCTGTGCCACAGATGACATGACATCTTCTATTGACATCAACGCATTTTTTTTTTTTTCACTCTTGTACGCTTTTGCTGTTACACCATGAAATACTATCACAATACTATTTATACTTCATCATAAATAGGCATTAAGAAAGCACATTTTGCCAAGCTGATTTGTGAATCTCCTAAATTATATTTCTTCACTCACCTGCCAATTTGAAAAATCTACTAATCTGTAGAGGGCTTTTTCTCATCATTAATGTGAACTGGTGATGCTATAACTTAATTTAAAATCAATTATTATTTTTTTAAAATGGGATTCAGACCAAGAAAGCCTAGCCTCAGCCAAACTCTCCTGGCACATCATGGGCACGCGTCCAACTCTACAGTGACACGTAAAGGTCACCTCGTGGAAAACCCAAATAAAAGTCACTCTCAGGATGTTCTGTCCATTACAGTTAGTTTATAAACAGAAATTAAAATTGAATGAGAAGACTTTGGGCCTGTGGGCTAGAGTCGCACAGCCTGAAAGAAAAGCAGTTTCAACATGGATTCATATGACAGTGCCAGCAAGTCTAACCCCTGATTAAAAAAAACTCTGTCAGGGACTTTTCCCTGGAGGTACAGAGGTTAAGACTCCACGCTTCCAGTGCATGGGGCCCAGGTTCAACCTCTGGTTGGGGGAGATCCCGTGTGCTGTACGGTGCACCCCCAAAATAAATCAATTAAAGATTTCTGTTGGAACAGCGCATGATAAAAGCTATGGAAATTAACAGTTATTAAGTCTTACAATTAAAAAACACCTGCAAACATTTTTCTCCACATCCCGATTGTTTTTCTAGTGCTGTTTAGTCGTTAGAACCACATGCAGAACCAGTGCTGAGAGCTGATCAATATTTATGGGGCCACCTGGTGATCTCCTTCAAGTTCAGCCGGTGCACTGACTGCAGATGTGATCGGCACGGCCCCCTGAGGAGCATGGGACACAGGAAGCTGTGCAGGGGGGGCTGGAGATTCTTATGGCTGTTCTGAAACATCAGTGAGAAGGAGAGTTTCCAACCAGAGGGAAAAATGGAAACAGAGAATGCCTCGCGAGGCTTTCCCACAGGTGTAACCACTATGTCACGTGCACCGAACCTCAAGAAAATGGAAGCTCTTTTATTCCAGATAACCTGTAAATTCAGAATTCCACATGTAATTTCCTTATATGCGCAGAATGTGTTACACGTTGATTTCCATCTTCTTAATGAATCCTTGACAAGATTTTAGTTGAAAAGGAGAATGAGAAAGAGCCCCTGGATGCTGACAGATGGCTTTGGCAACTTTATATGACGTGGCTTTTGGGTCTGCCACACAGACTGAGTTTCTTTGTCGTGAGCATCTGAGCTAGGCAGTTGAGAAACACCATAAAGATGGTCATGGACATGACAATCACGTAGTGGCTGATGCTACAGGAGAAAAAGAAACATGTTACAGGCGGACAGAACACTCAAGAGGAAAAGCATAAGGCTCCTCCAACATTTCTAAATGTACAGGTGATCNTTTTTTTTTTTTTTTAACAAACCACAGTGATGCAGAAACGGGAAAACACTGCAAGATATTAACACTACCATAGTGTTGAAAGCACACACCCTAACAATCCCATTCTGTAACATTCTGCAGAGGGAGAGAATGTCGATATAAAAAGAACTCTGAAAGGCTGAGAAGTTACCAAGCCATCTCCAGTCCCTTAAAGGGGCTCTCAGAACTGCTTGAAGGGGACCCTCTCCGAATGGCTGAGCCAGGCTGGCTCACCCTCCTCTGGGGGGTGGTCAGCCCTCCTACCAAAGGGCAGCCGATGCGTGTCCGGAGCTCACCTGCTTCTCCCCAGGAGAGCACCAGGAGCCCGCAGCTCGGCGCCACCACGAGACAAGCCCCACGCAACGCGCCCCTCCGTTCAGCTCGGCCCGCTCCGTCAGAATGATGTCTCTGATGGCCTAGTGGTGGATCAGAAGGTGGAGGGGGATCCCCGGTCACCACAGGCGTGCAGGTGGGGTGCGGGCAGCGGAGGTGCGCGTCCTCACATCTGGGCTGGAGAAACGCGGGGCCAGTTTGTCATGAGAAGCAGTGAGTGGTGGGTGGACTTTCTAGGTGTGTAGTTCAGCTCTACCATGGTTCAATCATCTGAGGGGATTATTGTGAGAATATGCCTGGTTGGGAAGGTCCCCTGGAGGAGGGCATGGCAACGCACTCCAGTGCTCCTGCCTGGAGAATCCCATGGACAGAGGAGCCTGGCGGGCCTTGGGTTGCAGAGGCAGACACGGCTGAGTGACTAACACTTTCAAACCACCACTTATTATTTCCCTAAAAAATTAAAAAGCACTTTGTGTTCTGAATACAGCACATTAAATAAAATGGTGCAGAGAATTGAAGCATCAGTAAATTACAGACAGGCTGCAGACAGTTTGCTGAATCCTTAGAGTTTCCTCCAAGATTTATTCATGCTCCATGAGACAGTGGTTTTCGGTCATTGCTGTTGCTCAGTATTTTCCCAACCTGATATCCCCACCTCAATTCTTACAGCATTCCTAAGTTAAACACATGCTAATCAGCAAATGCCTTAAGTCTTGACTTGAAAATCTGGTATTCATAGTTAGCATGAAAAAGTAATTAAATATCTTAAACAGAAATACAATTTACTAAATTAAAAGCCCAGGGCAGAGGAGAAAGACGAGTCCTCATCTTCTCCTGCCAGAGCACCAAAATCACAGCCAGCTGTTGAACAACTACCGAGCCCGCCCGCAGAGGATGCCCCGTGCCCAGGGCAAAGGGGAAGCCACGAGGCCACGGCAGGAGAGACACATTTCACTCACACTTTATTTTTCTGTCACTCAGTATAAAAACATGCATTTCAAAATACTTCAAGATACTGTGATAAGCCGGGCAACAGAAAAGGCCCAGCCCGCAAACTCTGTCTCCAGGTGAGTCCGAGTGGTCCCGTCTCGGTACTGCAAGGCCGGCCCGTGGCTGCAGGGGCGACCCCTGTAGTGTAAATTCACACTGACTTGAAATAATGTTAAAGAGACATACTTCAGAAATCAAAATAAAGTACAGAGCACCTTTTACCCTGTTGAAATAAAATATTCAGTAATTCCTCTGTGTGAAACTCTGGAAAAAGATGAAAGGCAAAAGATATAAAAGGAAAAATAACAATGTGTTTATAAAGTCACTTTTCTCTGACTTGTGAAAAGAATGATCAAACACCCTTTGAGGTGCTGTGGCGGTTCACGGGCTCTCCACCTGCCAACACAGTTCCAGCCACCGCAGCCTCCTCACTGCCCACCCCAATTCTGTGCCACAGATGACATGACATCTTCTATTGACATCAACGCATTTTTTTTTTTTTCACTCTTGTACGCTTTTGCTGTTACACCATGAAATACTATCACAATACTATTTATACTTCATCATAAATAGGCATTAAGAAAGCACATTTTGCCAAGCTGATTTGTGAATCTCCTAAATTATATTTCTTCACTCACCTGCCAATTTGAAAAATCTACTAATCTGTAGAGGGCTTTTTCTCATCATTAATGTGAACTGGTGATGCTATAACTTAATTTAAAATCAATTATTATTTTTTTAAAATGGGATTCAGACCAAGAAAGCCTAGCCTCAGCCAAACTCTCCTGGCACATCATGGGCACGCGTCCAACTCTACAGTGACACGTAAAGGTCACCTCGTGGAAAACCCAAATAAAAGTCACTCTCAGGATGTTCTGTCCATTACAGTTAGTTTATAAACAGAAATTAAAATTTAATGAGAAGACTTTGGGCCTGTGGGCTAGAGTCGCACAGCCTGAAAGAAAAGCAGTTTCAACGTGGATTCATATGACAGTGCCAGCAAGTCTAACCCCTGATTAAAAAAAACTCTGTCAGGGACTTTTCCCTGGAGGTACAGAGGTTAAGACTCCACGCTTCCAGTGCATGGGGCCCAGGTTCAACCTCTGGTTGGGGGAGATCCCGTGTGCTGTGCGGTGCACCCCCAAAATAAATCAATTAAAGATTTCTGTTGGAACAGCGCATGATAAAAGCTATGGAAATTAACAGTTATTAAGTCTTACAATTAAAAAACACCTGCAAACATTTTTCTCCACATCCCGATTGTTTTTCTAGTGCTGTTTAGTCGTTAGAACCACATGCAGAACCAGTGCTGAGAGCTGATCAATATTTATGGGGCCACCTGGTGATCTCCTTCAAGTTCAGCCGGTGCACTGACTGCAGATGTGATCGGCACGGCCCCCTGAGGAGCATGGGACACAGGAAGCTGTGCAGGGGGGGCTGGAGATTCTTATGGCTGTTCTGAAACATCAGTGAGAAGGAGAGTTTCCAACCAGAGGGAAAAATGGAAACAGAGAATGCCTCGCGAGGCTTTCCCACAGGTGTAACCACTATGTCACGTGCACCGAACCTCAAGAAAATGGAAGCTCTTTTATTCCAGATAACCTGTAAATTCAGAATTCCACATGTAATTTCCTTATATGCGCAGAATGTGTTACACGTTGATTTCCATCTTCTTAATGAATCCTTGACAAGATTTTAGTTGAAAAGGAGAATGAGAAAGAGCCCCTGGATGCTGACAGATGGCTTTGGCAACTTTATATGACGTGGCTTTTGGGTCTGCCACACAGACTGAGTTTCTTTGTCGTGAGCATCTGAGCTAGGCAGTTGAGAAACACCATAAAGATGGTCATGGACATGACAATCACGTAGTGGCTGATGCTACAGGAGAAAAAGAAACATGTTACAGGCGGACAGAACACTCAAGAGGAAAAGCATAAGGCTCCTCCAACATTTCTAAATGTACAGGTGATCCCTGAACAACTCAGGGATTAGGGGCGCCAAGCTTCTGAGCAGTTGGAAATCGATCTATAACTTTATAGTTGGCCCTGAGCGTCCTAAGTTCCTAAGTGTCTGTGGTTTGGTCTCTGCCCTCAGCCAACCACAGATCACGCAGTACTGCAGCAGCTACTATCTAAGAGAAAATCCACATATAAGCGGACCCATGCAGTTCAAAGCCATGTTGTTCAAGGGCCAACTGCATATACAAAATACATAAATTACAAAGGATACTAACGCTTTTTAAATTGATATCAAAATGCTAAAAAGAGTGAATTTGTTGCAGAAGTAGCAATGAAAGTAAGGAATATTTCGAGACAGCTCCAACCATAATCTGACAGGAAACTGTATCAGCAGTGCCCGTGTCTTTATCACCATTAGAAGCTGAGTTTAAACAGCTAGCTTCTACAAAAATAAACGTAACCTTCCCCTTATAATTCCCAGATCCTCTGAATCACAGCCACAGACTCCCCAAGGTGTCCCCAGACTCAGTACTATGGCAATTTAGAGCACGGCATTCCATACTGGGACAAAAATACAGGCCCCAGAGAAAGAAAGAGAGTTGTTGCTCACACTCAAATTCAGTGAAGCGAAAGTTTTAGTCAGAGTCTAAACAAAACAAAAAGGACTCATCTCTCTATTAATCTGATCAAAACCACTAAGTGCCAGACTTTTGGAAAAAGAACACTACTAAAATTACTCAATCGCAGCTCCCATCTATCAGCAATAGTAAATGCTCAGTTTTTCTTTTTAAGCACCATACTACATTGTCCACGGCTTGATAATAAATTTGCAAATATGGAAAGAAATTGAGGCTATAAATCTGACAAATGTGCAATAAAGCAGAGGTTTCCCACAGTGAATGCCAAGCTAAGCTTTGGACGACACTGGCAAGTTACTTATTTACGAGGCCTATCAGAATTACACTTAAGAATCTTACTTCATAATAAACTTATACCCAGCTTCCCTGGTGGCTCAGCTGGTAAAGAATCCACCTGCAATGCGGGAAACCTGGGTTCAATCCCTGGGTTGGACCAGGGTTGGACCAGACTTGGATCATAAGGAAAGCTGAGCACCGAAGAATTGATGCTTCCAACTGTGGTGCTGGAGAAGACTCTTGAGAGTCCCTTGGACTGCAAGGAGATCCAACCAGTCATCCAAAAGGAAATCAGTCCTGATCGTTCATTGGAAGGACTGAAGCTGAAACTCCAGTACTTTGGCCACCTGATGCGAAGAACTGACCCATTGGAAAAGACCCTCATGCTCGGAAAGATTGAGGGCAGGAGGAGAAGGGGATGACAGAGGATGAGATGGTTGGATGGCATCAGTGACTTGATGGACATGAGTTTGAGTGGACTCCGGGAGTTGGTGATGGACAGGGAGGCCTGGTGTGCTGCAGTCCATGGGGTCGCAGAGTCGGACACGCCTGAGCGACTGACCTGAACTGAGACTTACACCCTTCAACAAGCTGCTTCGCAAGGATGGCCCCCAGGGCAGGCCCCAGGGACCTTGTCTTAAGAATATCTGGGAAAGTGACTGCTGGGTGAATGTAAAATAGGGCACTCACCTAGAGGGACGTGGAGACTAACAAGGAAGAAGGGAAAAGAGGCTTGCGGCCCACCCTCCCACTCCCCAATAACTCTGGTCCAACAGGCGGGCAGTCCCCCAAACGTCAAGGTGTGGCCCTACACCAACCGAGGCAAGGCTTCAGGGTGCTTACCCATAATGGGCAAGGCCCTCAGGCCAGAAAAGAGGAGGCTCTACTCCAAGCAGATTTAATTTACTTATTTTTGGTATTATAAGCTTTTAAGTAAGAATCTCCAATCATGAAGATTTATAGTTTGATAATATTTTCTTTGGAATGGCACTGGTTAGGGCATTCTTATTTAGAATCTTTCTCTAGATTAACTGGTTAATCTTATAAAGTAAATTCGAAATAGAAAAAAAGAACTGACTAATTAAAAAATAAGAATGAGAACCAGTTATGTTAGAAATCTGGTTCTGGACTAGGGTAGGCTTCTGATCTAAAAAGAAAGCAATACAATTGGATATTTAATTGCTAGACAAACACTATCATTAAGGCAAGACTTTTGAAATGTTTGTTTTCACTGTAAAAATAATGGAACAGAATATTGGACCTAGACTTCTTTCCTGCTTAAATTTATGCGTGTGTGTGTTTGCATATATGTGCTTTGGTGTATTTTTAACACAGAATGGATACGATACAGAGCTTATCCACCACTTAACCATGCAGATTTCATAAAGCCATTTGCCAACTTTAGTAGCCACAGTGGACACAAGTCACCGATAATTATCTATTTAAAAATGAAAATGATGACATTTCTCACTCTATAAAGCCCTTCTGGGAAGAGAATGATCTGGATACTCACTTCAACAGAACACTCTTAAAAACCTCATGCCAAGTAGACAATGTTATGTCACTAAGACTATGTGAGTTACGCTGAGATTTTATCACACAGAAGCTGGTAACTGGCTGACTGATCTCACTTTAAATGGCTTCCAAAGGGGAGCAATTCAAGCTCATCACAGCACAGAGGTGCCAGGAAAACATGGTATTAGAATACTAGATAGAAACTTTCAAACAAAAAAATCAGAAAACTTTCCTTTTCCAGGAGATGGAGTAGGTGTATTTTCCCCTACTGCTCCTGCCAAGTGCAACTGAGACCTCTGGACGCTCTACATAAAATACACCTAAGGAGACTGCATGGTGGAAAGACGACAGATGGGTTAGGAACCCTGGGACCCAGGGAATGACACGGTGGTCGAATTTGCTGGATTTTCTTCTTGCTGGCAGAAACTGGCCAACCAGAAATGCCAACGGACCTAGACTAAGAACCCCAAACAACCCAGCGTGGTAACAAAAACCTACTCTCTCCAGTCACAGGAGAGACAAGGAACGGGGTGGCCCCCAGAGATGGAAAACTTTCAGACATTAGCTGCTCCACTTCAGCCAGACAGCGCAGAAGGCGGCGGCTCTGCCCCCGCCTGCTCTGCCGAGGCCGAGTCGGGGCACACAGGTCCACACGCGCGGCTGGGATGGGGCAGGAGTCACTCCTGACTCTCCCCGTCTTCCTCCAGCACACGCAGTCCGTTCACAGATTCCACTCGCCTCTCTTTCAGGATACTCCGTCAGTCTAGCCTCTTGCCCTAGTTCAAGGGCATCATCTCCAGCTGAGCCTCTTAAGCAATCGACCTCTTCCCTTTCTTGATCCCTCAATGGGTTCTCCATCCTGTGGCCAGAGTGTTGCTTTAAAATGTAAAGCATATCAAATACGTCCCTGCAAAGAGTCGAATGCTTTGCCTCACACTTAGAATAAATTCCTAAAACCATAAGTGACATCACCTGTCTTTCTGAACTCTCTCCCTACCATCTTTCTCCTTGTATCCTTCTCATCATCATAACATTCAAATTTTAAAAACTATTTGATGACATCAGGAAACACGGCTTTCATAGAAAGTCAACTTAAAAAAAAAAACCCAACCCTGAATACATTTGCATATAAATTAAGTCTAAAACAATATATATCAATCTGTTGGACTCTGGGGCTGAATTACAGTTGACTTCTTATTTTTTTCTACGTGCTTTCAGTATTTTCTACAATGAGCTTATGATACATTTCTTTTTATGAGATGACTACAAATTATCGTAGGTTTAAACATAGCACTCTTAGGCTGAGCTCATAATTTTCACAGATATCTGCTCTATCCCATTTCTGTTCCTCACAGGACATTTCAAAATCTGCAATGGTTCCTGAGCTCAAAATCAATAAGCTCGATATAATGGTCATAACTTCATGTTATGTAAGAAGGCTCACTCCCCCACCCAGGGACTGGAGTTTGGAGTCAGAGGTGAGGGGGGGGGAGGGAGGGAGTGCAAAGTGCCCAGGTCACAGCTCAGGGACCAGATCCAGGCGGCCCAGACCAGCCCTGGAGCCCCGGGGAGGCCGTGCTCCACGGGGAGAGCAGACGAGGTCAGGAGGCAGGCGGATGCGAGGAGCGCCACGGGGCTGTAAGGGAGCACACTCAGGGAAGCGTGGACGGGCCGCGGCCTGTCCAGACGGCGGAACACTGCCCAGCGGTGAAAGGGAACAAATCCTGACACGCTGCCACAGAGGGATCACAAGCGCCACACTGCCCAAAAGAGGCCAGATGAGAAAGACCACACAGCGCGCAACGCCACTTCTCGAAATGTCCGGAGCAGGCGAATCTGTGGAGACAGAGAGCAGGCTGGCGGTTTCCTGGGCCCGGCATGGAAACTGGATCGACCGGAATCAGGCCTGGGGGAGTTTTCTGGGTGACGGAAATATGGAAAAACTTGATGGTAGTGATGGTTGCACAAATCCATCAATCTGCTCAAAGTCACTGAAGTAATTTAAATCACTTAAAACTTTAAAATGGATGGAATTTATGATATATAAACTATACCTCAATAAAGCCATAAAAACAAAGATTATATTACAGCAGATGATTTTTTTTCTCCCCAGTAGATTTTGCTGTCACTTTTAGGCCTTTTATCGCTTCTAATATTTTTAAAAAACTTTAAAATATTAAATGACTTGATCTCTGAAAAAAGTTTTGTAAAACCAGAAGGCAGGTGACCCCTTCAATTTGAGCGACAATCTATCTCTAAAGTGTATTCCACACATCACCTATCTCCTCGACCTGAAATGGCCTGAAATCATGGACTCCTGGCTCGTTTAAGCTGACACAGTCGGCAGGGAACAGCTGTGACGCTCGTTGTCTCATAGTCTCCACGCGGCTGAGTCCAAGGCATGCAGTTGCGAGCTTCCGTCAAATCTGCGGCCATCATAGCGTAGCAGGGTTAAGGGGGCATCAGATTTCTACCTGAAATGAGCTCAGCTGTTCCCACTCCCTCCTCTTGACTGTCCTGTCATTTAAATCAGCAGTTCTCAAGGTGCACATCACATGAGACGGTAGAGGGACAAGGCGGATACAGATATTGATTGTGTGGATACAGAATCACCAGGCAGGTCTGTTCAACCCACACAATGGGTGATAAGAGGTTGATGATACTTCTCAATTAAGATAATGGGCAATCGAAGCCGGTCCTATCTGTCAGGTGTACAGGGAAGACACAGGTGGAGAATCACTAATTTTAATAAAGTTTAATGTTCACTGTCAAGAGTAAAGAGATTTTATGGTGCTTATTAATTACATTTAGGAGGATATTAAAATATCACCGAACTTAATGATAAGTTTTCACTATAAAGAGAAATGATACTGTAGTTGTCGTTTATACTGCAGTGATGTATAACAATAGTGCGTGCAGGAGACGGAGTCCAAATGAATCCTGCTACCGAACTAAAGCTCCCGCTGATGAGGACGACTATTCACCTCAAGTCAAGTGCGTTTAGAACATAAATTTAAACATGCTTTTATAGTTATGAAAGCTCCCTCAATAGCATTTTTTTTCTCTAGTTCAAAAAAAATGCCACTTCTCTCAGAATGCAAAATAGAGGCAATACTCTGTAAGAGATGTGTATAAGAGACAGGAGTAGGTGTATTTTCCCCTACTGCTCCTGCCAAGTGCAACTGAGACCTCTGGATGCTCTACATAAAATACACCTAAAGAGACTGCATGGTGGAAAGACGACAGATGGGTTAGGAACCCTGGGACCCAGGGAATGACACGGTGGTCGAATTTGCTGGATTTTCTTCTTGCTGGCAGAAACTGGCCAACCAGAAATGCCAACGGACCTAGACTAAGAACCCCAAACAACCCAGCGTGGTAACAAAAACCTACTCTCTCCAGTCACAGGAGAGACAAGGAACGGGGTGGCCCCCAGAGATGGAAAACTTTCAGACACTAGCTGCTCCACTTCAGCCAGACAGCGCAGAAGGCGGCGGCTCTGCCCCCGCCTGCTCTGCCCCCGCCTGCTCTGCCGAGGCCGAGTCGGGGCACACAGGTCCACACGCGCGGCTGGGATGGGGCAGGAGTCACTCCTGACTCTCCCCGTCTTCCTCCAGCACACGCAGTCCGTTCACAGATTCCACTCGCCTCTCTTTCAGGATACTCCGTCAGTCTAGCCTCTTGCCCTAGTTCAAGGGCATCATCTCCAGCTGAGCCTCTTAAGCAATCGACCTCTTCCCTTTCTTGATCCCTCAATGGGTTCTCCATCCTGTGGCCAGAGTGTTGCTTTAAAATGTAAAGCATATCAAATACGTCCCTGCAAAGAGTCGAATGCTTTGCCTCACACTTAGAATAAATTCCTAAAACCATAAGTGACATCACCTGTCTTTCTGAACTCTCTCCCTACCATCTTTCTCCTTGTATCCTTCTCATCATCATAACATTCAAATTTTAAAAACTATTTGATGACATCAGGAAACACGGCTTTCATAGAAAGTCAACTTAAAAAAAAAAACCCAACCCTGAATACATTTGCATATAAATTAAGTCTAAAACAATATATATCAATCTGTTGGACTCTGGGGCTGAATTACAGTTGACTTCTTATTTTTTTCTACGTGCTTTCAGTATTTTCTACAATGAGCTTATGATACATTTCTTTTTATGAGATGACTACAAATTATCGTAGGTTTAAACATAGCACTCTTAGGCTGAGCTCATAATTTTCACAGATATCTGCTCTATCCCATTTCTGTTCCTCACAGGACATTTCAAAATCTGCAATGGTTCCTGAGCTCAAAATCAATAAGCTCGATATAATGGTCATAACTTCATGTTATGTAAGAAGGCTCACTCCCCCACCCAGGGACTGGAGTTTGGAGTCAGAGGTGAGGGGGGGGGAGGGAGGGAGTGCAAAGTGCCCAGGTCACAGCTCAGGGACCAGATCCAGGCGGCCCAGACCAGCCCTGGAGCCCCGGGGAGGCCGTGCTCCACGGGGAGAGCAGACGAGGTCAGGAGGCAGGCGGATGCGAGGAGCGCCACGGGGCTGTAAGGGAGCGCACTCAGGGAAGCGTGGACGGGCCGCGGCCTGTCCAGACGGCGGAACACTGCCCAGCGGTGAAAGGGAACAAATCCTGACACGCTGCCACAGAGGGATCACAAGCGCCACACTGCCCAAAAGAGGCCAGATGAGAAAGACCACACAGCGCGCAACGCCACTTCTCGAAATGTCCGGAGCAGGCGAATCTGTGGAGACAGAGAGCAGGCTGGCGGTTTCCTGGGCCCGGCATGGAAACTGGATCGACCGGAATCAGGCCTGGGGGAGTTTTCTGGGTGACGGAAATATGGAAAAACTTGATGGTAGTGATGGTTGCACAAATCCATCAATCTGCTCAAAGTCACTGAAGTAATTTAAATCACTTAAAACTTTAAAATGGATGGAATTTATGATATATAAACTATACCTCAATAAAGCCATAAAAACAAAGATTATATTACAGCAGATGATTTTTTTTCTCCCCAGTAGATTTTGCTGTCACTTTTAGGCCTTTTATCGCTTCTAATATTTTTAAAAAACTTTAAAATATTAAATGACTTGATCTCTGAAAAAAGTTTTGTAAAACCAGAAGGCAGGTGACCCCTTCAATTTGAGCGACAATCTATCTCTAAAGTGTATTCCACACATCACCTATCTCCTCGACCTGAAATGGCCTGAAATCATGGACTCCTGGCTCGTTTAAGCTGACACAGTCGGCAGGGAACAGCTGTGACGCTCGTTGTCTCATAGTCTCCACGCGGCTGAGTCCAAGGCATGCAGTTGCGAGCTTCCGTCAAATCTGCGGCCATCATAGCGTAGCAGGGTTAAGGGGGCATCAGATTTCTACCTGAAATGAGCTCAGCTGTTCCCACTCCCTCCTCTTGACTGTCCTGTCATTTAAATCAGCAGTTCTCAAGGTGCACATCACATGAGACGGTAGAGGGACAAGGCGGATACAGATATTGATTGTGTGGATACAGAATCACCAGGCAGGTCTGTTCAACCCACACAATGGGTGATAAGAGGTTGATGATACTTCTCAATTAAGATAATGGGCAATCGAAGCCGGTCCTATCTGTCAGGTGTACAGGGAAGACACAGGTGGAGAATCACTAATTTTAATAAAGTTTAATGTTCACTGTCAAGAGTAAAGAGATTTTATGGTGCTTATTAATTACATTTAGGAGGATATTAAAATATCACCGAACTTAATGATAAGTTTTCACTATAAAGAGAAATGATACTGTAGTTGTCGTTTATACTGCAGTGATGTATAACAATAGTGCGTGCAGGAGACGGAGTCCAAATGAATCCTGCTACCGAACTAAAGCTCCCGCTGATGAGGACGACTATTCACCTCAAGTCAAGTGCGTTTAGAACATAAATTTAAACATGCTTTTATAGTTATGAAAGCTCCCTCAATAGCATTTTTTTTCTCTAGTTCAAAAAAAATGCCACTTCTCTCAGAATGCAAAATAGAGGCAATACTCTGTAAGAGATGTGTATAAGAGACAGGAGTAGGTGTATTTTCCCCTACTGCTCCTGCCAAGTGCAACTGAGACCTCTGGATGCTCTACATAAAATACACCTAAAGAGACTGCATGGTGGAAAGACGACAGATGGGTTAGGAACCCTGGGACCCAGGGAATGACACGGTGGTCGAATTTGCTGGATTTTCTTCTTGCTGGCAGAAACTGGCCAACCAGAAATGCCAACGGACCTAGACTAAGAACCCCAAACAACCCAGCGTGGTAACAAAAACCTACTCTCTCCAGTCACAGGAGAGACAAGGAACGGGGTGGCCCCCAGAGATGGAAAACTTTCAGACACTAGCTGCTCCACTTCAGCCAGACAGCGCAGAAGGCGGCGGCTCTGCCCCCGCCTGCTCTGCCCCCGCCTGCTCTGCCGAGGCCGAGTCGGGGCACACAGGTCCACACGCGCGGCTGGGATGGGGCAGGAGTCACTCCTGACTCTCCCCGTCTTCCTCCAGCACACGCAGTCCGTTCACAGATTCCACTCGCCTCTCTTTCAGGATACTCCGTCAGTCTAGCCTCTTGCCCTAGTTCAAGGGCATCATCTCCAGCTGAGCCTCTTAAGCAATCGACCTCTTCCCTTTCTTGATCCCTCAATGGGTTCTCCATCCTGTGGCCAGAGTGTTGCTTTAAAATGTAAAGCATATCAAATACGTCCCTGCAAAGAGTCGAATGCTTTGCCTCACACTTAGAATAAATTCCTAAAACCATAAGTGACATCACCTGTCTTTCTGAACTCTCTCCCTACCATCTTTCTCCTTGTATCCTTCTCATCATCATAACATTCAAATTTTAAAAACTATTTGATGACATCAGGAAACACGGCTTTCATAGAAAGTCAACTTAAAAAAAAAAACCCAACCCTGAATACATTTGCATATAAATTAAGTCTAAAACAATATATATCAATCTGTTGGACTCTGGGGCTGAATTACAGTTGACTTCTTATTTTTTTCTACGTGCTTTCAGTATTTTCTACAATGAGCTTATGATACATTTCTTTTTATGAGATGACTACAAATTATCGTAGGTTTAAACATAGCACTCTTAGGCTGAGCTCATAATTTTCACAGATATCTGCTCTATCCCATTTCTGTTCCTCACAGGACATTTCAAAATCTGCAATGGTTCCTGAGCTCAAAATCAATAAGCTCGATATAATGGTCATAACTTCATGTTATGTAAGAAGGCTCACTCCCCCACCCAGGGACTGGAGTTTGGAGTCAGAGGTGAGGAGGGGGAGGGAAGGGAGTGCAAAGTGCCCAGGTCACAGCTCAGGGACCAGATCCAGGCGGCCCAGACCAGCCCTGGAGCCCCGGGGAGGCCGTGCTCCACGGGGAGAGCAGACGAGGTCAGGAGGCAGGCGGATGCGAGGAGCGCCACGGGGCTGTAAGGGAGCGCACTCAGGGAAGCGTGGACGGGCCGCGGCCTGTCCAGACGGCGGAACACTGCCCAGCGGTGAAAGGGAACAAATCCTGACACGCTGCCACAGAGGGATCACAAGCGCCACACTGCCCAAAAGAGGCCAGATGAGAAAGACCACACAGCGCGCAACGCCACTTCTCGAAATGTCCGGAGCAGGCGAATCTGTGGAGACAGAGAGCAGGCTGGCGGTTTCCTGGGCCCGGCATGGAAACTGGATCGACCGGAATCAGGCCTGGGGGAGTTTTCTGGGTGACGGAAATATGGAAAAACTTGATGGTAGTGATGGTTGCACAAATCCATCAATCTGCTCAAAGTCACTGAAGTAATTTAAATCACTTAAAACTTTAAAATGGATGGAATTTATGATATATAAACTATACCTCAATAAAGCCATAAAAACAAAGATTATATTACAGCAGATGATTTTTTTTCTCCCCAGTAGATTTTGCTGTCACTTTTAGGCCTTTTATCGCTTCTAATATTTTTAAAAAACTTTAAAATATTAAATGACTTGATCTCTGAAAAAAGTTTTGTAAAACCAGAAGGCAGGTGACCCCTTCAATTTGAGCGACAATCTATCTCTAAAGTGTATTCCACACATCACCTATCTCCTCGACCTGAAATGGCCTGAAATCATGGACTCCTGGCTCGTTTAAGCTGACACAGTCGGCAGGGAACAGCTGTGACGCTCGTTGTCTCATAGTCTCCACGCGGCTGAGTCCAAGGCATGCAGTTGCGAGCTTCCGTCAAATCTGCGGCCATCATAGCGTAGCAGGGTTAAGGGGGCATCAGATTTCTACCTGAAATGAGCTCAGCTGTTCCCACTCCCTCCTCTTGACTGTCCTGTCATTTAAATCAGCAGTTCTCAAGGTGCACATCACATGAGACGGTAGAGGGACAAGGCGGATACAGATATTGATTGTGTGGATACAGAATCACCAGGCAGGTCTGTTCAACCCACACAATGGGTGATAAGAGGTTGATGATACTTCTCAATTAAGATAATGGGCAATCGAAGCCGGTCCTATCTGTCAGGTGTACAGGGAAGACACAGGTGGAGAATCACTAATTTTAATAAAGTTTAATGTTCACTGTCAAGAGTAAAGAGATTTTATGGTGCTTATTAATTACATTTAGGAGGATATTAAAATATCACCGAACTTAATGATAAGTTTTCACTATAAAGAGAAATGATACTGTAGTTGTCGTTTATACTGCAGTGATGTATAACAATAGTGCGTGCAGGAGACGGAGTCCAAATGAATCCTGCTACCGAACTAAAGCTCCCGCTGATGAGGACGACTATTCACCTCAAGTCAAGTGCGTTTAGAACATAAATTTAAACATGCTTTTATAGTTATGAAAGCTCCCTCAATAGCATTTTTTTTCTCTAGTTCAAAAAAAATGCCACTTCTCTCAGAATGCAAAATAGAGGCAATACTCTGTAAGAGATGTGTATAAGAGACAGGAGTAGGTGTATTTTCCCCTACTGCTCCTGCCAAGTGCAACTGAGACCTCTGGATGCTCTACATAAAATACACCTAAAGAGACTGCATGGTGGAAAGACGACAGATGGGTTAGGAACCCTGGGACCCAGGGAATGACACGGTGGTCGAATTTGCTGGATTTTCTTCTTGCTGGCAGAAACTGGCCAACCAGAAATGCCAACGGACCTAGACTAAGAACCCCAAACAACCCAGCGTGGTAACAAAAACCTACTCTCTCCAGTCACAGGAGAGACAAGGAACGGGGTGGCCCCCAGAGATGGAAAACTTTCAGACACTAGCTGCTCCACTTCAGCCAGACAGCGCAGAAGGCGGCGGCTCTGCCCCCGCCTGCTCTGCCCCCGCCTGCTCTGCCGAGGCCGAGTCGGGGCACACAGGTCCACACGCGCGGCTGGGATGGGGCAGGAGTCACTCCTGACTCTCCCCGTCTTCCTCCAGCACACGCAGTCCGTTCACAGATTCCACTCGCCTCTCTTTCAGGATACTCCGTCAGTCTAGCCTCTTGCCCTAGTTCAAGGGCATCATCTCCAGCTGAGCCTCTTAAGCAATCGACCTCTTCCCTTTCTTGATCCCTCAATGGGTTCTCCATCCTGTGGCCAGAGTGTTGCTTTAAAATGTAAAGCATATCAAATACGTCCCTGCAAAGAGTCGAATGCTTTGCCTCACACTTAGAATAAATTCCTAAAACCATAAGTGACATCACCTGTCTTTCTGAACTCTCTCCCTACCATCTTTCTCCTTGTATCCTTCTCATCATCATAACATTCAAATTTTAAAAACTATTTGATGACATCAGGAAACACGGCTTTCATAGAAAGTCAACTTAAAAAAAAAAACCCAACCCTGAATACATTTGCATATAAATTAAGTCTAAAACAATATATATCAATCTGTTGGACTCTGGGGCTGAATTACAGTTGACTTCTTATTTTTTTCTACGTGCTTTCAGTATTTTCTACAATGAGCTTATGATACATTTCTTTTTATGAGATGACTACAAATTATCGTAGGTTTAAACATAGCACTCTTAGGCTGAGCTCATAATTTTCACAGATATCTGCTCTATCCCATTTCTGTTCCTCACAGGACATTTCAAAATCTGCAATGGTTCCTGAGCTCAAAATCAATAAGCTCGATATAATGGTCATAACTTCATGTTATGTAAGAAGGCTCACTCCCCCACCCAGGGACTGGAGTTTGGAGTCAGAGGTGAGGAGGGGGAGGGAAGGGAGTGCAAAGTGCCCAGGTCACAGCTCAGGGACCAGATCCAGGCGGCCCAGACCAGCCCTGGAGCCCCGGGGAGGCCGTGCTCCACGGGGAGAGCAGACGAGGTCAGGAGGCAGGCGGATGCGAGGAGCGCCACGGGGCTGTAAGGGAGCGCACTCAGGGAAGCGTGGACGGGCCGCGGCCTGTCCAGACGGCGGAACACTGCCCAGCGGTGAAAGGGAACAAATCCTGACACGCTGCCACAGAGGGATCACAAGCGCCACACTGCCCAAAAGAGGCCAGATGAGAAAGACCACACAGCGCGCAACGCCACTTCTCGAAATGTCCGGAGCAGGCGAATCTGTGGAGACAGAGAGCAGGCTGGCGGTTTCCTGGGCCCGGCATGGAAACTGGATCGACCGGAATCAGGCCTGGGGGAGTTTTCTGGGTGACGGAAATATGGAAAAACTTGATGGTAGTGATGGTTGCACAAATCCATCAATCTGCTCAAAGTCACTGAAGTAATTTAAATCACTTAAAACTTTAAAATGGATGGAATTTATGATATATAAACTATACCTCAATAAAGCCATAAAAACAAAGATTATATTACAGCAGATGATTTTTTTTCTCCCCAGTAGATTTTGCTGTCACTTTTAGGCCTTTTATCGCTTCTAATATTTTTAAAAAACTTTAAAATATTAAATGACTTGATCTCTGAAAAAAGTTTTGTAAAACCAGAAGGCAGGTGACCCCTTCAATTTGAGCGACAATCTATCTCTAAAGTGTATTCCACACATCACCTATCTCCTCGACCTGAAATGGCCTGAAATCATGGACTCCTGGCTCGTTTAAGCTGACACAGTCGGCAGGGAACAGCTGTGACGCTCGTTGTCTCATAGTCTCCACGCGGCTGAGTCCAAGGCATGCAGTTGCGAGCTTCCGTCAAATCTGCGGCCATCATAGCGTAGCAGGGTTAAGGGGGCATCAGATTTCTACCTGAAATGAGCTCAGCTGTTCCCACTCCCTCCTCTTGACTGTCCTGTCATTTAAATCAGCAGTTCTCAAGGTGCACATCACATGAGACGGTAGAGGGACAAGGCGGATACAGATATTGATTGTGTGGATACAGAATCACCAGGCAGGTCTGTTCAACCCACACAATGGGTGATAAGAGGTTGATGATACTTCTCAATTAAGATAATGGGCAATCGAAGCCGGTCCTATCTGTCAGGTGTACAGGGAAGACACAGGTGGAGAATCACTAATTTTAATAAAGTTTAATGTTCACTGTCAAGAGTAAAGAGATTTTATGGTGCTTATTAATTACATTTAGGAGGATATTAAAATATCACCGAACTTAATGATAAGTTTTCACTATAAAGAGAAATGATACTGTAGTTGTCGTTTATACTGCAGTGATGTATAACAATAGTGCGTGCAGGAGACGGAGTCCAAATGAATCCTGCTACCGAACTAAAGCTCCCGCTGATGAGGACGACTATTCACCTCAAGTCAAGTGCGTTTAGAACATAAATTTAAACATGCTTTTATAGTTATGAAAGCTCCCTCAATAGCATTTTTTTTCTCTAGTTCAAAAAAAATGCCACTTCTCTCAGAATGCAAAATAGAGGCAATACTCTGTAAGAGATGTGTATAAGAGACAGGAGTAGGTGTATTTTCCCCTACTGCTCCTGCCAAGTGCAACTGAGACCTCTGGATGCTCTACATAAAATACACCTAAAGAGACTGCATGGTGGAAAGACGACAGATGGGTTAGGAACCCTGGGACCCAGGGAATGACACGGTGGTCGAATTTGCTGGATTTTCTTCTTGCTGGCAGAAACTGGCCAACCAGAAATGCCAACGGACCTAGACTAAGAACCCCAAACAACCCAGCGTGGTAACAAAAACCTACTCTCTCCAGTCACAGGAGAGACAAGGAACGGGGTGGCCCCCAGAGATGGAAAACTTTCAGACACTAGCTGCTCCACTTCAGCCAGACAGCGCAGAAGGCGGCGGCTCTGCCCCCGCCTGCTCTGCCCCCGCCTGCTCTGCCGAGGCCGAGTCGGGGCACACAGGTCCACACGCGCGGCTGGGATGGGGCAGGAGTCACTCCTGACTCTCCCCGTCTTCCTCCAGCACACGCAGTCCGTTCACAGATTCCACTCGCCTCTCTTTCAGGATACTCCGTCAGTCTAGCCTCTTGCCCTAGTTCAAGGGCATCATCTCCAGCTGAGCCTCTTAAGCAATCGACCTCTTCCCTTTCTTGATCCCTCAATGGGTTCTCCATCCTGTGGCCAGAGTGTTGCTTTAAAATGTAAAGCATATCAAATACGTCCCTGCAAAGAGTCGAATGCTTTGCCTCACACTTAGAATAAATTCCTAAAACCATAAGTGACATCACCTGTCTTTCTGAACTCTCTCCCTACCATCTTTCTCCTTGTATCCTTCTCATCATCATAACATTCAAATTTTAAAAACTATTTGATGACATCAGGAAACACGGCTTTCATAGAAAGTCAACTTAAAAAAAAAAACCCAACCCTGAATACATTTGCATATAAATTAAGTCTAAAACAATATATATCAATCTGTTGGACTCTGGGGCTGAATTACAGTTGACTTCTTATTTTTTTCTACGTGCTTTCAGTATTTTCTACAATGAGCTTATGATACATTTCTTTTTATGAGATGACTACAAATTATCGTAGGTTTAAACATAGCACTCTTAGGCTGAGCTCATAATTTTCACAGATATCTGCTCTATCCCATTTCTGTTCCTCACAGGACATTTCAAAATCTGCAATGGTTCCTGAGCTCAAAATCAATAAGCTCGATATAATGGTCATAACTTCATGTTATGTAAGAAGGCTCACTCCCCCACCCAGGGACTGGAGTTTGGAGTCAGAGGTGAGGAGGGGGAGGGAAGGGAGTGCAAAGTGCCCAGGTCACAGCTCAGGGACCAGATCCAGGCGGCCCAGACCAGCCCTGGAGCCCCGGGGAGGCCGTGCTCCACGGGGAGAGCAGACGAGGTCAGGAGGCAGGCGGATGCGAGGAGCGCCACGGGGCTGTAAGGGAGCGCACTCAGGGAAGCGTGGACGGGCCGCGGCCTGTCCAGACGGCGGAACACTGCCCAGCGGTGAAAGGGAACAAATCCTGACACGCTGCCACAGAGGGATCACAAGCGCCACACTGCCCAAAAGAGGCCAGATGAGAAAGACCACACAGCGCGCAACGCCACTTCTCGAAATGTCCGGAGCAGGCGAATCTGTGGAGACAGAGAGCAGGCTGGCGGTTTCCTGGGCCCGGCATGGAAACTGGATCGACCGGAATCAGGCCTGGGGGAGTTTTCTGGGTGACGGAAATATGGAAAAACTTGATGGTAGTGATGGTTGCACAAATCCATCAATCTGCTCAAAGTCACTGAAGTAATTTAAATCACTTAAAACTTTAAAATGGATGGAATTTATGATATATAAACTATACCTCAATAAAGCCATAAAAACAAAGATTATATTACAGCAGATGATTTTTTTTCTCCCCAGTAGATTTTGCTGTCACTTTTAGGCCTTTTATCGCTTCTAATATTTTTAAAAAACTTTAAAATATTAAATGACTTGATCTCTGAAAAAAGTTTTGTAAAACCAGAAGGCAGGTGACCCCTTCAATTTGAGCGACAATCTATCTCTAAAGTGTATTCCACACATCACCTATCTCCTCGACCTGAAATGGCCTGAAATCATGGACTCCTGGCTCGTTTAAGCTGACACAGTCGGCAGGGAACAGCTGTGACGCTCGTTGTCTCATAGTCTCCACGCGGCTGAGTCCAAGGCATGCAGTTGCGAGCTTCCGTCAAATCTGCGGCCATCATAGCGTAGCAGGGTTAAGGGGGCATCAGATTTCTACCTGAAATGAGCTCAGCTGTTCCCACTCCCTCCTCTTGACTGTCCTGTCATTTAAATCAGCAGTTCTCAAGGTGCACATCACATGAGACGGTAGAGGGACAAGGCGGATACAGATATTGATTGTGTGGATACAGAATCACCAGGCAGGTCTGTTCAACCCACACAATGGGTGATAAGAGGTTGATGATACTTCTCAATTAAGATAATGGGCAATCGAAGCCGGTCCTATCTGTCAGGTGTACAGGGAAGACACAGGTGGAGAATCACTAATTTTAATAAAGTTTAATGTTCACTGTCAAGAGTAAAGAGATTTTATGGTGCTTATTAATTACATTTAGGAGGATATTAAAATATCACCGAACTTAATGATAAGTTTTCACTATAAAGAGAAATGATACTGTAGTTGTCGTTTATACTGCAGTGATGTATAACAATAGTGCGTGCAGGAGACGGAGTCCAAATGAATCCTGCTACCGAACTAAAGCTCCCGCTGATGAGGACGACTATTCACCTCAAGTCAAGTGCGTTTAGAACATAAATTTAAACATGCTTTTATAGTTATGAAAGCTCCCTCAATAGCATTTTTTTTCTCTAGTTCAAAAAAAATGCCACTTCTCTCAGAATGCAAAATAGAGGCAATACTCTGTAAGAGATGTGTATAAGAGACAGGAGTAGGTGTATTTTCCCCTACTGCTCCTGCCAAGTGCAACTGAGACCTCTGGATGCTCTACATAAAATACACCTAAAGAGACTGCATGGTGGAAAGACGACAGATGGGTTAGGAACCCTGGGACCCAGGGAATGACACGGTGGTCGAATTTGCTGGATTTTCTTCTTGCTGGCAGAAACTGGCCAACCAGAAATGCCAACGGACCTAGACTAAGAACCCCAAACAACCCAGCGTGGTAACAAAAACCTACTCTCTCCAGTCACAGGAGAGACAAGGAACGGGGTGGCCCCCAGAGATGGAAAACTTTCAGACACTAGCTGCTCCACTTCAGCCAGACAGCGCAGAAGGCGGCGGCTCTGCCCCCGCCTGCTCTGCCCCCGCCTGCTCTGCCGAGGCCGAGTCGGGGCACACAGGTCCACACGCGCGGCTGGGATGGGGCAGGAGTCACTCCTGACTCTCCCCGTCTTCCTCCAGCACACGCAGTCCGTTCACAGATTCCACTCGCCTCTCTTTCAGGATACTCCGTCAGTCTNGCTCTGCCCCCGCCTGCTCTGCCGAGGCCGAGTCGGGGCACACAGGTCCACACGCGCGGCTGGGATGGGGCAGGAGTCACTCCTGACTCTCCCCGTCTTCCTCCAGCACACGCAGTCCGTTCACAGATTCCACTCGCCTCTCTTTCAGGATACTCCGTCAGTCTAGCCTCTTGCCCTAGTTCAAGGGCATCATCTCCAGCTGAGCCTCTTAAGCAATCGACCTCTTCCCTTTCTTGATCCCTCAATGGGTTCTCCATCCTGTGGCCAGAGTGTTGCTTTAAAATGTAAAGCATATCAAATACGTCCCTGCAAAGAGTCGAATGCTTTGCCTCACACTTAGAATAAATTCCTAAAACCATAAGTGACATCACCTGTCTTTCTGAACTCTCTCCCTACCATCTTTCTCCTTGTATCCTTCTCATCATCATAACATTCAAATTTTAAAAACTATTTGATGACATCAGGAAACACGGCTTTCATAGAAAGTCAACTTAAAAAAAAAAACCCAACCCTGAATACATTTGCATATAAATTAAGTCTAAAACAATATATATCAATCTGTTGGACTCTGAGGCTGAATTACAGTTGACTTCTTATTTTTTTCTACATGCTTTCAGTATTTTCTACAATGAGCTTATGATACATTTCTTTTTATGAGATGACTACAAATTATCGTAGGTTTAAACATAGCACTCTTAGGCTGAGCTCATAATTTTCACAGATATCTGCTCTATCCCATTTCTGTTCCTCACAGGACATTTCAAAATCTGCAATGGTTCCTGAGCTCAAAATCAATAAGCTCGATATAATGGTCATAACTTCATGTTATGTAAGAAGGCTCACTCCCCCACCCAGGGACTGGAGTTTGGAG
Organism: Philantomba maxwellii; assembly: GCA_006410695.1. Classification (NCBI taxonomy): domain Eukaryota; kingdom Metazoa; phylum Chordata; class Mammalia; order Artiodactyla; family Bovidae; genus Philantomba; species Philantomba maxwellii. Next base: position 373,483 of record SJYS01017488.1, read on the forward strand.
TCAGAGGTGAGGGGGGGGGAGGGAGGGAGTGCAAAGTGCCCAGGTCACAGCTCAGGGACCAGATCCAGGCGGCCCAGACCAGCCCTGGAGCCCCGGGGAGGCCGTGCTCCACGGGGAGAGCAGACGAGGTCAGGAGGCAGGCGGATGCGAGGAGCGCCACGGGGCTGTAAGGGAGCGCACTCAGGGAAGCGTGGACGGGCCGCGGCCTGTCCAGACGGCGGAACACTGCCCAGCGGTGAAAGGGAACAAATCCTGACACGCTGCCACAGAGGGATCACAAGCGCCACACTGCCCAAAAGAGGCCAGATGAGAAAGACCACACAGCGCGCAACGCCACTTCTCGAAATGTCCGGAGCAGGCGAACCTGTGGAGACAGAGAGCAGGCTGGCGGTTTCCTGGGCCCGGCATGGAAACTGGATCGACCGGAATCAGGCCTGGGGGAGTTTTCTGGGTGACGGAAATATGGAAAAACTTGATGGTAGTGATGGTTGCACAAATCCATCAATCTGCTCAAAGTCACTGAAGTAATTTAANACCTGTGGAGACAGAGAGCAGGCTGGCGGTTTCCTGGGCCCGGCATGGAAACTGGATCGACCGGAATCAGGCCTGGGGGAGTTTTCTGGGTGACGGAAATATGGAAAAACTTGATGGTAGTGATGGTTGCACAAATCCATCAATCTGCTCAAAGTCACTGAAGTAATTTAAATCACTTAAAACTTTAAAATGGATGGAATTTATGATATATAAACTATACCTCAATAAAGCCATAAAAACAAAGATTATATTACAGCAGATGATTTTTTTTCTCCCCAGTAGATTTTGCTGTCACTTTTAGGCCTTTTATCGCTTCTAATATTTTTAAAAAACTTTAAAATATTAAATGACTTGATCTCTGAAAAAAGTTTTGTAAAACCAGAAGGCAGGTGACCCCTTCAATTTGAGCGACAATCTATCTCTAAAGTGTATTCCACACATCACCTATCTCCTCGACCTGAAATGGCCTGAAATCATGGACTCCTGGCTCGTTTAAGCTGACACAGTCGGCAGGGAACAGCTGTGACGCTCGTTGTCTCATAGTCTCCACGCGGCTGAGTCCAAGGCATGCAGTTGCGAGCTTCCGTCAAATCTGCGGCCATCATAGCGTAGCAGGGTTAAGGGGGCATCAGATTTCTACCTGAAATGAGCTCAGCTGTTCCCACTCCCTCCTCTTGACTGTCCTGTCATTTAAATCAGCAGTTCTCAAGGTGCACATCACATGAGACGGTAGAGGGACAAGGCGGATACAGATATTGATTGTGTGGATACAGAATCACCAGGCAGGTCTGTTCAACCCACACAATGGGTGATAAGAGGTTGATGATACTTCTCAATTAAGATAATGGGCAATCGAAGCCGGTCCTATCTGTCAGGTGTACAGGGAAGACACAGGTGGAGAATCACTAATTTTAATAAAGTTTAATGTTCACTGTCAAGAGTAAAGAGATTTTATGGTGCTTATTAATTACATTTAGGAGGATATTAAAATATCACCGAACTTAATGATAAGTTTTCACTATAAAGAGAAATGATACTGTAGTTGTCGTTTATACTGCAGTGATGTATAACAATAGTGCGTGCAGGAGACGGAGTCCAAATGAATCCTGCTACCGAACTAAAGCTCCCGCTGATGAGGACGACTATTCACCTCAAGTCAAGTGCGTTTAGAACATAAATTTAAACATGCTTTTATAGTTATGAAAGCTCCCTCAATAGCATTTTTTTTCTCTAGTTCAAAAAAAATGCCACTTCTCTCAGAATGCAAAATAGAGGCAATACTCTGTAA